>JAJNNX010000045.1:0-484763 GCA_023159155.1 Ustulina deusta | reverse complement strand
TTTCTAATAGTATTAGGTAATAATTTATAATATATAAGTTCTAGCTTTAATATTCTAATTATATATAGCTTTTTTAAAAAAAACATTTTTAATTATTAAAATTATTAATATAATATTAGATCTAGTACAATAGTTTTATTTTTTTTTAAAAGCAATTTTTATAAACAAAGAATTAAAAGCTTAATTTCTATAGATTTTTTTTGTATTGCTATTATAAAACAATTAAGCAGGCTCCCGGTAGCAAAGTATATTGCTAGTTTTTATAAATATATTAACTATTTTTGCTCTAGTTTAAAAAAAATATTAATATTTAAAATAATTATTAGTTTAATTATTATAATATAAAATTAAAAATTAATAAAATTTTTTATATTTTTTTTATTAATTATTTAATTTTTTTAATAATTTTTTTAATTTATATAATAATCTGTTTACTACTATATATTTTTTTTAAAAAACATAATATAATTTAAAATTAAATATTTTAATAAAAATAACCTATCGGGTTAAAACTATGCCAAATAATACAAAAAATCTATTATTTAGCTAAACAATTAATACTTTAGTATTTATTTCTAAATAAAATCTAATTTTATATAAATAGTTTTATAGTTAGTAAAAAGCTTTAATAACTTTTAAATATTTTTTTTTATTATATTATAATTTAATTTAGGGTTTTTTTAAGTTTTTAACTTATATTTAAATAAGCATATTTTATTTTTAATTAGTTAATAAAATATAGTACTTTATTTTTTTTTAAAGCATTAATTTTTAGCTAGATTTTTTTAGTTTTATAATCTAAAGTAATCAAACAAAAAATAGTTATTAAAGCTTGTTATAATATTATTATTATTTATTTTTAATTATTTTTTTAAATAAACTTAATATTATACTAAAAAAATATAATTAATAAAAATATTATTATAATATATATTTTTACTTATATTTAATAATAACTACTTATTTTTAAAAAGCTTTTATTTTTATAATATTACTATATACTATTTATTCTAAAATTTTAAATATTTTAGTTTTTATAGGTTTATAGCTATTAGTTCTATAGAAATATTTAATTAGTATTACTATTAATTTATACTATTTGCTTTTAATACTATTTATAGTAGTACTTACTAATTTAAAATTTAGCAAAACTATATTAATATTTTTAATATATTTAAAAATAAATTATTATATGCTAAAAGCAACTTTTAATTATTATAACAAATAATAAACTTTTTAATTTTTATATTATTAAAGAATAGTTTATATTTTTTAAATATAATATTATATAATATTTGGCTAATTACTTTAAAAAAATAAGATATTAAATTTATTATGTTTTAAAAAAGTATTATTATTTATAGAATTTCAAATAGTATAAAAAAAATTATTAGCGCTTAACTAAAAAAAAACAAAAATATTTAATTATATTTAAAAAAAAAATCGATTACTAATAAGATTTTATATATAACAAATTTTTTAATAAATTTATTATAACTTTTTAGTAAAAAAACATCTTAAATTATAACTATATTTAGTTTAATAATAAAATTAATTAGTTTAAGCTTTTTATTTTTTTTTTTTACTATAAACTATACGTTCTAATATATGCTATATTTTTTTTTTAATATATTATTTATAAGTTAGGTTTTAAATATATTTAGTACTTTTTTTTATAATAATACAAAAATAAGGATTTTTTTTATTTACTAAGCTTTATATAATATTATTTAGATTTTATATAATAGTATAATTTTATTATATATTTTTTTAATTTTACTAAAATTCTAAACTAAAGCTATTTTATATTTATATAGCACTTTAATTAAAAGCTTTTTTTTTTAATTAGTAAGTTCTAATATTTTTATATTTTTTTGATTTTTTAGAAATATTCCTTAGTTAATTAAGTTTTTTAAATTATATAATAAAACATAAATAGATATTTAAATAAATCCCTCCCTTTTTAAATGTTTTATTTAGTTTATACTAATTATATATTTTTACTAAAGCTTCTTTTTTTTAATTAATTAACCCTAAAAGTACAAAATTATTATATTTTATATTATTAACTAAATAAACTTTTTTAATTTAGGCTTATATATTATAAATATTAAAAAAAAAAAAAATACTATTTGTTTGGCCTTTAAGACTTTTGTTTTTTTTGCTTTTTTTATAGCTCTATAAATAATAGTCCTAAAAATTATTCAAAATTTACTATTTAATAAAGCACTTATAAAAAAAGTATTATTGTTTAGCTCTAGTATTTAGTTTATATAGTTTGTGTTACGATTAGTTAAGTAAAGCTTCTATAGCTAGTTTATTAATACTATGGATAAAGATTTTAAACTAAAAAAGAAAAAAAAAAAGGAAAAAAAATCAGAGTTTATAAGGTGGGTAGATATAGATTTTATATGTATAGCTATAAAATTAGGTTAATCCATATATAGATTTTTTATTTTATTGCTATATAGGTTTGGAGTTCTTATAGGTTTTTACTAAAATTATACTAACTGTTATACTACTTTTTTCTAAAACTAAAAGTTTAAATATAGTTTTAATTTAAAGTTATTAATAATATTAAATTTATATAATCTTTTTATATTATATTGCTTTATTATTATTTTTATAATTGTTTATAAACTTATTAGCTACTGCTATATATATTTATTTTTGTAATTTTATAGGGAGTCCAAAAGTTTTTTTATAAGTTTTATAGAATTAGTTAAGTTTAATTAGTGCATTTTTAAAATTTTAGGTTATATACTAAATATTATTAAGATTATAGCTTTTTTCAACGATTTAGTATTATAACTTTTTGTTTTTTTTATATACTTTTGATTGTTTAATTTATTTAATTTTAAATTTTGTTTTATTCTTAATATTTTTAGTTAAAAGTAGTAATTAGATTTATTAAAATAAAAAGTTATTATTTATTTTTTATAATTAGTTAGTATAAAATAAGTTTTTTATTTTGTAAAAATTAGATAAATTAAAAATATAGCTAAATTTTTGTTTTTTTAAAATTTTAAAAAATCTAACTAATTAAAAGTTTAATCTAATAGTTAGTACTTATGTTATAAAACTTTTTTTTTTTAAAAAAACTTTGTTTTTTATTTTAAAATTTATTAAGCGTTTTTTTTTGTTAGCTTATAGCTTATATTATTTTTATGCAAAGGTTGCTATATTATATGCTATTTTTTAAATATTTTAAGTTTAGCGGACTAGTTTAAACGTTTATTATTTAGTATTAGAATTTATAATAGTTTTACTAATATTTATTATTAAAAAGTTTTATATTTTAATTCTTATTACTATTTTAGTAATAATATATTAATTAATAAATATTATAAAAAATTATATACAAAATCTAAAGCAAAAAAATAAATGTTTTAATTATTTTAATATTTGTTAATATAAAAACAGAATTGTTAGTCTAGTTTTTAATTAGTTAATTTTATTACTTTTTAGGTTTAAAAGTAATAAGTGCTACTAAAATAATATTTAGTACTTATAAAACTATTAATTATTACTATAAATTTAGAAATAAATAGTTTTATATTATTTAATATTTATATATTTAGTATATTAAAAAATCTATATAAATTTTTATAATAGTGTATAGCTAGCAATTTTACAATATTTGTTTTTTTGCTAAATAAAATTGCAATTAAACAGCTAAACTTATTTATAAATATTTATATATACTTATAACCTTATTAGTTAGGTAATATATTTTTACTATTTATTACTATATATTACTATATTATAGCTAGTATAAGCAATAAATAAAAAAAGTTAGAAGTTTTGTTTTATAATATTTTGTTTTTTTTATAATTATAATAATTATATATATATTATTTATAATTATATTTTAAATAAAACTAATAATATTTTTATTTTAATATTTTAATTATTTTATATTAATTTTAATATATAATAATTAGAAATATATAAACTTTTTAAATTAAAGCTATATAAAAAAAAAAATTTTATTTAAAGTAACTTTAAGTATATATAGTTTTTTGTTTTTATTTTTTAGCTTTTATAGCTAGTTTGTTTTGTTTAATTAGGTTTACTAAATTAGTTTTTTAAAAAATATTAAATAAAAAGTTTATAATTAATATAAAATTTAATATTTTATTAAATAGAACTAATACTATTGTTTATTTTTAGTTTTTATAGCTTTAATTATAAAAAGCTTAGCTATTTTTTTTTAATAAAGTATTAGTTATTATATTTTTTTGTTTTAGTTAGTATTAAAAAGTAATATTAAAGTTTAATAAAAAATTAGCTTAGTATATTTATTATATTAATAAAATCTATTTATTTAAAAAATATAGTAAAGTTTAATAATTAGTTATTATAAAAAACTTAGTTCTAAAAAGCTCTAAATAGTAATATTTTAAAGTTTATACTACTATTAAAAATTTATAGTTTTAAATTAAATAAGTTTATTTAATTAATATTATTATTTTAAAAAAATATTTTATAAATTTTTAAGTTATATTTTTTTATTACTACTAAATAATTTTTTTTATTATATTATATAAAATATTTATTTTTATTTATATTAATTAGCTAGGCTTAAAAAAAGCTAAAATAAATGCTTTATAAACTAGTAGTTTTATATATTTAAAAGTTTATTTTGTTTTAGTTCTATTATAAATAATATTTTTTTTTAATAATTAATTTAAAAAAGTAGTAATTTTACTAATATAATAAATAAATATATAAATATAATTATAAAACTTAAAAAATAACCGGATTAATTTCACATTTTTAAAATTATTAAAGTTCTAATTTAAAATCGCTTAAATTTTAGTAGAGTTAATTTTAATTTTTATTTTAGTTTTTATAATTATTTTTAAGTAATTAATAATAAATATATTAAAACAAAACTTTTTAATATTTTTTTAATATTTAGCTTAATATAAATAATAAATTATTTTTTTATAATAAGTTTAGTACTATTTTTTAGTTTAAAATAAATTAAAATATTATTTATATAAGTATTTATAAACTTATTTAAAAGTTTTTAAATTTATATATTAATAAAAGCTTACTATTAAGCAAGTTTTATTTTTAAACTAAAAAATAAAACTTTTTATTAAAATATTTTTTTATAAGTTTAAAAAAAAGTAAAATAATATAATTTTATAATTAATAGTAATTAATAAAAAGTTTTAATAATATTTAGTTTAATAAATTAAGTAAAATTAATACTTTTAAATATATTTTTTACTATTAAATTATAGTTATTTTTTAAAAGTATTAAAATAGGCATATTAGAAAATTAATATTTTATTTTTTTTATTTATTAAAAAAGTTCTATTAAAACTAATATAAAGTTATAAGTTTATATAGCTATAATATTTAGTATTATATTTTTAAATATATTATTTATTTTAAATAGTTCTAATTCTAGTTTAAATTTTGCTTTTTTAAGTTTTAATTTTTTATTTTTTTATTTTTTTTAAATTCTTTTTTAAATATTAGTTCGCTTAAAACGTTTATAAAAAAGTCTAGTGCTTAATTTTTTTTTTTTATTAAAAAAAAGATTTTAAAATTGTCCGATAGTAAAAAGCTAGCTATACTTAAAAGCTAAAATTGTTCTAATTGTTTAAGAACTAAAAATAAAATAAAAATATTTAAAATTAAGTTTTTTATAAATTGTTAATTTTTAAATAGTATAAAAGTTAAAAGTTTTATTAAAATTATATTAAAATTAAATTTATATTATAAAATATATAATTTTTTATATTAAATATATAACTAAAAAAAAAAGTTTATTTATGTTTTGCTAATTATAGCAAAATAAAAAAAATATATTTATTAAATATTTATTAATAAATAATTAGTAAGCTTAAAATAATATTATAATTAATTAAGTAAAGCTTTTATAACTAGTTTATTAATACTATAAATAAAGATTTTAAACTAAAAAAAAAAAAAAAAAAAAAAAAAAATAAAGTTTATAAAATAAATAGATATAGACTCTATATGTATAGCTGCAAAGTTAGGTTGGTCTATGTATAGATTTCCTATTTTATTGCTATATAGGTCTGGAGTTCTTACGGGTTTCCGCTAAGACTGTACTAACTATTATAGTTTGTAGGTAGCTAATTAGTATTATAGAAGTATTCTTATATAATTTTATTATTTAAGTTTAGTACTAAATTAAAAGTTATTTTAGTAATATATAATAAAAATAAAATTTAAATATTAATTAAAGACTAATTATAGCTATTTATAGCAGTTCTTTATATATAAATAGCTATTAGTTTTCTATAGCTCTAATTATTAATTTGTTATAAAAGCGTAATTAAATAGGCAGAGTTACAAAAGTAATAATATATATATTACTAAAAGTAAATATAGCTATTAGAACTAAATTCTTAAAATAGAAAATATAGTTTATAATTTTTAGGAAGTTTATTTCTAGAAATAAAAAAATAGCTGCTTTTTTATTTAGAACTATATATATAAAAATAGCTTATATATATTTTCTAGCAATTTATACTAGCTAAACAATAATTTTTTTGCATAATTATAAAAATGCTTCTAATTTAATAAAATATTTATTTTAAGTTACTTAAGTATTAATTTTAAAAAATAGGTTATTTTTAATATAACTTTTTAATAAAATATATAATTAAGCGTTAGTATTAAAAAGTCCAATAATTAGTAAGCTTTCTAATAATTCCTTAATTTTTATTATAACTTTAAGTATAGCCCTTATATAGTTTTCTATATTCCGTAAAAGCATACCTATTTAAAAGGTTTTATAGACTTTTTTTATAGATTTTTGTAGTATTATATATATATTATTAATTTCTAAAATAAGTATATTTAGCATTTATTAATCACTTGCTTTAAACTTAGGTTTATTTAATTAACTTAATTTAATTGTTTTTTTACCTAATATTTATTCTATTTTAAGGGCCTATACTACAAATAATTCTAACGTATTAAAAAATAAACCTAGTAATTCTTTTTAAATTAACCCTACTTTAGTTTTAAACAAATTATTAATTTTATTAAAAAATATTTAGCGTTTTTTTATTCCTAAAACAAATAAAAGTACTTATTAATTAGTACTTATATTTATTATAGCGTTAGTTATTTTATAGAATTAAATAATATTATAAGTTTTAAACATAATATTATTTTTTTTATTTAAATATTTTTTTTTACTATTATAGCTTTTATATAAACTTATATATTAAATATACTAATAAGGTCTAGAACTATAAGCACTAATAAATTATTTAAAAAAATAATTTAATTAACTACTTTTAATACTATAAACTTTTACTTATTCTAGTATTTTTGCTATTTACTATATTAAAATTCTAAGTAGTTTTTTTTAACTAAAATATTAAGTTTTTATTATTCTATAAAAACTAAATTAGCTTAAAATCTTATTTTAAAATTAAACTAATTAATTATAATTAGTTGTTTAAGTATTAAAATAAGTAGTTAAGCTAGGTTGTTCGAAGTATTTTTATTTTTGCTAAGTCCTAAGTTTTATAATTAAGTCTTGTTTTTAAATCTAAATCTTTTAAAACATAGTTAAATTTATATAAAGCCCTATAAGTTACTAGAGCTGCTAAAAAATATTTACTAAAACAGTTATAATAAATCTATATTAAAACTAAAAATATAAATCTATTTTTTTTTTTTTTTAATATTTTATCTACGTTAATTATAAACAAACAAATATATTAAAGTATATATAATAAACTAATATACTAAGCTTTAAAGTTATATTTTTTATATAAAGTTCTAAAATTTTCTATTTTTTTTTAATTTATAGCTTTATTATATATAATTTTTAACTTTATAAAATTAATATTTATATAAATTATTACTAATACTTTTAGAATTATTCTAGCTGTTTAATTAGTTATATTTTTAAAGGTTTAATTATTGTACTTAAGTGGCATAAGTTCTAAATTAGCTATTTTTATATTACTGCTTATTTTATTAGCTGATCTTTTAATAAAACGTTTAATTAAAAAAAATATAGTATTAATTCTAGTTAATTAATAACTATATTATTTTAATTATTATTTTAGTTATTTAAGTATTATAAATAAAAAAGCTTTTTATTTTAGCTATTAATTATTTAATTACTAGGTTTATATATATATAGATTATTAAAAATATAATAAAAAAAATAATTATAAATAGCTAAGTTAGTTAAATAACTAGTAAAACTTAGAATAGTTATGTTTATATAGCTTATTAAATAAAATAAAAAGGTATGTTTAGCAATAGTTCTAAGCTAGTAATACTATTTAAAAAATTTAATATTACTATTTATAACTAAAGAAAAGATTTTAAATTAGCTTATTGTTTAAAAATATTTATAGTATTAATATATTCTTTTTATTATAAGTTATTTTTAATAATTTTATATTTATTAAAAATACTTTTAAAATAATTAAAAAGAATTAATTTAACTAAGTTATATAAGTAAAACTTTTTAAGTATTAAAAGGATTTTTTAGCTAAGTTTATTAATTAAAGCTATATATCTAAAAAAAAAATTAAGCATAATTTTAAAAAGTTATTTTAATATTTAGGAAAAACTTAATAAATTTTTTTTTTATAATTAAGTTTGTTTAAAATTAGTTATTTTATATTTTTATTTTAAGCTTATAATAATTTGATTTTAATTAGTATAAAAACTAATAATATATTAGATTATATATTTTTTAATTATAGTTTTTGTTTAGTATAATAATTAATTAATTTATTTAGCTTATAAAAATTTATATAATTTAAAAAGTTTTTTTATTTTGTAAAGCTATTTAGTTATATTCTTTTTATTAAATTAGTTCTAAAAGCAAAATATAGGATTAGAGATAAATAAACTAATAATATATAAAACTATAGCCTTTTTAAAAACTAATTATATAAATATTAAAAGTTTGGCTAGCTAATATTTATTAGTTTAATTATTAGTTAGTATAGTATTAGAAATAGGTATGTTTATAATTGGAGTATTTAGGGTAGATCTTGTTAAAAAAAGCCTAAAGTTTTGCAGTTATTTTAGAACGTTTAAGTTATTTATTTTAGGTTATTAATTAGGACTATTAATATATAAGGATAACAAAATAATAAATATTTTAAAAATAAAACAATAGTTTTTAAGTTTTAATAATATTTTTTTGTTTAATATTTTATAGTTCTTATTGCTATACAAACATATATAATTAGTATAATATTTTTGTAGGTTTTTTATTAAAAGCTTATATATATTTAAATTTAGTAAATATATTAGTTTTTTTAATAAAACTATAGTTAAATCTTATATTTTTTTTATAGATCTAATAAAAGTAGTGTAGTACTATTGGTATTTTTATAGTTAGTTGTTCTAAAAATAACAGTTTTATTAATATTTTATGTTTATTTAATTTTTATTATAGTTAGTTCTTTATTATTTTTATATTATATTATTAAATTATATTAAAAGTCTAGCTTTATATAAAGATTTATTAAAAAGAATATAACTAATTAATATAATTAGTAGTTAATTTTTATATATTAGATATATTAGCTAAAAATATTAGTTTTTAATTATAGATCATGTTTTAAAAAATATTAAATAATATTAATTTTTATTACTTTACTAAAAATAGTAATAAAATAGAGCAGGGCTTCTAATTAGCGTATTATATATTAAAACTAACTAAACTTACTTAATTATTTTATATTAAACTATATTTTTTAATTTGCAAATCTTTGTATGGATTAAATCAAAATTTAATATATAAATATAAATAAAAATATAATAATTGATTAATAAAATTAAACTTTTAATTTCTATTTAGTATTTTGTATTAATTATCTGTTTATTTATACTTACTAAAAAAAAAAGTTATTTGTAGCTTTAAATAAAAACGCACGCTTTTTATACCTCTTGTCCTATAATCTCTAAGGTCTCTGAGAATGCGTTCTACTCTATGACTAAAAACCTGTCTCCTATACGCACGCACCAGCCCTACTGCAATAAAAGCAATAAAATATATATATTATTATAATATATATAGTAATACTAGTTATAATATATATATTTATATAATAAATATAAAAATGTTTAATAAAAAAGATTTTGATTAATTTAAATTTATTTTATTTTATTATAGTTATTTTTTTAATATATAATTAAAATAAGTTTTAAATTTTTTATTATATAGTAGTATTTATTATATAGTAGTATTTATTATATAGTAATAAAATATATTATAGCTATAAAATTATAAATTAATTTATATATAAAGCTTTTATTTTATTATTATATAAATTTAAAGCTTAAAGTTTATATAAATTTTATTAAAATTATATTAATTATTAAATTATTAATAATATTAAATATATATAATTGTTTTATAATATATTATTTTATTATTATTTTTATAATATAAGTTTGTTTTATATATAAGCTTGTTTTATATTTTTATTTTTATTTTTATATATAAATTTATAATAAAGTTATTTATTTTGTTTTTTTATAACTTAGTTAATTTATAAGCTATAATAAAATAAATTATAAAATTAGATTTATAATTAAATAATAGATCTAAAAATATTTTTTTTAATTTTAAAGTTATTTTAATTTTAGAAATATTTAATTTTTAAAAAATTATAAAAATTATAAAAATTATTTTAGCGTAGTTTATTATAACGCTATAAATAAAATAGTTATAAAATCAAAAAATTATTTTTAAATTTATAATTTAATTTTAAATCTAATTATATAGTTTATTTTATTATAATTTTTAAATTAATTAAGTTAATTAAAATAGCTTAAATATTTTGTTAATAAATTTATATAAAAAGCAAGCTTATATTATATATTATTTATTTTTATAGTTTTATAAATTTTATAAATTTAATTAAATTTAATTAGTATATTTTAAATTTTTAAAATTATATATTAAATATTACTAAAATTATAACTTTTTTAAATAATTTAGTACTATAAAAAAAATTATATATATATTTTTAATTATTTAATTTATTTAATTTTAAATTTTATTTTATTATTAATATTTTTAATTAAAAATAATAATTAAATTTATAAAAATAAAAAATTATTTTTTATTTTATAGAAATTAAATAAATTAATAAATTAAAATTTTAGTTAAATAGTTAGAACTTATATAACAAAACTTTTTTTTTAAAAAAAGATTTTATAATTTATTTTAAAAAATATTATAAAAAATTATATATATAAAATAAACTTAGCTAATTAATAATATATTAATAAAACTTTGTTTATTTATTTAATATAATATTTTATATATTTATATTTTAATTTTTAATTATATTTATTTATTTATAAGTTTTTATATATTTAATTAATATATATTTAAAATAGTTTTAATAAAACTTAATAAATTTAATAAAAGTTTATTTTTATAATTATTTGAAATAATTAATAATAAATATATTAAAATATTTTTTTTTAAATAATATATTTTATAAGCTTGTTTTATACTTTTTTAGTAAATCTTTTTATATATTTTTTTTTAAATAACTTTATTTAAATAACTTATATAAACTAATAATTTAAATCGTTAAAGTTTTAATTAAATAAAAAATCTAAAAATAATTTTTTTAATTTTATAGTTATTTTATTTAAAAAATTATAAAAGTTTTATAAAAAGATAAATAAAATAGCTATAAAATTAAAAAATTATTTTTAGATTTTTTATTTAATTAAAATTTTTAAAATTTAACCTATTAGTTTATATAATTTATATTCATAAAATTATATAAATATTAATAAAAAACTTTAATAATATTTAGTTTTATAAAATAATTAATATTATATTATTAATATTTAAAATAATATGTTTTATAAGTTTGTTTTATATATAAATTTATTTTATATTTTTTAAACTTTTATATAAGTTATTAAATAAATTTATAATATTATATATAGATTTTTTGGTTTTTTATATAATAATTACTTTAATAATTTTTAAACTTTTTTTATTTAATAATATTTTATATAGCTTATTAATTTTATATTTTATTATTAAGTTTTTTATTTGTTTTATAAAAATATATAATTTTTTCTAATAATATAAAATAATAATAAAATTATAATTATATTATATAATAACTAGCTTATATTTTTAATAATTAATTATTAATTTATAAAGTTTTTAAATAATAATTTAATTAATAAATAATATATTTAAAATTATATAATATTAATTATATTTTTTAAATTTTTTTTAAAGATTTAATTTTTTTTTTATATGTTTATTTTAATAAACTAAAATATTTAATATTAAAAAATTAAAGTTTAATTTATAATATAAGTTTGTTTTATTTATAAGCTTATTTTATTTTTATTTTATTTTTTTATTAATTTTTTTAGGTTAATAGTTATATTAAAATAAAATATATATTTATATTTATAATTAAACAAAAAATTTAAAAATAATTTTTATAATTTTATAATTATTTTATTTTTTAAAATATTTAAACTTTAAAAAATTATAAAGATTATTTTAATATAATTTATTATAATATTATAAATAAAATAATTATAAAATTAAAGAATATATTTTTAATTTTATAATTTAATTTTAACTTTAATTATATAATTTGTTTTATTATAACTATTAACCTAAAAAAGTTCAAAAAAATAAACTAAATATTTTATTAAAAAATTTATATATAAAAATATAAAAAAAATATATAAAATAAGCTTATATTATATATTATATAATAAATAAAACAATATATAAAATATAATTTAAAAATTATTAAATAGTAGTTTTTATATAATGTTTTATATATTTATTATTTAATTATTTTTTATAATTATAATTTTTTAATTAGCTTGTAATAAAATATTTTAATACTAAAATATAAAATAGTTTTTTTTATTAAAATAATATATAAAAAAATAAGATAGTTATATAATAAAATAGCTTAAATAATTTTATTTATTATAAACTTAGTTTAATTAAAATTATATATATATTTTTTTAAATTTTAAATTTATTAATTATAAATTACATAAAAATAAATTAAATATAATATTTAACTAAATTTTTATTTAAAATATATTTAAAGCTTTAATTATTATTATATAAAATGTTATGATGAGTCGAGTAAAGCTTTTATAGCTAATTTATTAATATTATAAACAAAAATTCTAAGCTAAAAAAAAAAAAAATTTCAAAGTTTATAAAATAAATAAATATAAACTTTATATATATAGCTATAACATTATAAGTTAGTTCGTATATAAATTTCCTATTTTATTACTATATAGGTTTAAAGTTTTTATAAGTTTTACTAAAACTATACTAATTGTTATATTATTATTTTTTAAGATTAAAAATTTAAATATAGTTTTAATTTAAAATTACTAATAATATTAAGTTTATATAGTTTTTTTATATTATATTGCTTTATTATTATTTTTATAATTTTATAAAAAATCTAAATACTTTTTTATAGGTTTTATAGAATTAGTTAAGCTTAATTAGCATATTTTTAAAATTTTAAGTTATATACTAAATATTGTTAGGATTGCAGCTTTTTTAAACAACTTAGTACTACAGTTTTTTGTTTTTTTTATATATTTTTAATTATTTAATTTATTTAATTCTAAATTTTGTTTTACTATTAATATTTTTAACTAAAAATAATAACTAGATTTATTAAAATAAAAAATTATTGCTTATTTTTTATAATTAGTTAGTATAAAACAAGTTTTTTATTTTATATAAGTTAAACAAATTAAAAATATAACTAAATTTTTATTTTTTTAAAATTTCGAAAAGTTTAACTAATTAAAAGTTTAATCTAGTAATTAATATTTATATTATAAAGCTTTTTTTTTTTTTTTTTTTTTTAAATTTTTTTTTTAAAAATCTTTTTTTTTTAAATTTATTAAATGTTTTTTTTTATTAGTTTATAGCTTATATTATTTTTTAAACATTTTAAGTTTAATAGACTAATTTAAACGTTTATTACTTAATATTAAAATTTATAACTATTTTATTAATATTTATTATTATTTTTAATAGCAATATATTAATTAATAAATATTATAAAATATTATATATAAAGTTTAAAATAAAAAATAAAAATTTTAGTTATTTTAATATTTATTAATATAAAAATAAAATTATTAGTTTAGTTTTTAATTAATTAATTTTATTGCTTTTTAAGTTTAAAAGTAATAAATATTACTAAAATAGTACTTAATACTTATAAAATTATTAATTATTACTATAAACTTAAAAATAAATAATTTTATATTATTTAATATTTATATATTTAATATATTAAAAAATTTATATAAACTTTTATAATATTTGTTTTTTTATTAAATAAAATTATAATTAAATAGCTAAACTTATTTATAAATATTTATATATAATTATAACTTTATTAATTAAATAATATATTTTTATTATTTATTATTATATATTGCTATATTATAGCTAATATAAACAATAAATAAAAAAACTAAAAGTTTTATTTTATAATATTTTGTTTTTTTTATAATTATAATAATTATATATATATTATTTATAATTATATTTTAAATAAAACTAATAATATTTTTATTTTAATACTTTAATTATTTTATATTAATTTTAATATATAATAATTAAAAATATATAAGCTTTTTAAATTAAAGCTATATAAAAAAAAAATAGTTTTATTTAAAATAATCTTAGATATATATAGTTTTTTATTTTTATTTTTTAGATCTTATAGCTAGTTTTTTTATTTAATTAAGTTTAAGAGGTTAGTTTTTAAAAAAAATATTAAATAAAAAATCTATAATTAATATAAAATTTAATATTTTATTAAAAAGAATTAATATTATTATTATTTTTTAGCTTTTTTAGTTTTAATTATAAAAAGCTTTACTATTTTTTTTAATAAAATATTAGCTATTATATTTTTTTATTTTAATTAGTACTAAAAAGTAATATTAAAGTTTAATAAAAAGTTAGCCTAATATATTTATTATATTAATAAAATCTATTGATTTAAAAAATATAATAAAAGTTAACAATTAATTATTATAAAAAATTTAGTTTTAAAAAGCTCTGAGTAATAATATTTTAAATTTTATATTATTACTAAAAATTTATAGTTTTAAATCAGGTAAGCTTGTTTTATTAGTATTATTATTTTAAAAGAATATTTTATAGGTTTTTAAAATAAATCTTTTTATTATTGCTAAATAACTTTTTTTATTATATTACATAAAACATTTATTTTTATTTATGTTAATTAACTAGGCTTAAAAAAAATTAAAATAAACGCTTTATATATTAACAATTTTATATATTTAAAAGTTTATTTTTGTTTTAGTTCTATTATAAATAGTTTATTTCTTTTAATAATTAGTTTAAAAAAGTAGCAATTTTACTAATATATTAAATAAATATATAAACATAATTATAAAGCTTAAAAAATAACCAAATTAATTTAGTACTTTTAAAATTATTAAAGTTCTAATTTAAAATTATTTAAATTTTAATAGAATTAATTTTAATTTTTATTTTAGCTTTTATAATTATTTTTAAATAATTAATAATAAATATATTAACATAAAACTTTTTAATGTTTTTTTAATATTTAGCTTAATATAAATAATAAATTATTTTTTTATAATAGGTCTAATATTATTTTTTAGTTTTAAAATAAATTAAAATATTATTTATATAAATATTTATAAATTTGTTTAAAAGTTTTTAAATTTATATATTAATAAAAGCTTACTATTAAACAAGTTTTATTTTTAAACTAAATAGTAAGACTTTTTATTAAAATATTTTTTCTAAGTTTAAAAAAAAAAATTATAATTTTATAATTAATAATAATTAATAAAAAGCTTTAATAATATATTTTTTATTATTAAGTTTTACTATTATATTAAACTTTAGTTATAATAATAGTAAAATTTTAGATTTTTTTTTCAAAAAAAACTTTTATATTAACTTTATATATTTAAAGTTTTTTTTTTTAAAAAAATAAAATTAATTTATTATTAAAAGTTTTTTATAATACTATTTAATTAAATTAAATTTTTTTTTTTTATAAAATATTAATTATTTTTAAGTTTTTTTCAAGTAATTTAATATAATTATTTTATGTTATTATAAACTTAATTATAATAAGCTTTTTTAAAGTTTTTTAGCTAATTATTTTTATTTATTTTAATAGAAATAATTCTAAAAGTTTTATATAAATTTTTTAATAGTAATTTAAAAGGTTTTTTTTTTTAAATTATTATATAAACTTTTTTTGCTTTAAGTTTAGAAGTTTTAAGTTTTTTTATTATTTTTTTAATTTTAGTTATTTTTAAAACAATTGTTTTATTTTTAAAAAATTGTTTTAATATTTAATAATATTTTTTTATATTTTTAAGTTTATATTTGATTATTTATAATTAAAAATTTTAATTATAATTATTAGCAAAAATTAAATTAATAAAAATAAATTGTTTAGTTAAATTAATTATTATTTTTAAGCTTTTATTATAATATTTTATTTTATTAATTATTTAATATTAATAATAATATTATAACTAAAATTAATAATTTAAAATATTTAGTTTTTAAATTATTAATTATTAATTTTTATTATATATATTAAATATTTATAGATTTTATTAATTATTTTATTTTAGTAGTTATAAAATTTTTAAAATTTAGCTAAACAAACTATTTTTATTTTTAATTATTATTTAATTTATTATATAAACTTATAGCTAATTATTAAAAAAATATAAGTTTTAATATTATATAAAACTAAAGTTTTTATTTTAATATTATTAATTTATAATTAAATAAATATTTTAAAAATAATTTATTTATTTTAGTTATATATTTTAATTAAAATAAATAAAAAAACTAATAAAAAATCTTTTATTAGTTTTATTTATTTTTTAAATTAAATAAACTATTAAAGCTATTTTTATTATAGATTCTTTTTATTAATTAAATATTTAAAACTTTAAGCTTTTAATTAAAATAATTAATTAATATATAATTTTTTTTTTATAAATAAAGCAAGTTTTATTATTTTAATAAGCTTTTTTTTTTTTATAATTAGTGCTTATTTTAATTATTTTAAAATAAATATTTTAAAGCTTTTAAAGTTTGCTAAAAATTAATAAATAGGTTTGCTAAAAGTTTAGTTATTTAAATTAGATTTTTATTTAATTAAGTTTATAAGTTTAATTTATTAATAGTTTTTATAACCTTATTTAATATTATATATTAATTTAATAATTTTATTAATAAATAATTTATAAAAAATATTTAAATTTATAAAAACTTTATAAATTTTTTTTTAAATTTATATAAAAATAGTTTTATAATTTATATTTTTATTATAATTTAATAAATTAATATTTTTAAATTAAATTATTAAATATAAAAATAAATTTATTAATATTTTTATTAGTTTTATATATATAAACTTAAAATATTTTATAAATAATAATTATTTAATTAAAGTTATAATAAATTATTAAATAGTTTTTTAATTAAATAAAAATATTTTTTTATTAATTTTTTAATATAATTTTTTAATTAGCTTATAATATATTAAAATTAGCTATTTTTAGTTTAAAACATAATAATATTTTTATTTAGTTTTTTTATTAGTTTATAAACCTAATTATTAAATAAAGTTTTATTTTTTATAAACTTACTAAAATTAGTTTTTTATATTTTAGTTTTTTTAATATAAATAAGGTTTAAAGCACTAAAAAATAAACTAATAAAATAAAAAACAAATAAAGCAATAAAACTAAAAAGTTTAAAATTAATATTTTTAAATATATTTTTTATTATTAAATTATAATTATTTTTTAAAAGTATTAAAATAAACGTAGTAAAAAATTAATATTTTTTTTTTTTTATTTATTAAAAAAGTTTTATTAAAATTAATACAAAATTATAAGCTTATATTATTATAATTTTTATTAATATATTTTTAAATATATTATTTATTTTAAATAGTTTTAGTTCTAGTTTAAATTTTATTTTTTTAAACTTTAATTTTCTATTTTTTTTAAATTCTTTTTTAAATATTAGTTTACTTAAAACGTTTATAAAAAAGTTTAGTATAAAATTTTTTTTTTTAAAATTTTTTAATAATAAAAAACTAACTATATTTAAGAACTAAAAATAAAATAAAAATATTTAAAGTTAAGTTTTTTATAAATTATTAGTTTTTAAGTAATATAAAAATTAAAAATTTTATTAAAATTATATTAAAATTAAGTTTATATTATACAATATATAACTAAAAAAAAAAGTTTATTTATATTTTGCTAATTATAACAAAATAAAAAATATATATTTATTAAACATTTATTAATAAATAATTAGTAAGTTTAAAGTAATATTATAATTAATTAAGTAAAATTTTTATAGCTAATTTATTAATACTATAAACAAAAATTTTAAGCTAAAAAAAAAAAAAAAGTTAAAGTTTATAGAATAAATAAATATAAACTTTATATGTATAGCTATAAAGTTTTTGCAGGTTTTACTAAAACTATACTAACTATTATATAAAGTTTAAAGTTTAATTTTTTTAATATAGGTTTTTTTATATAGTTTTAATAATTGATTATTTTTTAGATTTAGTAAGTTTTTAAATATATAAAAAAATAAAAATATATATTTAAAATAAAAAGCAAATCTAATTTATTTTATATAAATAATATATTAATTAAAATATTAATTATATAAAAAAGTTAAAAAAATATAAAATAGACTTATAAAATATATTAAATATAATTTAATTAATTTAAAAATTATAATAAATTAAATTATTAAAAAATAAATATAAAATAAGTTTATATTATTTATTATTTATTATTTATTATTTATTATTTATTTATTTATTTATTTATTTATTTATTTATTTATTTATTTATTTATTTATTTATTTATTTATTTATTTATTTATTTATTTATTTATTTATTTATTTATTTATTTATTTATTTATTTATTTATTTATTTATTTATTTATTTATTTATTTATTTATTTATTTATTTATTTATTTATTTATTTATTTATTTATTTATTTATTTATTTATTTATTTATTTATTTATTTATTTATTTATTTATTTATTTATTTATTTATTTATTTATTTATTTATTTATTTATTTTAGGTATATTATTTTTGGCTATATTTGTATTGTTTTTGGTTGTACTTGCATTATTTTTAGCTGTACTCGCATTGTTTTCGGCTGCACTCGTATTGTTTTTGGCTGCAGTTGTACACAGTAAACAAACTAATTCTGGCACTAAGACTCTTTCGGCCAGCTTTAAGCTACTACTAGGGTATGCCTATTAAAAAAATCGTTTTTGAACAGTTTCCCCTCTCGGACGCCGTACATACCCGAGAGAATGATGACAATATGAATGATCCAAATATACTTCTAAATTTCCCTCGCTTTATTCTATCCATATATCCTTAAACCATATTCTCTTTCTTCCCCGGTCTATTAATTTATCCAAGTGGTATTACGCCCACCTATCTATTCCTTTCGTTGGGCCGCTTGACTTTTGGCATTTGCAGCCTCCACTCTCCACCTGTGGCCGTACCGCCACTGTATTGCCAGGCCAAGTAAGGCGACAAGTTGTGCTGCGACCGTGATAGTAAACGTCCACCCTACCCCCACTGCGCCGATGATGGGCGTGACAATACTAGTGCCGCCGGCTGCGAGAAGACATCTCGCAAGGTTTACAGTCGCGCTTGACGCGGCTTTGTGCTCCGGGAACACGTCTATTAGGTACGTCGTGGTGACTGAGACTATCGAAACAACCATCCAGCCTGTGATGAAGGTGGTTACGATGGGTACAGCGATGTGAACGCGATACTGGATGGTCCAGCCAAAAGTGAGGATGGATGCGCACTGGAGCAGAGCGAGGATGGGGAGGAGGCGAAGCCGTGCTGTCTCCAGAGGAAAGTGGACATCCTCGTGTCGTGAATGCTCAGTTTCCGTTTCTGATCCGCTTTGGGATAATGCGGCTTCATGCTTGATCTTGATGCGTCTGTAGTCTGCATCTAATAGCTTGCCGGTGATAAGAGTGCCAATGATTGACCCTGCGCCGTTTGCAATGAAAGTCAAGCCAATCTGCGTCTCACTGAGGCCGTAAAAATCTGCAAAAAGCACAGACACCGCCGTGATGTTCATTTGCCAAACTGCGTAGTATATGGCGATGAAGATAACCAGTGGTGCTGCTTGCTTGCTGAAGAGGATGCGGATTGGTCCTGCGATGTCGATCCTGGCCTTCTTGGCAGCCTCTAGAGGCTGGACTTGAGGGCTGAACTCTATCTTGGTTGTTCTCTGGTACAAGGTCAAGGGATATCTGGCGATTGGGTTCGTTGGGCTTGCACTTCCATTCCCCACAGTCGATCGGAGGGTCTCCGGCAACGAGACGATCAACACCACTAAAAATACACCGCTGTATATTGTCAAAAACCAGAAAACAGCTCTCCATCCGAAAGAAGCGGCTAAAGCTCCGCCAATAACTGGTCCTACTGCTACCGGTGCAAGTAGGCCACCTTGGAAGATGCCCATATACCCGCCGCGCTCGTCACGGGTGGTAATATCTCCAATAACTGCTGCTCCGACGGCAACGGTGCTGGCACTTCCAGAGCTCTGCAAGCTCCGTAGCACGATAAGTGTAGCATAATTCGGGGTCTCAGCTAATCCTACACAAGCACCTAAAAACACTAAGAAAGTGCAGAAATATGTTACCCGACGTCCCTTAGCATCCGACAGCGGACCCCAGATGCTAGGTGCGAGGCCTTGGAATATTAAATAAGATGTTACGGTAAGATTGACTAGCTCGACGGAGACATCTAGGTCTTCGGAAATGGTCGAAAGCGAAGGGAAGTAAATGTTGGATGCGAAACCAGAGACTAGTCATGAATTAGCGGCAGGCAGTTGTGGTTAGAACTGGGACCACTTACACGTAGCAGCGGTGGCCGCGATGAAGACGATCAAAGCTTTCTGACGCTTGTCAAAAATGCTATATGGCTCCGCGACCACGACAGTAGGACGGGTCTCATTTTTCTCGTTTTCTACGAGCATTGTGAAATGGGGTTGTGAGCTTCATCCGAAATGCAGAATTGCCTTTGATCCAGAGAAGGTGTGAAATCATCTTATATGGATAGGTTAAATACTTACAGGATACCTGCCAAGCCCTCAACGGCCTATCTTGGGTGAGATTATGTAGGTAGGGGTATTGTGTAGATAGTGTTTTCTATACGACGCATACTGCACGGTCTGACGGGTTCGGATATGAGGCATTGACGCTCTGCTATTGGCTGTATTGCTCATAAGGCGAGGGTCCACAGCACCGGAGCTTAAGTTTTTCAATTCCGGTGCGTGTCGGTTCCTGCCTCGGCTCCAGACCGCCGAAAGGCGAACCCGGACACGCAACCTTTGACAAATCCTTCCATCGAGACTGTTATTTATATCCCCTTTGAAACACGAACGGGGCAGAAACCGTGATAACATCCCTATCAAGGCTTATGTTTTGATAACGCACCCGCCAACTTCTCACGGGCTTTCAGAGCCCGGGAAAAATTATGGGAGACGCAGACGCGTCCTCAGTGCCATGAAATCAGGGCGATATTCTATCTCGAGACAGAAGGCCTGCCAGCAATGCTCGGCCTCCAAGGCGAAATGTCATCGTTTCGAGGGCGGTTGCTCGAGATGTGTCCAGCGAGGCTTGCGCTGCGCATATCCTCGGTCAGCTTCCCCTCGTGAAGCTGCGCACCAGCCTTCTGTTGCCGGTGAACGAGTGAGACTCACCGAGCAGACGGCAGCGGTTGACCCTGCCATTGATAATGCAATACCACATCACGAGCTTTTCGGCGACAATGGTTCGATGCGGCCCGTGAACCGATCCACACGCTCTAACATGGAGAGAGATGTAGCCTCTCTGTCGGAGCCGACTTCGGCATCTCGTCATCCAAACGATATGAGTCTTACAGTGGCTCAGGGGGCTGACGGAGCCGAGATTAAGGATTTTGTTGATCTTAGACTAATCTGTCCGATCAATGCCGAGGGTATTGCTAATCGTTGGCTGGGGGCATACATCCCACTTCTGGATCAGAAGGCCAAAGAGTACCCCACTGCCATAAAAACATTCTTACATCGCATGGTCAAATCTTATGTCATTGTAACCATCCGCGGGCGTGGATACCCGCCATTTATCCATGCTGCTCAAGTAGCTGCGCATCTAGTCAGGCCGCCGCTTTCTACATGCCTAAGCTTGGTTCGCATCTGTGAGCACCAGTTGCCCGGCAGCGAAGAAACGGCGGCCGTCGTCCTCCAGCGAGAGATGCGGGATCTATTTGAGCAGCGCGAGACCTTTGATTCTGTCACCTTACTCTGTGCTTTCCAGGCATATCTAATATTCACCATGGTCCTTTTTTTTCGCCTTGGACAAATCGCCGATCCATTTCTCCGTCAAGCCGTCATGAATCTTCAAGAGCTTGCTTGCGCGAGCGCTCAGAGAGGTCTTGTATGCGAAGTTGAGCAACAGTGGCTTCGGCCGAAGTGGGAGTCGTGGATCGTAGCAGAGGCAAGCAGACGTACGTTGTATACTATGTATCTTTTTGATGGTATACTCTCTGCGCACGACGGGCTCCCGACATTCATCGGAACGGAGCTCATAGGGTTGCCTGCGCCTGCAAGCCGAACACTCTGGCGGGCCCAGACAAGGCTTGACTGGGAAGCTTCTTATAATTCGTTCCTAGCAGATTGGAATGAGGGTGGTCTTTGCATTGACGAGTTGTGGCCCGCTCCTGAACACTTCAATGAGAATGATGTGGTAAGGAGGCGAGATAGAGTGGATCGCTGGCTGGAGGGTGTAGATGAATTTGGAACTATGCTTTACGCGGTCACTAGTTGCACGCATGGCTAATCTCGAATTGGGCATAACCTCAACTCAACATTAGTTTACGCATCAACCTGCCCGATCTGACAGTATGCGGGCCGCCTCGAGTTGTTTTGGACAACCACACGCGAGCTCTTGACGTTATATTTTCTCGTCCTATCTCATGCTGGTCTATTGCATGAGATGCTAATGGGATAATTTGCGAAGAACCTACACTCTCATCGCCTTCTGAACGTTGGCATTCCTAGGTAAGACAAACACTCGGCGAACAGTACTAGACGGTTTGAATCTAAATGTATGGTCAAATTATAGGCTACTTATGTAATCACCGCTCTGGAATGTTGCATTGGCTGCACACCACCCAACGTGATAATACGACCCCAAGCAAACTCTCGCAATGGCTACGATAGAGACTGAGATATATATTTAGCTCTCGTCTCTCCAGAAATAATGTAGTGGGTAGTTTGGAACAAAAAACTGATCAAATTTCTAACGAATGCAGATACAGCAATTAATGATGCTAAATCTCTTTGTGTGTATTCCTTTATTGCCAACTCTGTCCGGCCGTTTCCGGCTCAAGGAATAAATAAGAACTTGAACCAAGGCATTTGGTTACTCATCCTTCACAAGTGTTTCCAAAACTTCACGTTTAAACTCGACAGTGGCTGTTCATTAGAAAAACAAAAATTCCTACTTTGTCTTAAAATTTTTTCAATCGAAGTAGTGAAGATGGCCGCGCCGAGAGGGAAACCATCGAGAACGTCACCTAGAGGGCGGCAGGACAAGCCAATATTCGCTCGCACCAGCGTTTTATGCAATGGACAAATTGCGTGGAAAGTGGGAGGGGAACATGACATGGGATTCTCCTTGACTGACCTCCAAAGGGCCGATCTGAATCCTATCACTGACGTGACGGAGGACCTCAATGCTCTTAATGGGCTACAGATTCAGAGAGCCAAGCCTTTGGCGCCTGTCGAATTAAAGCAGCCGCTCCGACATGTACAATCATCCCTTCCAAAGGCTGTTAAGTCTGTGATTTATACGGGCGATCTATATGGGTCCGCGGAGGATGTCTTCTCATGCCAATTTCTAGAGTTCGAAAAGAAGCTCAAGAGCGTCTTCGGGAATGAAGTTCGCGCGAATGGGAAAATCAATTATAACGATTTCTTTCGGCGATTGCGTCGCTCAGAGTGGCTTCTCTGGGACGTGGAAGCCGAAAAGGGGCACTGGGTCGCTGTGATCGCTCACTTGTACAAGAAGCCCATCCGCAACCCTAACAAGAAAAAATTCGCCAACAACGCTGATATACCGGCTACTATACCGTCGCCCGATTTTAATCAAATCGACGAGTGGTGCGTTGTTTCGGCACAGCGTTCACTCGAAGCAGATGCCATGGTTCAAAGTGTCAAGGACCGACTCCGAGACGTTCTCAAAGAGGGTAAAATTCGACTCGACCCTGGCTCGGAGGTTCAATCTGGCGTCTGGGTCCCGATGGATGATTTAAAATGGAGTTCAGGTCTATACGTCTACACCCTCATCAAAACACTGATGCACCGCATTACCGACTTCTACTGCAGACAAGTGCCTTACAACAAATCATTCTGGGGCCCTCTGCCAGGTTGGCTGAATATTGACGACGTCAGAGCTGAGATGCAGGTAAGCCTACGCAGCGCCCCAGGTTTTCTTTCACCAATTCGCTTCGAGCTCTAACGTGACTGAACCAGGGCCGAGCTGCCCAACGGTGCATGGCAGCCACTGGCTACCGATCTCGGATTGCCATCGAGGGTGTGCGTCAGTGGATTGGGGTAAAGGAGGTGGTCCGCGCCAATGAACTAAGACCTCGACAGAGTGATAATATAGCTTACCGCACAGGATTGGTCGGGCCGGATGGTCTTTGTATTCCTGTTGGGTCGTCTACGACCGCGAATGACAACGACTATCAAGATGACCTCCCAGACGAGAAACTAGACAACCCTCACGACAGCTATCAAGACATGCATCTAGTCAACGATCAATACCAGGATGGCGACGGCGACGACGACGACGACGACATCATTGATGTACATGGGGGACCGATAGGCGCACCACCTAGCTATGTCTATGGTTGGAATCCGGCAGATGATTCTACAGACGATGGCGGCTCAGTCAAGCATGTCCCTCTGGCTAAGATGGCAAAACTTAATGAGCTAGGAGTAAAATTGAGGAGGGATAGAGCATTTAAAAATGCCCAGAAGCTTAGCCCGATCAAAGCGTCCTCTACAACCGACGTGGCTAGCAACCCTACACAGAGTAACACCCCGGCCGCAAAGTCCCCGGGAAATAAGGATGGCAGGAAGGAGGGGAACAACTTAAAGAGAAAGGCTGGAGAGTCGAATATTGAATCGGATATCGAAGACGCAGGAGGTCTGAATGCGCTGCTGAAGAAGCGGTTGAAGGAACTCGAGGCGAAGAACGGGGAGCGGAGAATTGGGCCCGTTGGTCGGCCAGTAACTCACTAGGCTAGAGGGGTTGCGGTGGTCACTTGGAATAGGAACAAGTTGGCTGTGCATAGATGCATGTATTCAGGCGTGGGTCGAGTAGGTCCTTACGCTGGGAGGCTCTGGACAGCAGTCTCTTGTCGTAGAACGTTTGAGATTACAGTGGAACCGGCGACACAGGGCACGTAGACTGGGTGTCGAGTTGACTGGCGGGGATTTCGATAATATATCATCCGTACTCAGATTTAAATCTAGCGTATTGCGATGCTCATTAAGACTCTAGTTTCAGCAATCTGACCTATGTCTAATACCCAGACATATATGTAATAGGTGGTGTTGGAGTTGACGGGGATAGCCTAATAATACTTACGTCCAAAAGCTTAGCTTGTCGTTTGAAACTTGGAACTTGACAATTACTAATAACAATGGTAGTATGCGTCATTGGTCCAAAAAAAAGATGTCACGTCTTCCCTTCACAGCCCCTAAGACTTCGAATATGAAGTATCAGATGACTGGGAGGTGGAAATCGGTAATCCCAGTTGTCGGGCAAATGCCATGATTTCTACACCAATTGATTATCTCCTTCGGCAATCAACGTACATACATTCTCTTTCTGGGCAGTGTGCGCTTGAGGTAACGGGCCGTATTATTTTATGTAAAAACAGGACTCTGTAGGATAATAGAACTTCGTAAATCTTAAATTTTGACATGTCGTGAACTGGGATCTGTCTCCTTGCCATCTGAGTTGGATAGAATTCGAATATTATCAGATGACAGCTTGCGCCAATCATATGGCCTTTTCCCCTTCCTGTCTCTCTTGGTCTTCATGAGTACAATCTGTGTTTGTCATTGGGTCAGCCCTCAAGTTCCGACTGGGTGCTAGGTATGGCTACGTCCCTGGTTGTAATAATGCACGTAGAAAAGGGCGAGAGAAGAATAAAAAAAAATAAAAAAGACAAGCAAACAAACAAACGGGATGAATGGATCTACAATTTCCTGATCCGGAAGACGTTGTACCTCGCTGCTCTGTACCTATGCTCTGTGCTATGCACACTAGGTACCTCGCTAGCCCGAGTAGAATACCCCACTTCCCCTTCACGGTCCGCGCAAATCTGCAGGGTCCGATGCTCGGCTGTGGCTCTAGCACAGCTTCTGTCGTCATTGTCATTGGATGGCTGAGAGTTGTTGGTCGCGAAAAAAAAGTCCCATGAGCAGTCACTCTGCCAAAAGGAAGACCTCCCCTGTCAGTTACCTAGGTACCTACACACTATCTATGTAATGGGTTGGGGTCCGGATCGTCAATCCCTCGTACTCTTCTTACCTGTTGTGCCTCTCCGCTCCTTTCATTCTCTACCGACACCCAGCATTGTTGCATCTTCAATCTCGGCTTTCTTTTTCTCGTCGCTCGATCAATACCCCGTAATTCGCACATCCTTAGGAATGATACCCCGAAGTCCGCATTGCTTGCCTCTGTTCATTGTTGTTGTTCTTTGATCCCCAGTCTCTCCAATGCCGCCGGCCAAGTCGAAAGCGAACCACGACGACGCGAAGTCGGACACAGCGAGCCTCAAGGAGCGGAATGGCCACGCCCCCAAGGACACCCATAAGACCAATGGCAAGCTACAGCGTGTGGCCAGCTCGACAGGCTCGCAATTAAAAGAAGCAACGTCTGCCAAAGGCTCGGCAACAACGACAGCAGTGCCTGTGCCACAGCCGGTTGCTCCAGGGGTAAGTCAGCATGATGGCAATGTGTCTCCCATAGCTGTGAGCAGCATGTCTTGGCCGACCTCGTATTAACCTTCATTCTCTCGTCAGCTTCAGTGGTCGACCTTCGATCGTGACGTCCTGCACGGGTACCGCCGTGAACATCGACTCGACACACCGACTGCCTTCTCTTCCTCGTATCGCTACTGGGTTTTGTCGCAGTCTTGCGTCGGCCTGCAATCTCCCACGATGGCGCGACGAGCACAATTCCGCCGCCAGAGCAAAGACGACCTCACCAAGGCTGTGCGAAGACATTTCAATGGTGTCGGCATCCAGGAGAACGATGCCATTGTTGACTTCTTGCACAAAGTGAGGAATCCTGGCGTTGCTAAACCCAGAAGGAATAAAGAGGCACCGCATTCCTCTCCTCTCCCTTGAGGCCCGCTTCAGCATATATATGTTGCAAATAATGGATTATAAATATTTGAGTGCCTGGGTTGTGTCACTACTGGATGATCACACATGCATATACGCACATATACGTCATGGGAATCCAAGTCGGCTTTCTGGGTTGATTTGGATGGAAGCATACACAAACGTTGTTACCTCCACCTTGCATTTTCATATGGAGTTTTAGGCGGCTAGCGGATCCTCGCTCACACAGGGAGGACTAGGACCGATGAATTCATGACTCTCTCGCACGTTTTTTTTTCTTTTTCTTTTTTTATATACGCAATGGAAAGGGAAATTTGGTCTGTGTTCTAATGTTATAAGAGATACCGTGTACTTAGCTACAGTGCAATGGCTACGTATTCAAAATCTCTTTCGGAATACAATTTTTGCACATAAGTAAACATATTGTTTTCTCGTTCGGATTGGCAAAATGCAGGTCAAACCACTTAACATGATTTTGGTCTAGCGTGAAGTTAAACGACTTCCTGTTTCGGTAAATAGATTATCTCCCATAGCAACAAGGGAGATGAGGAGCACACACATTTCTCGCTTATCGACGGCTCCTAGTTGGTGGCGGGGGATCAGAGCCATTGGTACCATCCACATGGATAAAGTATGCTGTGTTGGAATCGTTAGCCACATTTCTATCTTTTCAATATGCCAAACAAGTCTAATGGATTACCGAGTCTGTATCACTGGGGAGTACATACGCTGTATGCGGCTAGTACTTAGCGATGTAAATGTTGAATGGTTTTCGGCATACGGTCCCTAGTGTGGGGTTGTGCATATGCGTATTATCCCAATGATTCGACTATGTCCTGGATGTCTGCGTCGAGAACCTCACGCAGAGATACCGGGATATGGATATACTGTAGAGAATCGTCTGAAGTGACAAAGCATACAGTATCGAGCCCAAGAAAGAATTTCGCTTTTGTATGACTTGGCTGTCCAGCTGGTGATCTGGAGGCCACAACAGGGATACTTAGGTACTTGCTACCTCGGATAGAGGTAAGTACCTACCTAGGTACCTAGATGCCCTATTCTTCACACCTGCAATATCTACGTGTAGATAGGTGTTCTGTCTTGCAGACCTATCTTATCTAAACGCCGATAGCAAATCTTGCACTTAGTCGGCTCGAGTCGAGAAGCTTCCCGATTGCTCGGTATTCCGTTGGGCTTTGGCCAAGCTTGCTGGAGCCACTGGCCTTGGCGTTCGCGCTAGTCGTGAGAAAAAAAGTTGGAGCGTCATTGTATCGAAATCAGACATTCGAATGCTTCCTCCCATCAACAAATCCATTCTTGTCTGTTAACCCTGCAATTCCCCGCCCTATTGGGGACGGTCCATCCCGCTTGAGCGATGTCATAGGCTTCTCTGCCGACTATATTACTATTTCTGTCTATTACGGATACTCAAGATGAATTCCGGTGTGTTCGCAAAGGCTCTGCTGCCGTCGCGCATGCTCTCCCCAGCCCAGATGTGCCGAAGACAACGGTTACGGAATAATCTGCGACAGCGCAGAACCCCGAGTAGCTCAATTTCATATCTGGCAAAACGACCCGGGAAGCCGCTTGCTCGACCATCGTGTCACGCGCCAGTCCCAAGACGGGTGGGTGTCTCTCGCTTGCGTACTTGGTTATGTACCGAAGCTAACTACAGCAACTGTGCAGTCATTCCACGCAACATCAAGCGCCCTCGCCGCCAAGGACCCGTACAAAACCCTTGGAGTCGGAAAATCTGCATCAGCTGGCGAGATCAAGAAAGCCTATTACGGGCTAGCGAAGAAGTTCCACCCCGACACGAACAAGGATCCAGCAGCCAAGGACAAATTCAGTGAGATCCAGTCGGCATACGAAATCCTGTCCGATCCGAAGAAGAAGGAACAGTATGACCAGTTTGGTGCCGCTGGTTTCGATCAGAATGGTGCACCTCATCCAGATGGTGGTAGCCCCTTTGGCCAAGGTGGGCCATTTTCAGGCTTTGGCGCTGGGGGCGGCTTTGGGTCTGGTATTGACTTCGAAGAATTGTTCAATGCCTTCTCAGGTGGTCGGGGTAGTCCGTTCGGCGCGGGCGGCGGTCGTGGTCGCGGTAAAAACCCTTTTGCAGAAGAGATTTTGGTTGGAGAGAAGATAGAAGTGCAAACAACGATATCATTCATGGAGGCAGCGAAGGGCACAAGCAAATCGATTTCGATACATCCCATGGTTACGTGTCATACCTGTTCTGGAAGCGGCTTGAAACCTGGAACCAAACGAAGCGACTGCAGGTCATGTGGCGGTTCAGGCACCCAGGTACATTTCATGACAGGGGGCTTCCAGATGGCCTCGACTTGTTCCACTTGTCAAGGCACTGGTCTAGAGACCCCCCGAGGATCGGAGTGCAGGACTTGCCGCGGAGATGGCGCAGTCAAAAGCCACAAAACCCTCGTTATCGACATTCCTGCAGGTATTGAGGATGGCATGAAACTTCGATTAGATGGTGAGGGAGATGCACCTATTACCGAGGGTATGGCTCCTCCTGGCACCCGAACAGCCAGAGGAGATCTCTATGTCGTGGTGAAAGTCGCAACCGACCCGAAATTCAAGCGCGCAGGCTCGGATATCTTGTACACGGCGAATATTCCCGTAACGACAGCCATGTTGGGCGGAGAAGTAACGATTCCCACATTAGACGGGGAGGTGAACGTCAAGGTGGCGACAGGCACAAACACGGGAGACAAAATGACTTTGGCCGGTCTGGGAATGAAGCAGATAGGCTCGCGACGTTGGGCGACTGGTGACCTCCGGGTCGAATTCCGCGTAGCGATGCCCAAGTACCTTTCCGCAAGCCAGCGCACACTCATGGAGATGCTAGCTAATGAGATGGGTGACAAGACGGCTAAGAGAATTATGAATATCAAGATGCCAGAGTAAGTACAAGACCTCAACAGCACAGAAAATAAACCCGATGACTAACGAAGAGTACATTAGGTCCGGGACTACGGATTCATCTTCAGGACCTAGAGTCGCAACGAAGGATGACGACCCAGCGACGCACAGGAGTGAGGGATTCCTGAAATCCATGTGGCACAATCTGACTAACCATCCTGCCCATCGCGATTCGACAGGAACGTCGAGTACAGAAGAGAAGAAACCAGAAGACAAGCCGAAGAACCCCAAAGACTAGTCAACCGAGACCAAGTCTGAAATATCCAGCGTGCTGAACATCATGTATCATATCTACAGGGCCAGATTGATACCCACTGTACAAACATGTTTTTGCTACTTTAGAATGGAGGCACAGTAGTAACTGGCCAATGCATGGGGCGGTGTTGATCGAGCGGACCTAGGTATAGTGAAATTAGACTCTCTGATCGCCTAGCCGTGCGGCAATCTCATGAATGGTGCTGTCGACGAGACCCTTGACGGAAGGTCTCTTGGAAATACTGTTTAGAGTTGTATTTCGGTGCTTGTATACTAATTAGACAATGTACTTGATGTAGCATTTCGCAACCGTAGCTATCGCGGTATGTTGAAGGCCACTCTCCTCATCCAAAGACACGGTAATACAATCTAACTAATTTGTCTCCTCGTGGCGATGTAAACTTACATGGACTCTAGGTCCCAGGTTACGGCTTCGAGAGGGGTAACCTTGTCCTAAGTGAGGATGCTAATGCATGTTATGCAGAAGCTACTACTATGTATGTATATGATGGCGATGAGGTTGGGCATCTCACAGATGGCCGCAGAAACGGCCGCCCGTCTAACTGGGCTGGGCTGAGCCAAGTTGGATGGAGAAAGACTTTGGTGCGATGTCGTACATGCAGATAATGGACAAGCCTTCTGCTGAAGCGCAAAAGTTGGGAGCCAGTATCTGCAAGGGACATCCCTTTTCGGAAGCGGCCCGGAGGCGCACGCGATTCCATTGGTACCGTCCTCGTCGCGTTTCTCCGGTCCAACAGCACGGTCTGCCAAGGGTCACGGCGCAGGCGATCGACTCTGTCGAGACGTATCTAACCTACAGTCGGTGCTGAAGAGGCGTATAGGGACGGGCCTAACGTAGACTAGGTACTAGAAATCCTGAGACTTGGCATGAAGCTCGCAAGCCAATGGTTGATCCTAGAGGCGTTCTCGAATACTGGTCACCTTGCATCTAAGTTTTGCTGTGGACCAATGGTTGACAGGTGAGTGAGCATACCCGGCCGTAATGTGAGCATAGCTTCTGGTGTCTAGACTATGTGCGAGACTTGACTAGGTCTAGGTACGTTCTAGACTTCATTATTGGTGCTTTTGCGCGAGATCGACCGCGGGAGTCTTACATGTACTTCCACTGTTATCACATTTTATAGGGAAGACTGCAAACTATAGGTAGGGATAGCTTCTAGTGTATACATAGGTACCTATTTAAGTGGGAGGGGCTACCTCGGGGGTTTCCCAGATGTCCTAAGGTAGGTACGACAGGTAGGTAGGCTTCCTCGTGGTCTCTTATTTAAAATTTGCCTAGTACCATGCACACCACCGCTGATTTCAACTCGGAATAGTCGGTTGCTGGCGTTGATATACCCCCTCGGGCTATAACCTAGAGGTACTCATTATCTAGATAGGTACCAAACCTATCTATTATGTAGTGTAGGTACTACCTTATGTACCTCCTACCTAAGATATGACAAAGAGGGGTGGGGTTGGCGCTTCCATGTCAGCATCCTGTCTGAATTAATACTTGGTAGAAATTGGATGTCACTAGTCTTGGAAAGGGATGATCAGGTACCCTAGACGGGCGTGTTAGTCACTTCCATTGCCCATACACTCTTCGGAATACTTACACTACTATACTGGTGTAGCATAATGTACCTTACCCCGCCATTCGTTCTACCTACCTACCTTACCTACAGGAGTTTACCTAAGGTGCTTAAGCAGCCTAAGGTGACGGGACACTAAGCTAAGCTACGTGCTACCCAAGACTGCTACGAGAGGCGCCTAAGACATCCAACGGCGGCTACAGCATAACCCAACAACTCCAATCCCATACAATCTCGTTCCTCCGACCAAGGTTGTCCCGGCCTCTGCTGCCCGACCCTTGCCTCCCACTGTCCCGTGATTATGGACCCGACTATCTCCCGTAGCGATTCATAAACGCGCTGCTTGGTGCGCGGTTCCATGCGTCATCTGACTTGACTGCTGATCGCCATCCCCCAACACTCGTCCAGTCTCGTTCTCGGATACCTAGCCTATCTCGTCTATCTCCTTCTGCACGTAACCCGCTTTTGCATGTCACTTTGCTTCCTTTCCGCCCTCTGGTCAGTCTTCCATCGGCGGCAGCACGAGATACCACTGGCAAACTAGGTCTTGAACCCAGAAGAAGCTTTGCGACAGCTTACGCTTTACGACTTGAGACACCGTGGCAGAAACCACTTATCTCCACTACCACGAAGACAGGCATCGTCACATCCGACCCCACCTCCGACCACTTCCGCCACATCTCATACGTGTAGCTCCTTACCCACGATCCGTATAAGGAACACCGAAACCTCTGACAGCTGCGAGGACATAGCCTAGGGACCCCAACTACTGACCTCTACGAGCTAGCAAGCTCTCAGTTCGCCCGTCTTGTGTTCTTGCCAACCAAGATCTATCCATTATGACGCAAACGCCGATGCTGTCGGTGCCTCTCAAGATCACCGCCGAGATTGACTGGATTACGCCCCTCAAGAAATACATCAGAGACACGTACGGAGATGACCCTGAACGTTACGCCGAAGAATGCGCTACCCTCAACCGGTTGCGACAGGACATGAGGGGGGCCGGGAAAGACAGCACTGCTGGGAGGGATCTGCTGTACAGGTATTACGGCCAACTAGAGCTGCTAGATCTGCGCTTCCCCGTCGATGAGCAACACATCAAGATCCCCTTTACATGGTACGAGCAATCCTCCTTTGTGTCGTTGCGCGATATCCTGACTTTGCTGCATAGGTCCGACGCCTTTACCCACAAGTTGACCTCGCAATACTCGCTAGCCTTTGAGAAAGCCTCTATCATATTCAACATCTCCGCCGTTTTGTCTTGTCATGCCGCCGTACAAGCCCGCTCTGAAGAGTCTGGCCTGAAGATGGCCTATCACTCCTTCCAAGCTTCTGCCGGCATGTTTACATATATAAACGAGAACTTCCTACATGCGCCCTCGTCAGATTTGAGTAGGGACACCGTCAAGACTCTGATATCGATAATGCTGGCACAGGCTCAAGAGGTTTTCCTGGAGAAGCAAGTTGCGGACCAGAAGAAGGTTGGCATGTTAGCAAAGCTGTCAAGCCAAGCCGCGTACCTATATCAACAGGCACTCGAGGGTGTCCAAGACAACGTGAACAACGCTATTTTCGAGAAAATTTGGCTTCTGTTCACCCAAGTATGTTGCGTACTCCTGTATATCTATGGAAGAAAAAAGTAGTGGAATTTGTGGTTTCTAATCCGCTTACAGATTAAAGCCGGCCTAATGAGCGCCAACGCACAGTATTACCAGGCCCTGGCAGACGAAGATGCAAACTCATACGGCATTGCCGTTGCGAGACTAACTGCAGCTGAAATACAAGCAAAGGAGGCAAATAAGCTAGCTAGCAGTTTTCCGAGCTCGCCGTCACCGAGCGCCAATCTCAGCTCTGATACGGGTCTAATACTCGCGGAAATTACAAAACGAAATTTGACAACGATACAAGACAAGCTGAAGAGCTTGATAAAGGATAACGACTATATCTATCATCAACCAGTACCCGCGGAGGCTGCTTTAGTTGTTGTACCCAAGTTGCCAGCGGCAAAGCCAATTCCCGTGAACGAGCTGTATGCTGGCCAAGACATACAACGAATTACAGGACCAGATTTATTCGCCAAAATCGTCCCTTTCGCTGTGACCGAATCCGCGAGCTTGTACGATGAGGAGAAGGCGAAGCTAGTGCGCGCAGAGACCGAGAGGGTAGATTCAGCCAACAGCGAAATGGCAGCAAGCTTGGATTACCTTAGACTGCCGGGCGCTTTGCAAGTGTTGAAAGGCGGAATCGATCAAGATATACTACCCGACGAGGATTTTAGGACCTGGTGTGACGACGTTGCGGGGCACGAAAATCCGATATCGATATTCGATACGTTAGGCATAGACAAAGAGGCGATCATGACAGTCTTGGACCGGTGCTCGAAACAGTTGGACATGGAGGAGAGTGTATGTGAGAAGATGAGATCGAAGTACGAGGGCGAATGGACGCAGCAGCCTAGCTCACGGCTCACCTCGACTTTGAGAGGCAACATACGCAATTACAAGGAGGCATTGGACGAAGCGGCGAGGAGCGATGGGCAACTGTATGCGAAATTCAGACAAAATGAGACTGATATCGAACAGATGCGACAAGCGGCCCAGCTCGGTGAGGTTGATGCTCTTTTTCAAAACGCAGTTCGCAAAATCAGAGCCAAATCGAGTAGCTCGAATAGTCCGGCTACTGAGCAGCCGAATCTACTAGATGCCGACTTCGAGGATGGGAGTCTAAGTGTTGCGCAACAAATCAGCCGAGTTGAGGATATCCTCAAAAGGCTGAATCTTGTAAAGAGGGAACGCAATCAAGTGTTGAAAGATCTCAAAGAAAAGGTAAATTTCCCGTGTTCGCTTAACATACAAATTTTGTTGACCAGTGATATTAGGTTCATAACGACGATATCTCTCAAATATTGATTTTGAACAAAAAGGCGATATCGGCTTTTGAAAATGAGTTGTTCCAGTCTGAATTAGAGAAGTTCCGACCACACCAGAATCGTCTTTTGCAGGCGAATCACAAGCAATCCGCGTTGATGAAAGAGTTGACAGCATCGTTCAATAGCCTTCTTCAGGATAAGCGTGTGCGAGCGGAGCAAAGCAAATATGAATCCATTCAGAGGCAAAGGAATTCTGTAGTTAACAGATACAAGAGGGCATACCAAGAATTTCTAGATCTCGAGTCAGGTTTACAGAGCGCGAAGAATTGGTACAGCGAAATGAAAGAGACTGTGGAGAGTCTTGAGAAGAATGTTGAGACATTCGTTAATAACAGGAGATCGGAAGGAGCCCAATTACTCAATCAGATCGAGCAGGAAAGGGCAGTGAACAAAAGCTCTCAAGCTGAGATGGAGCGTGAGAGGCTGCGTGGACTGATGGAGCGCATGTCCGTCGATCCCAACCATTCTTCGCCGTCCCCCAACGCAGTGTCATCACGGCCAACACCTACGCCGCTCTCCTTCAACAATGCTCCCCGGTATCCTCAAACCAACTTTGCCGGCCACTATCAGGTCCCAACCTCTCCTCCACCTAATCAAGCCAACTACCCTAGCTTCTCCGGTCCCCCGCCGAACAGCACATACACGCCCGCGCCCCAGCAATCTTATACTCCAAATCCGCAACAAAGTAACCAACAATATGGACAAGCTACCTACAACCCTAGTAACTGGGGACGCAATCCTGGGCCGGTATCCCCTCCAGCAACACAAACTAGCTTCGGACTTGGCGTTTCTGGTAGAGGACCAGCCTCGCCGCCACCAACCCAGACATCATTCTCATCTAACCAATACAGCACCTACGGAAACCCGCAAGGACAGCAGCCACAACAATTCGTTCCTCCCGGTTTTGTGCCGCCTCCACCTCCACCTGGGCCGCCTCCGTTAGGACCGCAACAGACTATCCATTACCCTCAACACCAACAAGAATATCAGTATGGCGGGCCACAAAATATTGGAACAAATAATGCCGCCCCCAGGCCTACCCAGCAGCAGCAGCAACCACACGATCCATGGGCTGGTCTAAGTGCGTGGAGATAACAATAGCGCTACCTTAATAATCTCAAGAACAGATAAATGACAGGGTTCGGCAGAGAGGATACGAACATGCGCGTTAATTGTATGGCGATTCTCATAGACATTACGACAGAAGGAGGATCGAATAACCTGATAAAAAAAGTTGGTCTTGATATGAATTTTGGCGTCGTTGGTTTGCGGCGACTATTGTGGAATTGAACCAATTTTACAATTAAACACCTATCCAATTCCTAGGATATTAAGCTTGCTTAGTTCCGTTTTATGTAGCTTAGGCCTTTGCCTCAGACATCATTGGAGAGATAATTCACGTGCCTATAATTTGCTCTGCACTTCGACACCACATGTACATGCTGAATATAGCTGGCTGATTCCGATTCCATTGACGGCTGTGGCTGACTCTAGCTGACCGCAACTTTAGCTATATAATCAAAACCTTGCTCTCATGCTACGCCATGTCTTGTCGAATGTTCCAACGTGGAGGCTGTACGATAGGATGTGTTCGCAACGGTGGAAGCAACGGTGGAAGCAACGTTGAGGAACCATGGGAGTAGTTGAAAGGGTCATGAATAACCCACGTTGACCGCGCGATTTTTGGAGATCAATCCTGTACCTACATGAAGATATACACACATGCGTATGGAACACTAGATAATTCCACAACACAATTACTCCTCTTGCAAGGAGTCAACACGCATTTCCCTCATTCTCTGCCCTGTTCATAAGCTCTCGTCAGTTGGACCCGGTGAACCAGATCTAGCGTTTCACTGCCCACCGGAATTACCTTTTAAGTCACCGGGATCATTCCCTAGAGAATTAGCAAGGCGAACTAAGAAATCTTGGGTGGCAGAGTTCAAGTCTCGAACTGTTTAGCAGACCTCGACGTTTCGTTTGATTTTTGCTCGAGTATACGGTTGGAAAGGGGACTGAGAGAAAGGCCGGTCGCACAGCTTATTTGTAATGGTATTTCGTGTAGTTTGATATACTCAAATGCCCTAAGTACCCCAGATCACATTTCATCTTCGCGGCCAGGATATCTAACAGGTCCGTCCGATGAGGGTAGGTAGTTGGCGGTACGAGAGGTACCGATTACCTAATACATATCACGTTCCACCGGCCAGTCAACAACCAATGCCTTCTATAGCCGCGATCAGACGGCGACGAAGCTAGTGGGACGTTGGGTCGCGGATGTTGTGCATACAAACTCGTCATGCTGCATCACGGAGGAAGGCAAAATGTCACCAACGGGCGCTTTGCAATGTTACAAGAGGCAGCATCTAAAAAAAGGAGGTGGGATAAACGGCGAGCTAGTGTGAGCGTGGTACGCACGCAATGGTACGAGGCCGTGTGCACCCGAACCAGACGGACCACATGGCCAAACAAGCGTGAAGCAGTCGAGTGTCGTGGTTCGTGCAGTGCCGGCGAGCATCAAGCGACGGGTAGCATCAGCGTCCATCTCCCGAGGAGGAGCAAACAGAGAAACATGGAGCCGATGGGTCCCTTGGCGGCAGGGCGAGAGGCCAAACACCAAGGACAGATTAGATTGGCTTGGCTCGGGGGAAAAGGCGGGCGTTCTTGATGCAATGCCGTGGGTTGCTGATAGTGTGTATCGTTTATGCAATGCAAGACAGGTGGCATGCCTTTGCCACGTCCATGCTACCATGGGCCAAGACGCGACGCGGATGGTCGGTCTCTGCTACACTACAGGAGGGAACGGCGGCAACATGTGTGTAGGTACTAGTAGGTATCTCGAAGACGTATACCGTGTCGCTGGTTGCTTCTGCAGTCGTCAGCAGTCGACTCTTGGCTATGCCATGTACTACATACTAGTAGGTAGTGATATTTAGATAGTATCTAGAGGTAGATAGTAAGTAGTGGTGAAGGTTGAAACGGCCTGTACAGTGAATTAATTGCTCAATCAGTTCTTTATTAGATAAGTATGTAGATAGTTGCAGCACTGCAGGGACTAGACAAGACCAGACCAAGCAGACTACTGTAAATAGTGAGTGTAGCTTGGATCGTCGCTATCGAACCTTCCCTTGTCCGGTATCGTAATACCCACCGACTGCGTATGCGCAAGCAATATGGCGACGACGCCCAGAGCTGGAAGGAGGTGAGCTGTCGACTGACTGATACGCCAGGGTAACCAGCGTGTACCGAGCGAGGGGGATGGTGGTGGGGTGGCGGGATGGCGGGGTCATCTGGAATACTAGTAGGTATCAGCCACTGACAGAATCCTGTCGGGGCACTGTAATAAGCATTTATGACCCCACGCACGACGGTGCAGAGCATGGGTGCAGAGTCGATGCCCTGTACCAGCAGCACCGTACTGCAAATGTCCCTGAATGGCCCTGGCCGCCCCACCTCTCGACCCTCGCAATCCCAGATTCGGTCACTATTTTTTTTTTCTCGTCTTCAAATGGATGCTCGACTCGCCGTCTATTGATGCTCCTCTCTGCTCGAATGTCGGCGAGAGGATGGGCGCAGGAACGTGACCGTGGCTATACGCTGATGTTGCACATGGCCGTCTTCTAAAGAATACTACCTGCGCAGGTACCTACTACTACATACATCTGGTCCACAGCGGTTCAGGCTCAACAACGAGCTTCGACCTGCGGCCGGTTAGTTGGCGTTAGTCGATCGACGGGCAACACAACACCGGCATCAGCTATTATTAGTTTGATATCCATCTCTCCTCCCAGCACTGCTCCCCGTCTTGCTTGCCGATATATACACACACCCATACATATACACATATACGCATATACATATATCTCCATCTCATAATTTACACTACACCTCCCTTTTGCCAGAGCAATTACTTGTCCTGGCCGATCCACCCATCGTCCGATTCCTCTTTTCTCCTCCCTGCAACACCGTCGCAGGGATCCCCATCAGCCAATCTCATATATCCATCTTCTCGAAGCTCGGCAATCTCGATACCGCCATTCCACCGACCAACTGACCCGCCACGGCCTCTTCGTCTGCCTGCTGCATCGAGCCCCCTGCCCTGTCTGGAATGTCGTGTTCATCTGTCACTTCACTGCATCCCTGACCTAAGTGCTGGCACCATTGAGGTACATCCGCAACGGCAGTGTGTTGTCGTACCACTTCTCCGCCTCATTGGCTGCCCGTCTTGTTTCTCGCAAGCAACAACCCAAGCTCCCCCAGCCAGCCGGTTCCCCCATCGACCTCGAGCTCTGCGATCAACCTTCCCACTGTTGCGATGGCCAGTCCGACCAGGGACGCCGTGAGGAACGGCGACGCGGGAAAGCCCGGTTTCGTACCCCTGGTGGCCGTGGTCGACTTTCATCACCATAGAGGACCCGAGGTGGAAAGGTGGTTTGGCGTCCCCGAGGGGCGAGATCCCGCAGTCGAATGGGACTGGACGCTGCTGCCCTTCATGGCGCTCAGTGACGGTGCTCATGCGTTAGTATTTTCTCTCCGTGGCTCTCGATGCGACAGACAAAGAGCTGACTTGACCCGTGGATTACGTTAGCTCTGCCGAAGACTTCTCCTATTTCACTCTTGTTCGACCCGCCACCGATGACTCTCCCACCACTTCGCTGTTTGGCATCTCGTGTACCAGGCAGATGGAAGCTGCCCAATTACTTGTCCGACCTCCCGACGTCACGCGTTCCACCGTTCAGAAGGCCGTGGTTGTTATAGCGGATACTCCGCAGTTCTTTGGCATGCTGCGGGAGCGCCTGTCCGTTGTCACGAGCGCCTGGTTCGCACAACGCGAATTCACTGATACCGAGATCCTCCGAAGGTTTCAGGACAGCTTGGCTGACGAAAAGGAACGGGGCCAGCTGAATGAAGAGGTGGATCGGGATCAATATCTCGGCATGAGTCTCCGCGAGCTCGTGAGAGAGTTTCGGTGGCAGACTTTGGTCTTACTAAAATGTTGTCTTTTACAACCGAAAGTAAGTGCTATGCCCCAAAAATAAGGCCAATGAAAAAAATGCTAACTCTTCTAGATGCTTTTCTTCGGCTCGCGGTGCGAGCGTCTTTGCATGATGCAATTTTCTCTAATTTCTCTGGTGCCAGGCTTATTGAGAAACTTGCAAGATTCCGCCGGGCCAGATATGAATAGCTACGAGAAGCGGCTGTCCCGGCCAACGAGCTTACGAACTAGTGACCGGAACTCGTTACTTGCCTATATGGGACTACCCCTACAGATTTTTGGCAAGGTAATAATAGCTCATTCCTGTATATTCGAAGGGAGACTAATTGAGATACTAGGGAAGCTTGTTTGGGCCCTACACACCGCTTCAGCAGCTTGATCTTCTTGCCGATTTTGGTACCAAGTCATATATAGTTGGCAGCACAAACTCGTTACTATTGCAACAGAAGGACAGATACAGTGATATATTAATCAACCTCGACGAAGACACTATTAACATAACATCCCCATCCCTACGCAATGCGCTAGCGCTCTCTCATTCGGATAGGCGATGGATTGACTTTGTCACCCAGGAAGTCAACGATACCTGGGATGATGCAAATCCACAGCGGCCAAAGACGATGGGTTACCGCGGAAGTGAAGAGTTTATTCGACTGCAATTCGAAGAGTATCTCCTATCGCTCATCTCTTCTGTCAAGTATCGCAACTATCTTGTTCAAAACGCCGGCAACCCCAAAGCCACGCTTCCAGATATCGAAGGTGATCCCTCAACTGACTTTGGCAATGAATGGATTGAGTATTGGATGAGGACTGAGAACTACCGTCTTTGGAATTCAAATACAGACTCTCACCTGTTCGACATTGTCGAGCCGAGGCATCCTTGCGCTGGAGGACTGAGTATCGATGATGTTCAACGCCGAATTCAACAACAAGTGCAAGATTTACATCTGGACGAAAGGTTTGCCGTGGGTAAAGAAGTCTTGGGCAGAAACCTAGCAGCTGGGCGCGAAAAAGCAAGCACTCGTAAGTAACTCTCTGAGGTATCTATTTGTTTTTGGCCATTGTAGGAGTATAAAGGCTCTTTCTCGGCCCACCAGCCATCATCGAAATAGCGACAGCTGACTCCAGGCGTTACAGTATTCAACAAATTTTACGCAGACATGGAAACTTTGCGAGAAGTCCAGAGAAAACGTGCTGAGGAAAGCAAAGCCGAGCAATTGGATACGGAGAGGAATGGAAATAACGCGGATTCGTACAAGACACAACAAACAGCAAGCTCCGTTGGGGCTAGGGCCGGCGCTTATATCGGGAGTTGGACAACATGGGCGGGCCAGAAGCGGAAGGAAGGCTGGGGCCGGTCTAGTAACAGTAATGGTAGCTCTGGAGGTGGCTGGGGCTTCGGGAGTGTGCGCAAGTCACGAAACGCAATGTCCAACACATTTAGTGACACTGGCAGCGAGAAAAACGGCACGCCCCTAAGTAGTCCCGCGTTGTCAACTACTGGCTTCGCAAGCTTTGAGAAAGCTCGAGCGGACAGCACACCTCATAGAGCAAGTGAGGGTGACGACGGAGACAGGCCCCTTACGCAACATAGCTTTGGCGAAAGTGTGCTTGATGGCGTAGCATCCGGGGAAGAGAGCGGATTATCTGCCCCTACAAGTCCACACAAAACCACAGTCTCGAAACGAGACAGTATTGGCGCCACAGGGGCGGAAGAGGGACACAAAGTTAACAACGAGGCGGTATAGGTCGGGATCACGAAAGGAGCCGACGCTAACTAGCCGGACTCCACCACCACACGATGATGAGATATGAATAACGGTGTACGACTAGAACGAATTAAACTAATACCCTCAGGGACAAGATCGTACAAGGGGGACGACCGATAAGCTCCAATGGCGAGCGAAGGTGATCGAAACACCATCCATCTTCCAACCATTCGTGTCGGGGAACAGGGGTCAACGTCATCCATATTCTCCGATCAGTCACGTGAATCAGCCAAGCGCCAGGAACCTCCCGGGCCGCTCACTACGCTGCAAGTTTGTCCGCCTTGCATGATGAAGTTGGCAGTAGTGTGGCATGCGGGATCATTCTCGCCGTGCGCTCGCTCCTGTTAGAACAAGGGAACAAATGGCAGTAGGTATATATTAACTGCCAATTGTGGGAGCCGGATAAGTTTTTTTTTAGTATATAAAATACTCGTCTTTGTGGCCTCAAGGCCTTAAATTCGTCAATAGTAATATAACCAATCATATTCATGAATACAAAGTATGTAGAGAAGATACCTACTTATATGTCTTCACTACGCTCATACGTCCATGTAGACAAGAAGGCAATAGCCACATAGTAAATAATTGCGATCACCTACGTGGATCTTATAGTACATGAAATTGAGAAATGGCTTGATTCGCCAGTCGAAGGCACAAATAATTCCTATGACACAGATCACGGTCATGCAAGATTGGGGCACGAAGTTAAGGAATCTGCAATACCGCGCGGAAAGGGACACATATACACTCCAGTCTTTGGGAGAGCTATTTTCGTCTATAGAGAACCTCACTCTGACCAGTTAGGCGTACATATAAGCTCCCACGCCGTTTCGGCTAAAACTTTGTCGTGCAAGGACAAAGAACCGGCTCAGACAACCGGGCCCTCAGATTGTGTTCTAACCTCCACGAGTCGCCGAGAGGAGATTTCAGTCCTTGATTGACTACCGCACTTCTGCATGGTATCGTTTCTAGTAGAAGACGTAGTCCTCGTTTCTTGAAGGAGGCTGGCTAGGGTAGCAGGGCCGACTGCCTGACGTGATCTTCCGCCACCCTCATCACTGTTCACTTTCCGAATCCCATCAGCCAGGCAACTATCACCTATCTGTTGACGTCACAGATAATATTGGAGTATCCCATAATCTTCGCCGTAACCTTCATCTGATATGTACTAGACCCAGTAACGGTAGATGATGGGTAAAGGGGCGAGGTAAGTGTAGTCGCAGTCCGTTTCGCCTCAAGTCATTAGTCAGCCAACTGTTGAGCCGAGCCAGGCCCTCCTCGCACATGCCATTCCATGGAATAATCAACGTGTGGAGTCGAGTAATGCGGAGGAAGGAAAAATGATGTGACCTGTGGAAATCGTGTTTTGTACATGCGTCGAGCTCCGTCTGGCCGCCTGGTCTTATTCAGAATCCACCGTCTTACGCAAGATAACCAAGTTCATCGTCATCCAGACGCTCGAGGTACTCTTTGTCAAGCAGGATCTCTATGTTTTTCTTGATGTCCCCGATTTTTGGGACAAAGCGCGACCTGATTTGGCTGATGCACTCACTAACGAGGACAGAGTGTTTCATCTTCTTCCTAGCTTTCATGATTCTCACCATGGCAGACTATGCCTACAGTTAGTATACACAAAACTTCGCGTCTGATCACAATATTTCTTACCTGTAATACTAGCTGGCGGTCCTCTTCGATATTTTTGTTCGTATCGACCTCCTCTTGCTTGGACTCAGTCTTCGTACTAATATTGAGATTGACACGGATCTTCTTGCTTTTGAAGTCGTAGTTCAGATGGAAAGTTTTGCCAGGGCCGGGCTTGTCGCCGTCCGGCTTCATGTGAAGTATTTTCGCTTTTAGTAGGATTCCCATAGCAGCATCATGTACCTCCGGCGTCAATTGTGTCGCGGACAAGACATCCTCGTAGGTCTGGACGTCCTTGTCGTTAAAGAGTAACAAAATCGCCATCTGGTATACGCTCACTTGCAGGGTATAAGGCGTTTTGGAGGTTCTGCAGTATCCAGTCTTGACCTCGCCCTTGCAGAGCTGCCATAGCCACGTCAGCTTGCGGCCCTCATGCTTGTTTTTATAGAAGAGAGAGAAGCGGTCAAGATCGGTCTGGATTTCTGCTGGAGGGTTAAATGTTGTATGCGGCGCCGTCAATGGCCAAAAGCTGGTTCCTAAAATCGAATACGATGAATCGAGTGCCGGCTTGTCCAACTGGAGACCTTTTGTATGCTCGCGGAATCCTGTATTGAGATCCTTCGAGATTTGCATGTCCTGGAACATACGTTGAAGTTTGTTGGTGTACTCAAAGCCGCAGGCTTCTTTCAGTTTGCTGATCATACTAGTCTCCGCATCGTCCGAAGACGAGTTGCTATGCACAAGACGCCTCGCCAGCATACGTGAATAAAATTTCTGAAAGACGTCTTTGTCTTCGATGTACTTGAACACAGTCATAATCTGCGTTAAAGTAGCATCGAGTTCAGCCTCCTCCACGCCTGTCCCGCTCTTACGCAACAATACATCCGTATATTTGGCCAGTAACTCGGGAGACTTGCTAGAACCAGCCTTACAGATCTCGTTCCTGTTGACGAATTCTCGACAAGCATTGTCGAGAGACCTAGTAAATTCGGGTTCGTCGGTAAACGCTCGTTTTACTAATGTCTGATATTGTGTGTGCGTTTCGAGCAGAGCTTCAACGTAAACCTTTGGCTCAAGTTTCTCGGCGTCGGAGGCAACTTTCGCAACAGCCGCCAGACCAGCATTCCTGACATGAGCCTCGAACTTCTGACGTAGTGGGTCTAGTCCTTCGGGGATACGCGACAGTAATTTATACATTCGCGCCATATCTTCTTCACGGTCGTTGTCTAGGAGCACCTGGAATTCGTCTCGTAGTAACGCTGAATGGTCGGCAATCAAAGCCTCATTACACGTTTTCCGTAGCGTAGAGGCAATATCGTTGTGCAGGTACATACGAACTCTCTCCTCCTCCTCGTCCAGTCGGGCCTCAGCCTTCTTCATGTATTCCACAACGCTGTTCTCAGACACGAATTGCTTAGATTCTGCTTGATAGAACGCTTTGGTGGCAGAAAGAAAAGGTCTCTCAAAGTGTGATCTGTAGATGTCGAGGGTGGACTTAGAAGCGTCCTGCTCGTCAAGACCGAGCGAGACAAAAGAGTCTACCACCTGCTTTATTTGTCCATGCTCGATAGTTTCTCCATTCCGTTGTTTCTCGACTAGTTTCAGTACTGCACTCATAACCTTCTCGTGAACAAGGGTGAAGAATTCGATGCGCCACTGGCAGAGATGCAATGTGTAAACATCGTATGTGTTCTTTTTCCCTTCGTCCATCTCACGCTTGACCCAGTGCCTGTTAAGATACCGGAATAAATGATGGATGTACTTTGCGGCAATCGTGTATCGATCCCATTCCCGAATATAGAACGCCAGCAAAGCTTCGTCAGTATGGGCCTTGGACTCCTGAAACAATACAGAAAGGTGCCTGTCGAGGTAATCCTTCAATTTCTTGTACAGGTCCTCGCCGAGGAGGTGTGCTATTACAATGTCAACCGAGAGTCGAGATAAAACGCATGCCACACCGTATTAGGCCTTACCTCCTCTATGGGCCTGCCCGACCCCTGTGGCACTGCTAATATTAGTGGCCTTCTGTGATGTGCAAAAGTTATGGACAGCCCTATAACAAATTAGTTCTGCGCTGTTCAATAAACCGAAAAGCGTACGTGTAGATGCCCATGTACTGCAAAAGTGGTCAGCTTCTTATCCAAAAGAGCATCTCGAACATACGTACTGTCGTCATGTCCATGCCATCTTGAAGACTGGTCATAATCTTGGTGATGCCGATCTGAAGATAGTTCCAACTGGGAGCTATTAGCTAGGCCACACCCAGTTCGACAGTAGTGATAGAGGCGCAAACGTACGTGGCTTCGATGTCCTCCCTGTTCGGCTGTGGAGGCATCTGTATAGCCCGGGGGAGGATCGCGCTAGCCATGGCGGGCTGTATTTGACAAGAGTTGTTGAGGCGTGTATATCGACCTTGATTCGACATCCAGTGGTTAGTTGCCATGGTGGATTACGTTTCGCCGAGATGTCCAAACGCCAAACGAGAACGAGACAGAGAGAGGGACCTGGGTTGGCAATACAAGATCGGGCCACACGAGGTTGTGCTAGAGAGTGACTAGGAGCTGAGGGTAGGAGGGGAGCGCAAAAGGTAGGTGGTAGGTATTTTATATTGACAGACGAGAAGCCATAGCAGCAAGCACCCTGCACCCGGCACAAGGACAGTGTGGTGTATTCTCGAAACCGGATGGATGTGGATGTGGATGTGGATGGAGAGGGGGATGTTTCCGACGGGGCGGTCACTTTGCACCAATGAAACAGCGACGCACTATAGAAACAACGAGGCGGCTCGAACCGTCGAGGCTTCACTATCTAGCCTCTGCGAGTACAGATGCGGACGCGGGAGGTGTCGTGTGTTGTGTGGCGGCTCGTGGTTGTACTCGCGGGTGAAGAGCAAACCAACCGACTTGGCTGGCAGTGGCTGCGATCACGTACGACGGCGGAAGGTCGCAGGTCGGCGGATGTCGTCGTCGTCGTCCGCGTCGTTGGGGGCCAGAAACAGGTAAAGAACGAGGAAGAAAAAGAAGAGTCTGGTCAAGGACCGAAAGGACGAGGCGCACCCTCAAGAATAGGGAAGATCGGATGGTGGAGGGAGAGGGAAGAGAGATGCAGGGTACCCAGGTAACGATGCAGTAGGTATATGAAGGTAGGTACCTCAGGTCAGATAGGTAGTTGTTTGCTTCTGGGCTTAGGTATGGTTGGGGCCCAGGGAATTCCTAAGATGGTCCGGCCGCGAGGCAGAAGCCTAAGTGGGGAGTTGTTAGAGCAGGTCTAGGTAGGTACCTAGGTAGTCTAGCCACATGGAGGTTTTGGTAGCCAGCCTGGAGTTCATCGTCACCTCAGTACCTAAATCGCTCAAAAGGGTTTAGCGTGCACATATACTGCCGCCCATTACCGCCAGACCGGCTGTCAGGACTGTCTGCCCCTCAGCACCTCATTGCCCCTCATTTTTGCAGTTGGCTATGTACTTCTTAGGTATTTATCTGCACTACAAGATTGGTATCTACAACAATGTTTTCCCATTCGTTCATTCCTGTCCTACTGGCATTATAATATCAATATCGCCTGACAAATTCTACAATTTGCTAATTTTCTATCTATCCCGAATAAATGCCATAGCGTTACTACCCTCGCTGTTCACAAACCACTTACCTACTCATTTCTCTCAAGATGATTAATACCTATAAATGTTATGGTAGTATGTATAACCTAGCCAAAGCTGCCCAACAAAGTTTCTCTGAGTCTGACAATGAAATAGCCTGTCAGAGTAGTGTATGTGTGTTTGAAATGGCAGGCATGTGATGCCGTGTTTATAAAGTTTCATGGAATCCGATGGAAACCGACTGTACACGAGATGAATTACAATTTCGCGTTTCCGCTCTTCAGCTTTTCGCGAGGTGTCTTGTCTGATGTCGTCGTCTCACGTATTTTCCAGACTATAACGCTGGGATAACAATATTTGGTGGGACTGCGGCTATCTTGATAAGTCTCACGACTACCAGAGAGGCCGTAACCGAAACCCTGGGGTATCATGTGTGATTGGTATGTCTGACTACGAATTTTACTTGTCATTCTCTATGCCGCCCAGCTTCTCTGCCAGTCTAAAAACACTGATAGTGAAATTCAGAATCCAAGCAATCAACCCAACTAGAGTTAATGCCGCCAATCCTCTTGCTAGATCTAGCGATTGCAATTCTTGCGCACCATCCTTAGGATTTTGCGGTATTCCGCCTCCGCTATGATACACTAGGGCTTCGAATGCCAACGCCGTGCTTGCAGATTTTAAGACTATGAAAACCAGGTCAAGAAGCGTGAGCGATACTTTTTGGGCAGGGGCTCGCAGACCCAGAGGTTTGCCCGTGTATTCGTCCCATGTCATGTACAATATGTACGGGATTGCGATCGAGTCGATAATGATCGCGACGATGGCCTGTGACGTCTCTGTTTGACTACCAGTGGCGATTCTCGAGTCTCTTTCCCTTCTATAGATAATCGTCGCTAATGCTAGAGCTGAAATAGTGGATATAAGAACAATGAGGCGAAAGATGAGCGGGGCGATAGGATGCCTGAGGACAAAATTTCCAAGTCGCATAAACCAGGCATTTTTCCGGGACCCATTCGTCTTTGAGTCCAGCGGATACAATGGTGTCCGTACGGGCTCATCAAGACCAGGCATTAGTTCGTCTAGGACGTCCTGACTAACCACTTCGTATCGATCATGGAAATCATGGCCGTAGGACGAAGAATGAATAAAGTCGCGCCATCTGTCGTAGGCATCTTCATCAGGTGCGCGATATCCAAGTCCCATAATGACAGGTTCAGCAGTTCGTAAATGGTCCCATCGTCGTCCAGGCCGGTCGACACGCTTTCTCAAGAACACCGGGAGCTTAGAGACTCGACCATGTTTCTCGTCAACCCAATCGACGTAGCCATCTTTCGAGACTCGACGCCTCAGTGAATGATTGCCCTTGTTCTGTTCTGGGCGGACACTCGGTGGGGGAGGATGGACGGGGCCTCGAACCTGCGGCCGAGGACCATGAACCTTCTCATCATACAATTCCACCCAAGCAGGGACGGAGGCTCTCAGCGGGTTCAGGGCCATTCCAAGGACGGCAGCACGCTCATGAGAATCGAAGAAGAGGGAAGGATAAGAAGTATGAGATTTGAGTGTTTAATGGGTCAAGCCGTCGGTGTAGAGAATATGCGGCCGATGGTCATGGTCGTGTTGCCAGGCGTGACAAGAGCAGTAGTGGAGAATACATTAAAACGGACTATCAACCGCAGCATGCAAGAGGCCTCGGGCCCAAGTGAACCAAAAAACCACGTCCTCTACGTGTCGTGCGCGCTGCTGCGGTTCCTGAGCCGGGGGCGTGCTCGAGGCGCGGATATAGATCAGAGACACGGCAGACACAATCCCAACAGTTGGCTCGGTATGCCGTAATCAGCCCAACTAGAAATAGCGCACATTCGAAAGGTCAAGTAAACAAATATGGAACAGCCAAATGCCCGGGTCAGTTGCCGAGCAGAACTGTAGATATGAACATAAGAACATAAGGAGAACGTAAAGCAGTGCACAGAAGAAGTAAAAGGGCTCAATGTTGTGTTCGAGATGGAGCTCCTCGACTTGCGCGCTCAGCTGTCAAGGCCGGCGCGATGTGGAAGGGAACAAGGAGCAAGGCAAGAAGAAACAGAAGACCCAAAATTATAATATTGCGACGGTGCCAAACAGCCTTGTTGGTTGGACACTTGGTATGTGGGCCATGGCTAGTGCAGGTGGGGTTTGTCTTTGCCATGTATTCACGCGGTATGCTGCGGATTCCGGGGTTATGTCAGATACACTACACTACCGATGGAGCTCCCAGGATAGTGTAGGCCGGTACCACTGTACAGGCACTGTAACTTGGGTTGTTCCTGTTGATGATAAATATATGAGTCTCTCTCCTAATCCCGCAGTATGAAGCCCGAAGTTAATTTTTTTTCTCTAGCTATGGGTACATGCCTGTTACCTTGCATACTAGAACTTGAATGGTGACGTTTTTCCTTTCTGTCTTTTTAATATAAAACTTGATGTTGGAGCGTCTGCCATGCCAGACGTCGTACTGTAGACTGATGTCACCAGCTTAACACCCCTGCAGTGCTAATAATACCTAGACCAGAACCAGACTACCTTCTACAGTAAGTAAGTAGCTTGCCCGTCCTAGCTCGTGATGACAAGGATTCAGACCCATTCACAACCAAAAAAATAATGAAGAATCGCAAACCTCGTCAAACCGCTATGTCATGACCTTCGACTTGTCGCATACGCTACCATTTATGTTATATCTCTTCTCGCCTTCAACTCGCCTTCTTCGGCCTCTTCTCTCGTAATTGATCCTCAGACCTCGCACGCGCATCTCCTCCTTGTCGTCCAGACCTCGGCCTAAAAATGCGATTATTCCTGCTCCCCATATCAACTCGACGCACGCTGTTATACTGCCAGAAGTTGCAGGCCTTGCCTTCAGAAAAGCAGCCGTTGATCGACAAGATTACATCGCGCGCTGCGAAGCTGTGGGCTGGTTGGGAGAAGAAGGAGAGTGGCTGGCAAAAGTCGGTCGTCAAGTACGGCAACAGAGCCCTCCGCCGAATACCCTACGAAGAATGGGGGTTGAAGTCGGTTCCTACGCTTTCGGCAAGGCGGAGGGAAGAAGACTTGATGGGCAAAGAAAAGCACCACCTTATATTCCCAGAGTCCATCATCCCCGCCACAAGAGCGTCCCAAGTACTGCAAACACTCGCGACTGAGCGAGAAGGCTTACATCGATCCAGGATGATATGGTGTTTCATTGGCATGCCTATAAGTGTGCCATTTGCACTTGTGCCCGTGTTAGTGTTGACTACCCTCTTCAAATTTGCTTCCTCTCCATCTCTAATATGCCGAGTCCAGAATTCCTAATCTGCCTTTCTTCTACCTGGCTTATCGGGCATGGTCTCATTATCGGGCCCTTGCAGGTGGCAAGCATCTTCAATGGCTTTTATCCAACAATTTTTTCACTCTGTCGCCTTCAAAAACTCTAGATACGATCTTCTCTCACCATCTCAGTTCATCGAACCTTCCAGGAGAGTCTAGCCGCCCGGACCCGTATCAAAGCGATAAAAGCCCACCAGCGCAGGAAAGGCTGCTGTTAACGCAAGAGAGCAGCCGTAAGCTATCACAGGCTCTTGAGGTTCCAGAGCTGGAGGTTGAGCTTGAGCGGGCGATTTGGCAAGTCGAGAATGCGATACGCAAACAAGAGCAGAGTGAGGTGTCTGAGGGGACAAAGCCCTCTCCCAAGCCACATCAGTCTAGACCTGAAGAGAAAGAGAAATGAGTATGTGCATCATGAGTATAGGAAGTTTCAGGATACGGACTAGAGGCGACTGAATCATCTCTGAACTATATTATTGTCTTTGGCGTTTCGCGCGCCCAAGGGGTAGAAAGAACACCCAGCTCCATTATCACTGGCTCCAATGCCCACTCCTGCGTGCAGTACCTGGCGGCCTCGGCCACCTTCGAACAACTTGAAAAACATTCATTGGATGCGAAACCACTACCAGCCGGCCAGAAGCACAAATACCACGCTCACGAGGCGATTTATCATTTTTATCTCACCCAATTGTTGTGTAAATGCGAGGTGTAGGTGGTCGCCTCCATGTATTCACAAGTGGACGATTCATTATCCACATGCAGGCGATAGTCTGTGACGAATGGTTACTCTATATAGCTAGATATACATGTTGACACCCTGAAACTATCCCATAGTAACTAGCAAGTCCTTCTCCTCTGATGCCGAATCGCGAGTTCTCTACGCAAGCTCGCCCTTTCCCCCAGAACCTAGGTTCACATTGAGTAACCCTACCCACGGGTGAGCATCATTCCCCTTCTGAGAAATGCGAGACGAAAAGAAAAAAAAATGTCGGTTCGGAGGCCTTCAATTCTGGGTTATGAGAGTATGTGGTAGAAGCCCCGGCGAGACTTTTTTCTCCCGTATTTTCTACAGGCCACCATCATCTTTAGTATCCTCCTCCTCATCCTGTCCCGGTCCGGGGAGGGCTTATAATATATACTCTTATATCCTAGAATGTAAGGTTGAAGGATCCAGGCCAACACGTTTTCATGTGCACGATGATTCTCGCAGCCACTGAAACCAAAAATCAATATCTTTCCTCCTCGGCAAGAGCCCTTATGTTAGGCTTAAAAGCATAGCTGGCGCAGCACATATACCGGAATCCTACGGCGTTGCCGCTTATTAGATTACGTTCCAAGATCGGAATGGTAGGGTGGTAGAGGGGCGGTAACCATCTACGCTTTTTCACTTGATACGAGAGAATCCCTAGATATCTTGCTAGTGGCCCCTTGGGTGTGTAGTAACAGTTCCCCCTATAGTTACCTACTAACCCCCCTTTCAATACACATAGGCAGTGACTGTACAAGGTAGCTAGGCAAGGTTATAATTATCAACAAGTGCGCAGCCATTCAACAGACGTTCCTACATAGCCCTCGTGGTCTAGTGGTAAAGTAGTCGGCAGGATAAACCCTTGTGTCAGAGGCAGGGCCATAGGCATTCAAGGGCTTTCCGGTCCGCGGATGTTGAGTTCGCCTTAAGCCGCCGGATTCTTTTTTGTAACCTTTATAACTCCAGTTCGAGTTGTGTTGTGGTTATCTTTTCTTTCCCCCCCTCCCTTTTTTTTTCACCCTCTTTCGATTGCTTGTTCCTTGCCTACCTAGGTACTTAGAGACTCCCTGCAGCTAGATACGTGACTAACAATATTAGTTATAAAATTGGCTGACAATATCTCCCTCCCCAATACTGTTGATCCTTCCGTCCCTAATCAATGCATATCTCCCACCCCAGGTGTACCCTCAAGTATTCTAGCATACGATACTTACCTCTATCGCATACATGATAGGAGACGTGATATCAACTACGAACATCCTCTGATGCATCCTCAAGCACTATCCCTAGAGTTTATTTCTGATTGACAATCACCAAGCCCTAACTAAACCTGTGATAAATTTAGTCATTTGTGTCTGTCAGGTCTTCTTAAATCAAGTGTATGGGTATGTATAAGCGTCTTAATGCCTCCGTAGGCTAGTCCTTGACCATATATATATATCTTTCCTTTTTTTTTAGAGGGAAGTATCATAACAGTGTTATCTTGCGGTATAAGCTTGGAATTTGAGGAACAAGAAAAAACCCCTACAAAGAGCAATGAGGGATAGATTAGAGCAAGCAAAGTGGAAGGAAAAGGTGGTTAAGGAAACCGAGTTGAAAGACCGACTCAGTCTGCCTCCGCACAAGATAATAATTATCGCATAACAGGCGGTGCTCGTCAAAGCAGATTGACCCAGCGCAGGAAAAAAAAATCACGATCATTGAGGACATGCCCACTTTCAAGTACGGAGTGCCATAGGGCCTCTTTGAAGCCATAGGTCATTGAAATTGTCGTGTCAGAGGGCGTCTCATTGATTAACTATAGATAATCCATAGAAACTGATTCGGGCTATTTTCGTAGGGGGTTTGGGCTACAATAATCGTATCCGAAGCGCGTGACATGCGTCGGAGATGTCTGCAGATCTCACCCAACATAGCCAAGGCGACATGATTCAGGCGTCTAAATATATATACAAGACTATATTTTATTGATTTCGGCACATCAACTGATGTGCCCACGATACGTTCGTCTATCTATTTCTTAGATAGGAGGTTTACTCGAATTGACTTCCTAACTCAAGCGTCGCATTGAGGATACACCAAGGTGCGTTGGGCGAATACAGAGTGGCGTGAGGTACTCTGTCGCCATGACGATCTTGCAGATTCTAGTGTCAAAGGCTACACCCCTCCAAGAGGATCGAGAAGTGTCAACACTGGGGGCATATTCCGCGTTTGATCGGCCGTGACATTGGCGGGTCATATTAACCAATTTAGTATCACACTCTTAGCCCTATTGCTTAATCCTGGTCCAAGTAAAAGATGATTAACCATTGGATGTCCGTGACATGGGAATGAAAAGAGATTTACAGCAGAATTGTTTGGGAACAAATCCTATCTATCCCTACAACCTGGCGAGTTTCCGTCGAAGGATGAAGGGATACTCGCCTAGCAACGAGTATAGAAGACTTCCGAGCAGATCAGGGGTCTTGGCATCACCATGCAAGAAGCAGGATCTCGTCTTTGAACATACTATTACGATCAAATTTTAAACTCCTAGACGAGCGCCAAGTTCATAGAGCAGACATTTCCAAGGCGGCAGACAGTTTCACGGCTGATAATCGAGGCGATTCCGTATCTTGGAAGTTGATTAACCCATCGTATGACAATTCTGTAGTGCTCCATGATAATACACTGCCGGTCATCATGGGGTTCTTCGGGCTCGATGATTGGGACCTTATAAGGAGAGCGTTTGGCTCTGTGCCGTGATTCAAGAACCTTTAACCTTTTCCCGCGCGCCGATGAGCATATAGCCGTCTACAACTAATAACTTTCTTCCGAGAGGTATGCCCAACTGTTAGTCCGCAGGTTACCATACACATTACTAATAGAGGTTAGCTGTGCTCTCCACGTTCGCTTCTTCAAGGCTGGCCTATTGTGCTCTTATTCCGTTTGAGAGTAAGTGTCCCTGACAGGGAAGGCGAATTATGATGAATATACGGTTAACTTGAAGAAATCATAGCGGTTACTTTTCTAACATTCATTCCACACACCTTTCAATCCATAATCATGAAGATCAACGGACTCACCGTGTTCTCGACCTTGGCGTTATTCGCTTCCCTGTCGGTCGCCGCAATCGACCAGGGAGACGCCTCGAACGTGGCCGTTCAAATCCAGGGTGATTCCATTGGCAACAACTCTGCTGTCGCCGACGGCGCCGATGCGGTCAACCAGAACGAGGATCAAGGCAACAACAATGAAGACGAAGATAACGCTGGTCAGAACGGTAGCATCAACCTAGGGCAATTTATCAATGGCACTCTTGGAGATGGCCTCGACATCAATATCGACCCGAATGATATCCAGGGCAGCCTAGGGCAGAATATCCTAAATCTCCTTCTCTCAATGGGAATCTGCAACTTTAATCTTAATAGCCTCGGGGGTCTTAGCCTCGGTAATGAGATCCAGCTGCTCCTCCAACTTCAGCAGCTACAACAGCTGCAGGTGCTCGGCATTGTCAACCCGTTCACCGTCGACCAGATAATTCAACGGGAGATTCTGTCCCAGAGTTTCAATTTGAGTGAGTTTCAATCGGATCTAGAATGGTATTGCCTGGGTATTTGGATACGAGATGCTAACTTGGGGACATGCAAGACATCATCAAACGAAGCATCAACGCGTCCGTTAAACGAGCATCTCGTGGCAAGAAGCGCACAGCTGTCCTAAGGCGACAGTGCGCAAATGCCGGACAATAGCAAGGCGACACAAATAACCAAAATCAGGGGAACTAAGACCAGGCCAACCAAGATTAGGAGAATCAGTACCAGGGGAATAAGGATGAGGTAGATGAGGAGGAGGTCAGTGCTGAGCGAGCGGCTGAGGGGGCCGAAGTTACATAAGGTATATTATAATTACTATCGAATATACGCGCTCGAGGTTGTTTTCGAGGCGATACCTTAAGTCGTGAGTTACGGCTACAGCTTCCCATCATCAAGAAGTCAAAGGACACCCAGCCCTATTTACATTCATTGGTTCATCCTGAATGGCTATAGCTATAACATAGGCGATGGAAGATAATACTATCTGCTCGGCTGCGCTGGGCGATTCAGAAAGCGACTTCGTCATGTCTCGAGTCAGTAGTCGTATTTTGTGCTTTACCCCTTCTTCTCTATCATATCGATACCTCGGTTCGACGTAGCAAAGGCAATGGCAATTAGCTATGGTGAAAAACCAGGCTTAATAGCCTGAAGCCTATACATTCATCAGTCTGACAGATTACTTGCATTTCACCGATGAAGTTCGGAATAAACGGCTATTCTGATATTGAAGACCCAGAACCAACCCCCCTCCCACTGCTGATTGTGAGCTGATTCCAAGCATTTTGGTGCCCACAAAACCAACACGTATTAATTGTGAACCAGGCTGTTATCATTGCCGTCTATTCTCCCCACATATTGGCAAGGAAGCTTGATAGACATGTTTCAACCGGCCCTTAAACATAACTAGCTTAGACAGTAATTACCTATATTATTAGCGCATGGCAGGGTCCAGAAACAAAACCCGGGCGCGATAATGGGATCGTTAACCTCGCTGGTGACATGGCTCCTCACGCTCGGATATTCAGACATTCCGCGTAGTTGCGACTTGAAGAGTAGGAAGGGTCAAATTCTTCGTTATGAACCCCGTGTTATACCTCTCTCCGCTCGCATGAGTAGATCGTGTCACAGGTGACGGTTCCAGATGGAGCATCCCCCTTGCAAGTTAGGGGTTTGCTCGCCCAATGCGCATCTCAACTGCCGTGACAACAGGGCAGTCGTTTCAACCGACCCAGTTCTCTCCAATCACCGTCTCGTATTCTTTCATGCGGCATGTAAAAAATATCCATCCCAACTTCGGTGTCAGTATTTGACAAGCTCGAGAGGACGGATGGCACATGCATCTTTATAGTCTTGGCATGAGGAGCACTCGGCTTAGTCATACCCCGGACACTCAATCCCCACGATCTCGGCCTTTTTGTAACATACTCCAAGCAGCTGTCTCCCCTGCATGTTGAACCCTGTTATTTCCTGTGAAGAAGTTGATATTGGGCTAACTCTAAGCTCATTGACAACTCTCCTACCTAGGTCAGTTGTACTTACTTTATAGACCGAGAACGAGCCTAAATCCATATACTCACAATCAACTCGATACTGTTGTGATCATCAAATGGCTACTCTGTCTCTAAACTGAAGTGATTTCATGTTGCTTCTGTGGTTGTAATGCCAAGCCAACCACCGGGCACTACCAATGGCCGGCCCCGCCCATCAGAGCATGTCAAGCAATCCTAGGTGGTGATCAAGCAGGATAATGAACGGGGTTTTTACCCGTCCAACATTGACGCAATGAAATCATTGGTTGCTAGCATAGACGCTGTGACCAAACGGTTCAAGGAGATGTTCATGTCATGTTCCAGGTGACTAGAGATGACAGGACCTAGTTTAGCAGGTCATAGAGCCGAGTCGGTCAGATCCCCATCCGTGCAAGACCATGACACTATCCGGTCCGTAAAAGTAAGTACAACAAGGTCTTCAGAGTACGGATCAGTCTCGGCTCCTAGATATCACCTTATCGCTCTATGATCTATAGGGAAAGCATGGGTCGCGGCTACCAACTGTTCTCAACACGAAGCCACGAACCCCTGTGATGTTTTCTCCTTGTTCTGCATCCTCTTGCTATGATGTTAAACACCCTCGCCGGGTAGGATATATTCCCCCTGCCAAGGCTCGTTTATCCAACTCTCCTCCGCCCACTGCGGTGAGGTTAGCATTCTGACACGCATCGGATCACTCCTTCGCTGTTATTCCGAAATGTTTTTTGGTCTCCCGTGGACTTGGCGTTGTTTCTTCGCCTCATACCATCTGATCATCCTACCGTGCCATCCCATATATAAGTTTGTTGGGCTGGCCCTCAGTGATCACTTAGTTTCTGTTTCTCACCACCATCTCACAAAGACCCATTCAGATCTAAACATCTCACTCTTTCCATTCATTCCCTCAGAGGTACGTCGCCCAGATGATCTCCCTCGCCAACGACACAAGATTCGCTAACAAACGGAAACAGCTGTGCTCGTTGTTCACTTCACTCTTTTAACGATCTCATTGAACTTTCGAGGTACGTGCAGCTTAGCAGCGCCACCTGGTTGCTCCTCAGTGATCTTCCGGAATCGACGGGAGGCTGACGAGAAGTAATAGCTGTGCTCACATTGAATTTAATATTTTAATATCGACATCCGATCGCTACACCTTATTCAAAATGAAGGTCTCCACCATCTTCGTCAGCGCCCTCGCCGCTGTTGCCAGTGCCGCCCCTGCCGCCACCACCACTGTTGAGAAGCGCACCGCGATCGACCTGAGCGCCTTCAACCAGTTCTCGTTCGCGAACGAGAACCTGCAGTACTTCAACGCCATCAACTTGTTCAACCTGCAAGCGTTCGAGCAGCTGGGGTCGTTCAACAACCTCAACATCGCCGCCTTCCAGGGCCTCTTCTCGAACAACGTCTTCGACCTCAACGCCCTGCTTCAGCTACAGCAGGTCGCCCTCCTCTCGCAGCTTGGCAGCCTCGGCGTCTTCAGCAACTTCGACCTCTCCACCATCAGCCTGGGCGGTCTCAACCTCGGCCTCGTCAGCAGCATCGGTGGTTTCGACATCGGCTCTCTCGTTGACACCAGCCTGGTCCCGCAGATCCAAGCCATCATCCAGCAGGCGCAATTTGCCGCCATTATTGCCTAGGCGAGGACGGGGTAATGCACCGAATAGAGTAAGAGATGAGCAATCTCGACTCTTTCTCCTCTGGGGGTTGCCGTTACAAGGTTTCCTTCTCCGCAGGCGGGTGTGAGCGGGAAATAGCAGGGGTTTGAATTTCAGCATTGGGGGCTACTCGGGGCTGCATGAAGGTCGAGTTGTGGGGAGAGGGACGGTGGAATAGATTGAATCAGGTGGAAGCTGGTATATGTTGAACATCTCATCCGAATATACTGGGTTACCCGGTCTTCTCATTTGTTTCGGGTAAATACCCTGGCCCAATTCTCTCCGAAGCAGTGACATGTCTCCAACGGTGACTTGCTTGTATGAATACTTAGAAGATCGGATCTGGAATCGTGACTAGATGCGTTGGCTATCTTTAGAAAGGGATTGGACTCAGACGTCGTCACCATCACCTGGGCCTTGGTAAGAGCGATATGAGACTTTGTACATCTCCACGGTAGACAAGCTTGTTACGGATGCGATTACACTTGCTGTACCGTCATTTTGGGTGTATGAATAACTACATTGACCTACCTACCTCCGCTTCGAGGTGCATGCGCTGTATGCCGCCGCGGTGTCCCACGGATAACGACATCGGATTTCTATCTAGAGAGTTGACATTCTACTTGGACATTCCCCGCACGGATACCCGGCAGTCAGCGCGATAGTCGTTCAACACGGTCGCGCCGGGTCCCGGCGCCACCCGGAGAAGCAAGAGACTCGCTGATATCTCGGAGACCCCGCCTCTGACATGGAGGACCGGATAGAAACGGGCTACGCAGATATGGCAATCTGCCCATCAGGTCCACGAGACGCGCAGCGGCACGTGGGCTATATCGGTCTCTCGTCCCACCCGAGTGGTACCTCTACGACCCCCATGGCGGGAAATAAGACGGGGTGGTAGTGATCCGGGGTGCGTATAGTACACTAAGATCAGTATATTGCTACACTAGACCTACGACCACTGCGAGCGCTGCAGAGAGACAGACTCGGTGATGCGCGTGACAGGCGCAGAGACTAAGCGCTGACGATTACGTACCGGTGTCCTGTACTTGAGAGAAAACGGAACGAGACCCCTTGTCCCTGGAAGCATTGATCGCCAGGCGTGAATCACCATCGCCAAGTACATAGTTATGGGGAAATCGCATTGTTTATCGGGGTCGATGTAAACGGACCGGGTTTATTGATGGGGTTGGGCTAGTGTAGGTAGATTTACATCTGGTAAAAGATCCCCCCCTCTAGGGTCTTACTTATATATATTAGCCTAGATACAAATAAGGACTTAGATATCTCTCGTGATTATCTCTAATACTAATAACGACTTGCTCAGAAGACCATCTATGCATCTATGCTACTATTTATATGAAGCCGCATAGGTACACTGTCTTGATGATATTAACATCGTACGGTATTCTCCAATAGAGCCGGGGGTTGGGCAATAGTATGTAGTTCCCTCGGACCATTTCCAGTTCCGTCCAGGATATCGAAGTCCAGGCCGAATCTGGCTATCAGCTCGTGGTATTGCCTGACACCACAACAAGCCAGGGTTGGTAGTATAAGTAAGCCGTCCAACTCAGAGGCGAAGCGTCCGTACGTGATAAGTATGGTTGTTTGTCAAAGTTGTACTGTCTGTACCTGTTGCTTCCAGATAAAATTCCGACTATCCACTTATTAACACAAAGTTCCCTATCCACGGCCTATCACTGCTATTAGATTCTCCTGTTCCCGGGATCCATACACGACCCTTGTACATGCATGCCAACAGGCGGCAGTGATCTGCGGAGTGACCTGGGAACCTGCAGACACCAATTACCGGAAACGCTCACCTACATGCCTTCACATGTATGTCTGTGGTTGGTGTACATGGTATTATGCCTGCACGCTATCTACGTATCCCATTCGCCCCCCCAACATGTGCCACATACCGACTGTTTCTATTCGATCACAGATACCGAACACACATAGTACGCACTACCTACGTGTTTGATTATACAGTAGGCAGGTATGCGCATGTTCCCAGCCACATAGCTACACCTGCATATCGTATGTTAGCGCCTGCAGGTGAAGTGTACAGATGCATATTAGAGCACTTACCCACGTCGAATCCTACAAGCATGTGCCTTGGTTCACATACCTACACCTAAAGCTTCCATAGCACCCAGGTTACACTAGACATACCAAGCTAGTAGGTAGGACGAGCAAGGCTGGCTGTGTTCACCGCGAGCCCTATACCTACTTGTACTACTTCTGATGAGGGCATTGTGCGGCGCTTGTCACGTCGGCTCACTGCATGCATATTATCGTACACTACATCAACTCCACACGGACTACGTACACACCTACATACATGTACGCCTCCCCAAGGACAGCTGGTATGTAGCTATACGATGTAGGTGCCGCTTGTGTATCGCTATAGGGTGTAAGTTTAATCGGCTGCTAGTGAGTGCAAGGAAAGCATTATTTGCAATTTCGAGCAAGGTGAGGTGTAGGGGTTTTGAGATTGCTTCCCCATAATCGTCGCTAAAGGCGTTTTTTTTGTTTCTGCTTTCTTATATACACAGAGATACCTACCTATACACATCTGGAAACCGTTCGTTCCCGCCCGGACCAAGTTAGCTAATCCACCTTGGGAAATAGAGCTAGCTATATTCTCACAGCTTAATCTACGGATACAGGGCATAGCGTGAGCGTTACAGTAGGCACTTCATATTGCCTAGCGTGATGATAGGTTACCTCCCTAGTACCGTACAGTAGCACAAACGCTCCCCGCAACCCAGCAACGTGGCACTCTAGTATGATATACATAGTAGAATGTGAGGTCGAGACGGAGACAAATGTTGACCGCTGGTCTGTGTAGTCTCCCTTGTGCCCTGCCGCCAGTCATCAATCAGCCTACCTATCCCAGGCGGACCGACAACGCCGTGTTTCACAAGTTTTCATGTAGGTACAAGGGGGTTAAGAATACGGTAAGCTCTTAGGGCACTTACTTACTTACTCACGTCTTCAGGTCTTTTTTTTCTTCTTCTTCTGGCTTCTGGTACTTTATACAACACGGAATTCTCCGTAAACAGATCGATGCGGAAAGCCTTATCTGACTAGGGTAGTATAGCGTACATGGTTTATCGGTAGAGAAGACTGCAGGCGAAAAGAGGGCAAATTTTCCTCCTCGTGTGAAAGATTGTATCGCCGCAGGACACACCTCTCCGTAAATCGTAAGGTGCTGGCATAGGGAAGACAGACGCAATGCAGCAGGGGAGCTCTCATCACCTCATGCCATCCTCATACCGCCCGAGAGGTAAGGGTAAGTAAGGTTTTGCTTCGATTTCGAAGAAAAAAACCAAAGCCCATTTGCCTGCAGGCCAGCTACACGAGCGCGGTTGTGACATATGCAAGACAGGCACAGCGCCGTGGCTTCTGACTGCCTGGTCATCGTCACCGTCATCAATAGTTGATCATTGCCTTCCCGCTTTTTCATGAAGCTTGGAACTTTCGGTAATGATTTGAGATGTGTACGTCTTTCAGGTATACCAAAGTTCCCGCCTAAGCTATCGTACAGAGTAGTGTAGATGCATGGTGCTGATTGAGGGAGTGGAATTACCCTGAAAGAGTATACCCACCGCTCCCCTGCCAGGCAAGACAAGCAAGCTTGCCGGCTTCCTGACTGACTGACTGACTGACTGGCTCACTGGCTCAGTGATTGCTCGATCATGCGCCGAAGGCCGCGTATGCAGAGATATTACTCTTCTTATTGCTTGTCGATCAGCCGGGAATCGCTGGGCCTTTGGGGTACTGGAACCCATCTATTGTATACAAGCTGCTTTGTCTTGTTCTGCGTTGCCTACCAATATCTACGCAGTACCTATCCGTACCGTCGTTTCCCTCCCATCCTTCGTCTGTCCGTTGCGCGGCCGAGCCGTCCGACCGGCCTCGGGACCTCTGACAGTGGTCTGACTTCGAGGTCGTGTCCGAGAGGTCCGTTGAGCGTTGCCCTCACTTTCGCCCTACAGGAGGCAGCCTAGGTTAGATAGGCCTGCATGCGGCGCGGCCCTCCACGACATTCAGGCAAACCAATGCAGTGCACACCACCCCTTCTGAGCCCCCCACGTCAGAGTAACAGCGCGTCGGGACGCTAGCTGCCGGCTTACTGTCTACGGAGCTAGGACTTCCTTCGACTGCATTTCCTCCCTCGAAATACCGCTCCTCGTCGTAATTGCCGATATACCTAGCATGATTGTGCCGCAGTCTTGTCCCAAAAACTGCCGTGTGAATCGTGTGTTGGATTCAGCAGGTACCTCAGGCCGCACAATCTCCCCCCAAGCTGCCTAGGTATTTCCTATTATGACCGGCCATAATGGGCACACCGTTAGCTCAGGCAGGTTCTTGCGTCTCGGCGCTTGCAGACATGTATGTATGCGCCGTAATTAGCGTTTGCGGGGTTGGGAATACGGAGTAAACAGCTCTGGGCGGCTGCGCCGAACGAAGACTGTTGTCGGTCCTTATCTCCATCATGGGCCTATTCTATTTCGGGACCTCTCTCATGCAAACAGGAGGTGAGCGGGTTGGTTGAGGTGTGTCCAGGTGACCTAATTCCGTCACCGTTAGCAGACGACATGATAACTGCCTAGCTGAGAATTGCGTGATGCTAGTCGACGATAAGCCGGGGATAGAGCAACGGTCGGGGTCGCATGTACACTATGTATTGTGTTGGGTAGATGGCCTAATTTGCAGCCATGCAGCAGAGGTGATAACGTCAATGGCATGCAGGAACAGTCGTACAATTACTAACTGATCGAGCGGAGGCCCTCTGGAGAGGCAATGCAGCGCAGCAAGCCATTGCTTGGCCTTGTATCTACACTGCACTACAGGATCTGCTGGGTCTCTGTCTAGGGTATTTGAATACTTCGTACCAATGAGTGCCGGGATTTGCATACAGTCGGATGTTAAAATCCTTAATTCTGCAGTCGTATCATTGTCGTCCATCACGAATGCTACGGCTCACCTCCAGTTCACCGTGAGCCCTCCATCCATCTGGAGTCATGCTTTGTAGGTTGGTGCGTAGTTAAACGGACGTGTGAAACGTTCATATGACTCTCGTCGGCGTTGTTCCCACTGGTACCAAGTTGAGGTGACAGGATGCCGAGTGTACCGTTCGACCACTCGCCAACGCTTCCGTTATGTTTTCAGCCGCATGTAACCTATAGTGACCAGGTTTAAGTAATCAACTGCTCCTTTGAAATCGGGTTATATTGTTATCGCCCGTCATCAGAGCGGCTGCAGTTCATTGCACTAGGGCGGAAACCCCGGTCAAACAGGTATTGTTCTAGCAAAAAAGTTGATCCCATTCTGCATTCTACTCAACAGCGTGAGCCATACAAAACCCCTCTTAACTGGAGCGTCACGGAAATGCAGGTAAGCATTGAAAACGTTATGGCGGATCATGGAATTAGCGTATAGTATAGACTGTATAGTAGAGTAGTATCGGTGAAGGCGTATCGTCATGCGCTATACGTCACATGAGGTTAGGTCAAATTGCCGAACCTTTGCGATAGCTGGAGGTACTAGGTAGGTAAGCGCGTCGAATTGAGACATTGGTTTTGAGAATATTCACCTACGTAGTGCCCAGCCACAGCTAATCATTCTCGATGAGGATTTGAATTACTTGGGGGCACGATAAGCGTGGGGCAAAGCCGGTAATTGATTAGGAGAGTCATCAAGTGTTCGGCATTTCATCGCCAGGGTATATACCTAAAATATGACCACAAATGCTAATTGATACCGAGATTCTCCGATTGCCAAGTCATTCCCGTACACGATACGGTGCCCCGGTCCCAATCTGTAGAGCAATCAAAATAATGGCGAGAAGGATAGCCAGAACCCCCACGACCCATCGTTGAATCGCGAGCCCGACTGTTACGAGCAGGGGATGCACCACGCCATTTGCCTGGGTATTCTTTGGACCGAAGCCTATTGCTAGCGAGATCCGTCGTCCCCTATGTTCCATTGATCGAAATTCAGAGAGCGGGCCCTGCTAGGTAGAACACAACGATGCCAGCAGCTTTGCAAGGGTTGGCGCTTGCAGATGAGGGTTAAGGTAGGCGGGGAACAACACCCCACGATCTGGTTCCGATAAACAGCACGGAGGAAAAAAAAAAAAAATGGAATGGAAGAAACCATAAATAACCCTAGCGCCGATGTGCCTTAGTCCTTGTCCTAACAGTTAGACCATTTTGCTCCGTTTAACGCCATTGGATTAACCAAAAGTTGAAAATGTTGATTGTTGTGCTGATCTCCATAAACGAAAACGCCAGTGTCTCTCAGTTCCTGTTTCGACACGCACCAGACCAAGAGAATATGTAGGAACAGAGACAAATCAGCACTCCAAGTGAATATGCAGGAGACACTTGGCTGTGCAGTGTGAAGCTATGATGACAACACGTCGAGAGAACGGCTGGAATAGGCGCGAGAGCCGCAACGGGAGAAAGGCATCGGGTGACGACCCACGAGAGGAATTGCAGCCAGCATGGGGATGAAGAGCCATGCATGCGGGGCTAGCTAGCTAGGTGCAGAACAGGCAACTTGAATGCTGTGTCTGTCGAGTCCGGGATGATAGGATAAAGACGGTAGGAGTGACCATATTCGGTAGCCCGCACTACGATCAGCCTTACATTGCTGTGCGGGGCGACCCAGGAACGGAGAAAAAGAGGAAACAGTCAAGAGAGCAGAGTTCTCGGAGAAATGAGCCCAGGTGTGTCGGCACGTGTGTAAATATGTAACATGTATGTGCTTGTGCTTGCGCTTGCGTGGTAACGACACGCTGACTCAGAATTCCAGCTGACCGTCACGGAGGTGTTCGTGTCATAAAGTAGCCTGCCATCGACAAGCCGTGCAGGCGGGAAACGTGAACAAGTGACAGGTTGTAGGCGATGCACCTGCATGGTCCTGGACAGTGGTCGGTTCGGACAGCTCAGACGGTGTTCTAGAGCCTGGCCATGGCTGGACAGTCTCGGATGCCCGTGTCTGAGGACAACGTGGATTGACCTAATTGGGACACCTATGGCAAGCATAGTTCGATCCGCAATAGTCATGGGTTCCGAAGTCGACGGCCTTGCAGCAAAAGGTGCAGCAGTGGTTGACCAGCGGTTGATGCTCTTGAACAGCCATGGTAAGAAGCGTAGGATAGGATGGTGGTGATTGGTAGGTTGTGATGATGACAATGATGATGATACGCAAATGGGGTGTTGCGGCGTTGCCGGGCAGCTTTTCTGCTTAGGGATGGGCGACAGAAACACTGGTGTGTAAGTCGTGTTGTGTGTTGTTGATGTACCGGTATAGAAGGTGAGAGGCGAGAGGCGAGAGGCGAGGTGAGAGGTGAGAGATGAGAGGTGAGAGAGACTTGGGCACAATGCGCAGGACAATGAAGCAGGGCGACTGGAGCGATGTTTAAAGACTTCCTCGATGACGAGACTGGCAATGGCTCTGGAGAGACCGAGAAGAAAGAGAGAACGAGGGGGGATGGACTGAGCCCTTATTATACTAGAGAACCACTAGGTAGACGCTGCTGCCACGGTCACGGTGGCCGGCTGGACGACGATGACGAGAGATGAGAGCGAGACGATGTGTCCATCGTCAGTCAGTCACGCAGTCGGACCAGGGCCAGGGGCCAGTCAATCAATTACTTACCTACTTAACCTATACTATACTAATGTAGATAGATACCTGGTTGAGGGGAGACGAAGGGCCAGGAGGGAAGAGAGGTACCGGTACATCTGGTCCCCCTTGGCCAGTTCAGCCCGTGGTCCTGCCGAGATAGGTACCCAGAGTCTAGGGCGAGGAGGACGTAGGTATTCTTTGTCGACAAAAATATTAATAAATCCAACCCGATAAATTAGCTTGCGTGGAGCTGAAGCGTGTATACTACGTGTAGGTAGTAATAGGTAGTGGGAGTGCGGCCTTGGATGACACAGACAGACAATACAATACCAAAAAAACGCTACGGCCCACCCATGACCCCTCCTGTAATACACGTCTTGGCAGCCTTTGGGGTGCCGTTAGAAGTACTCATGTACCTAGTGCAAGTTGGACAGACCCAACCTTGTAGGGTTTGCCTAGTGCATTCTTATGAAATTTTTTCGAGATGCATGCAGGTGCATCTTGGAAAGAAGTTCGATTAATAAGAAGCGCAGGCCTATACTCAAGTAATTAGGTACTTATGCTATACCTGACAACTGCCCATTGCAAACATGTCAAATAATAAAAATAAAAATAGTTGTGTTACCATCAGGTCAATAATCGTTCAATAATTCCTATTGCGACCAATCCGATATAGTGTGCATAAGACGGGGTTTCTTTGCAACAATAGTTTTGTCGTCTCCATTTTTTTTCTTTGTGTGCGCGCATGTTCTGCGTATTTTTTTTTCCTAGTCTCTCCCCTTATTAATATTTCCCCCTTCCTTTTTCCTTTCGCTTAGTTACGTAGTTGTGACGAGAAGCGTGCTAGCCGATAGCCGCTGTGCTCCCACAGTAGGGACTTCCTCAAAAGTACTAGTGGGTGCTCTTAGCCGATTGGCCATGGAAGATTAACTCAGATAAGGCAAACCTTCGTAAAAATAGCTCCCGTGGCACAGCTGCGTCGGTATATGCGTAAGTAACCATTACGATGGGTCGTTACAGTATCGGTGGGCTTGTATACTGTAGCCGTCACAGGTGCGCCCTTCCTGCCTCCCTACGACGCTGTGAGAAATAGTAAGTCAGTAATGCCGTGCTGAAACAGAGTGGGCACCGCAGCCACCGACTGTAATAACAGACGTAGCAATGATCCTGTGCCAGGCAATATACTGCGTACCCGGTACTTAAAGGAAACGACGGCATCCACCTACAGTATTCCTACATGGCGACGGATCGATCCATGGCTGAGCTGACAGCCCAGGTACGGTATTCGATGTGGACACAGCCCGGCATGGTAGCACGCCTGTTTTGAAGACCTACAGATACTGTATATATGCAGAACCCAGGTAATATAACCACGACTGCGCGCCGCACTCTTCGATTGCCAAATGAGATTGGCCAGCGCTGCGTCTATGCCCTGCCTCCAGTTACGCGCCTCGTCAAGTCTTCAACTACAGTACACACACCAGGGGGCACTTGGGCAGCTCATCCCTTTCACCTGTTTGGCTGCAGATGAAACGAGGCGAGCGCCGCAGCCTTTGAGAAGCCAGACGGTGACGTATCTGCATCATTCACTGCCCAACCAGCCCCTGCTCCTGGATGCTGCCAATCGCATTGCGCTCTGGGCTGTCTGGCTTGTGACAGACGTAGTATACCTACACGTACTCGCTGTCTTTGAGTCACAAGCTCCATCGCGCGGTGCAGTGCCCAGGCGGAGCCCACGCAGGCAAGACTAATTCATGTGAGGACGAACGAGGCAAAACATTCGTTCGAGTAACCATCGCGCTCGCGAGCGGTGAGAACCCAGCAACGCTTGTTTCCCGCAGACTTCTTGGGCTCGTTTTTGCTTCGTACCTAACGTACCGGTAGGATATGGTCACACGGCGGACTTGCTGCACCATGATAAACCGAGAGCGTCTGTCCGCACTCGTATAGTAGCGTAAGACAAGCATTGGCGCTCCAGTGCTTGGCTCGGGCCATCGGCACACCTCAAGTCCCGAATCCGCTCGAGTCCGGCCTTTCTGCAAAATACCTACAGTATGCATTTCGATCGATCCTGACATGATGCGAACGCGGAGAATCAGTCGGTCCCATCCGCTGCGGATTCTAGGGCAGACATGGGAGGTAACCAGACGCGATCGACAGTCATACTTTGCATACCAATAGAACTACCTACCCCATTCGAGTAATGAGAACCTTGCTGGGCAGTACCTCGAGAGCAGGCATGTAGGGGTATGTCGGGTTATCGATCGTCCGTTTCTTTTCCATCAAGGTAAATGGGCGGAAGAACTGCATCTTTTTTCCTGTCTCTTCTCCGGATTTGACCGGTCAACGCTGACTGGACCGAAAACAACAACCGGTCAAGTCATGCCACTTCAGCTCTTGGTGATTGGGACTAGGTATCTAGCCAGCCTATGCAGTTGGAAGTCGATCCTGATACATGTGCCTGTCTTGCTGAATGTCAACCTCAAGTAAACAGACTTCTACAGCATCTACTTTGACTGTCTTCGAGCCTGGTTGGAGGGAACCCATGCGGACTGAATCATAATAATTTCATTTGACAGGCCAATGAGCTTCATGTTTCGAACAGGTCGACAGCCTGACCGCAATACCTAATTTATCAAACGCTACATCACGTCAATAAGTGATGAAATATTAGGTATACGTGAGACCATTTCATCAACCACCCAGTCATGGCACTATGCTCCCTAAATATTTGATTGGAGGCACAGGTGATACATGAGTGATGGAAATTTACCAAGTCTATAGCCCCGTGGGACGCTGTGAAGCTGGGTTGATGCTGACGTATGCTAGGTATATGAGCCCAGGAGGCATGAGTCTCGAGTGACAAGCCCCTCTTCGTCAGATGCTTCCTCCTGGCAGCACTTCTCGTCATACATCATACCTTCATGGTGGGGGTATCGATATGGTGAAGATTCCCAGTCGCTCTCGAGGCTGCCTCTATCAGGGAGCATCGCTGATCGTCCGAGACATGCAAGTTACCGACTGCACGAAATCGAGCAGGCATGCGCAACACTGACATTCCACAGTTTATGATTCCGTGATTGGCCGAGATTCCTGCCTTATCGATCTACACACGCGACGATTGCTTCGATATTCGGTAATATTTCCTTCTGCAACCCTTCTTGCAGAACTGTCAGCTTGCTTCCCGCTGCCACGTTTCCATCTTCCATCAATCAATCTCCACTACAAGTACAAGCCTCCGCATGCACACACTGTAAGTGTGGCCATCGGCACTTCAGGCTAAGAAATGATTGACATCTGTTGTACGCCTGCTCAAGGGATTTTAGCTCATTGTTTGGCCACTTCAGGGTTATTGGACTCTAGGATCTTGACTGTCTAACGCTACTATCAGATGGGAAGTGTCCTGTTCTACCAAAGCTCGTGGTATGCTCACTAAGAGAAGCGCTCGCGAGCATATCTCCATACCACAATCGATCACGGCTAGGCTGGCCTGACATGAAAAGCAGGCCGAGGTTCTCGACCTTTAACAGCGGACAAGAACTCTCGTGGATATGCCCGGTCCTTCTCCCTTGTCCTATGCTAGCTTTATTCACCCCTTACCGAGCACTCATTGACCAAGATCACGCTACAAGAGAGCGGTTACGCCTTGAAATCCATGGCCACCGACCAGATTAACATTGAGCGAGCGGGATACATAGTTGCCAAGCTGCAGCTAGCTAGTTAAACTCAAACCAGCCAGCCACGAGCCCTTTTTTTTTTTCTTCTCTTCTTCTTCAATATGCATGAAGAAAACCTAGCTTGGGAGAGGTGGCCGGGCACAAAGAATGACAATAAGAGGTAACAGGCTAGGGTTCGCCTTCTAGCCCCTACGGTAGGATGGGATGATGTTAACGCGTCATCTTAAGTGATACGCCAAGTTGTATCTCGACATGTGGAATAGGCGATTTCGCTTGAACAGGTAGCGACATGCAATAGCTACCGCTCTACGACGACGAAACCATGTCCTGCATGTCACCATAACAGCCATCCGTAAAGAAGACCAACCCCTCGAGGCATAAAGCAGGTTGCCATCAGTCTAGCCTTGAAGTGCGTGATAATGCGCGTGGCAGGTCCTGATAGGTAGTAGCATATTTCAGGGTAATGCCTTCTTAGCGGCTAAGCTTACTCTGGATTCCGCGGCGAGGGGCAGACAAATAAGGCTGGAGGAAATCCGTCGGCAGCCTGAGAATCGTGCGTCACTGGCAAAAACAAGAAGGTGTGCTTCGCTTCGGGCGAGAATAACCGAGAAGAGAAGAGGCTACATGATTAGGTATGGCTCTACCGGCGGCAAGGGCAGGATGGACTCCCAAAGTAGTGTTGTTGTTGTTGTTGTCTTGCTGCCAGGGCTGCCAACCATCTGGATGGCCGTCTTCGGACTCTACTCTGATTCGCCCCTCTGCAGGTCTCAGGCAAAATTTTCTACATTGTAGAAAACCTCTGCTCCAGTAGTTAGTGGGTCGATTAGGGGTCTTTGTTCAATGACATGCTCTCGATACCACGTCGGTTCAGACAGATACGTTGCCGAAGCGCCTCGCCCATTAACTGTACACCTAGAACACGTTCGCCGTCTGTCCTCCTCGCGCCCTCTCAAGCATAAGCTAGGTACCTCTTCGGCACTAGAGAGTTGAGGGGGTTGCTCAAAGCGACAGCCCTTCCGAACAGGGCAATATAGGAGATTCTCCTTTTGCAGGAGATTCGAGATATTCCATCCTAGTTTTTGCTTTTTTTTCCCTCCCCGTTAGGCTTGCAGTTAAGCCACCGTTCCTATCACCGGCCCGCAACCAACATTGGATAGAATAAACGAATTATGAGACAAGAGATGCAGTAGCGGGTAAGCATGGTAACAGCAACGATACGCAGAATGAAGTATGGGTGGTATAAATGCAAATACCCTGCGTCCTTTTTTTTTCCAATCAAGGCCCCTCCAAAAACAAACAAAGTAGAAAAATATTTTAGGCGAATCCACATTGGTTCAACAAAAGTCTTGGCAGATGTATACATCTCAGCTCATTATTGTCCGCCTGGAGCATGATATGGGAGAAAGAGAAGAGAAGAGAAGAGAAGGAAAGATTTGACGAAAAGGGAAAAATGAAAAAGAACAAGAACAAGCCGTGATTGGCTACGCTGGTACTTGAATATGTGCAGCGGCATTTGGCTACCCTTGCTATCGCCCGTTCGGCACAAGCTTGCCTACCTAATCTGGGGTGCCAAGGAACGAGTCAAGATCGATCAACCCGCTGATTCCCTGCATTCGTACAAATTCTTCTGCATACGGAACCGATTCCCGCTGCATCCGGAAACGAAAGCCCGGTGTTGGGCGCCAGGGTCTCAATGACTTTTTTTTTTACCTTTTTTTTTCCTGCCCGGTGGGTGGTAGTATAGGTATGGTGGCATCGTATACTAGGTATGCCCAGAAAAAATAACCAGTTTCTGTCCACTAAAATAAATTAAGGTTAAAAACTAAGGTTTCCGTGTTGTTGTCTCACAATGGGTCGACCTCATACGATCCGTCACCGTAAATGATATGACGACAACATATTATACGATGTACATACCCTTTGAGGCTTCTTTTCTCTGCCAACGAGCGAATTGGCGAATTGCAACTTTGGAATCTCCCGACCTTCGGAATTCAGAATGGCCTGCCTATGCCCACCCCCCCAAAAGTCGTCCACGTACCTACCTATCCCAGGTTGATATACAGTAGCGCAGAAAACATACCGGAAGGTAGGTAGACGAAGACGCTAGGTATTCTTTTCGCCACTAAGTCTCCATCGTGCATGCAACCTAGGCATATGAGATGAACCGCGGCCTGGGCGGCAACCTCGATTTCCCCCATCTCATGCAGCATGTATCTGAGTCCATTGGACTGAGTTCTCACTGCAGGGACGCGCCACGGACCTCTGAGTATAACGACATTGGTGCAATAATTTCCCATAGCGCCCATCTCGGCATGCTGTATACTACATGGCATTAGTCGGCCCAATACTCAGTCTCCGGGGAAGCCCGTCCAGGTACAACGGCATCTGATCCACCCGCTATCGTGACATCCCACGACGGCATAGCGTCTCTGGCGCGGTCAGACTGTCCGCGGGGGGTTCTGGACTCTAGGATCTGGGGGCAACCCACCCCCCCCCCCCGGCTGCGACCGATAAACACCGCCTACCGTTGCTTGAGGCGCATCGTCGTCCTCTTCTTCGTCTTCACACTCGACATCCTCGCCGACTATGATGTCGATCTGGTTCAGGAAACTCGGGGTATTGGCACTACTGATGGCGACGAAGTCATGATAGGCTGCAGCCGCTCGCGAGAGAGTGCACACCCCACCCCATACCGGGCATGCTCTGCATGTGGGCCAAAGCGAGCGTCCCGACGACGATCAACATTGGTTCAACCTTCGAGCTAGATGACGTACCGTCCGGGGCCGTTCACGATTACTCAACAAGAGTGCGGTTAGGCAAACCATATACCCCCACGGCGCCGAGCCGTGACAAGGATAGGGATTGGCTCGTGCATTGGGATCGCTGTGATATTCGGGGTTGGCCTTCGGTTCTTGAGTATCCGAGCGCTGGTCATATAGCCCGTGACGAAGATTCCTTTCTTTCTAACCTTATCAAGATCTACGTCGCTCGTGTCGATGATCCAAGAGACGTTCTCTTCCGTCCGCGGTATCGCTTGTCCTCTCTCGATTCTAGGCGAAACCCAACTGTACATCGGATAACCCGGTCCAGTGTTTTCCCCAGTCGAGCGGGAATAGATAGATTGGGTTTGCCGGACAATAGAGTCGGCTAGAGGAATAAACTCGCGGGATTTTATGATCTACTTCTCCCCGTCCTTCTTTTCCGTCTTTTTTCGCCTTTAGTCTGGCTTTGCCCCTTGGACGATCACTATACGGATTGGCTGTCGAGGCGACCTGACCGATAACCGAATTCATATCGAGCTTGTAACCCGAAAGACTCAATCAAATTCGACAGAACCATCTTGCTTCTAAAACTAGCGCTTATATTTAGCGCAAACTCAATAAAATCTGGGGTTGAGGGTAAAGGTTCTAGGTGATTATGTCTGTGTGGGGTTAGTTAAGAAGAAGACAATTAGAAATACACGGGTAAGCTATCCTAGCTTTAAACAAACTAAACCTTTACAAACCAAGCTAGTATCTCCTCCCACGTCACCGAGATGGTGGCAAGAAAACAAAGATTCACGTGTCGGTAAAGTCAGAATGTGACTAGTATTCGGGCTCTTCCGCTGTCATAAATATTTGCTTTTGAGATCTGCTTAGATAACCCTGCTTTTGCATTTCTGCCGTAGTGGATTACAGTTATTTAATATGGCTGTGTGGAGATACTACATAAAGCTAGCATGTAAATATTGCCTTATTCCGTGTTCTACGGCAACACTTGCCGTAGAGTCTCGAGACTAGGTAGACTGTTCAAGACATGCAAGACCCAAAGGAATCAAAGGAAGCGAGACAGCTGAAGACGGTGATTGGGGCCCGGACATCAAGAAGCCAACATAGCCATTGCTGTATCGAAACGGTCGAGCCAATGCAAGGGCGGGGCATCAGCAAGTCGTCGAGAAAGGATGAGAGGAACTCAGATGGCCAACATAAGGGCCCCTTCCTCTGCCTTCCTATACCCCCTTTGTCTCCGGTGAATGCCCTACATGCTTAGCAGTTTTCATAGACTCTACAAGCAACATGGCCTGGATATTGTTTGGTGTGTCAAAGAGAAATCCTAGTGGAATCTAAATGTCAATCTCAATCGCTTTTAAGTTCATGTGCACCTACTTAGGAACTTTTACTGACTTAAACGTACATTAATGAGTGTTTGTGTGCGAGAGCCTCTATCTCAAGAACCTATCCTTGACTTCTGATTATAACCTGAAGACGGTGTCTTAAGGATGGGATGGGTAGCCAGCCTACCTATCTAGGCAGGCAACCCTGTCGGTCGGGAGATATGTAGTTTCATCATCGTGGGGTTTGCTGTCAGGCATTGTGTTCAGCTTGTACCATACGAAGGCTTTGGGCATGACTTTCGGCCCCCGAAACGCCACAAATACTGTTTGGTTTGCACATTTTTAGAGACACAGGATATAATTTTCCGAGATCTGTATCATCCCCTCACTTGTATCTATGGTCAGGTGAGACGTGTGCGTCGATATTTAATCCGAGGGCGATCTCAACCCCCGCCTTTTCTCTCCTCGCCCTTTTAGACCCGTTATCACAATTTAAAGTAATATTTGGGGACTTTACCAGACATCGCATCATGGTAGACGTTTTAAGGAGAGAATATGACGCGGAAGCGGTTAACTATGACACCTATTGGACTGCCGATTCGCCCATGACTCGTCTTGACCTTGAGCTTTTCATCTCGGCGCTCGGCGATGCTACCGGTACCACAATTCTTGACCTGGCTGGTGGCTCCGGGATAAAAGCCCGTTACGCCGTCGATGCCGGTGCGGTAGCCGTAGATATCGTCGATATTTCTCCGGGAATGATGCGCCAGAGCCAGAAGACGGAGGAAGCCTTGAACCGCGATGTGATGCGCTGGTTCGACGCGGACATCTCGAAGCCGCTAGATCATCTCCCGTTGAAACCACAATACGATATCGCCATGGCGAACTGGCCTCTCGACCACGCAGAGAACATGGCCATGCTTGAAGGCATGTTCAGTAACGTCGCAAAATACTTGAAGCCCGGGGGGCGGTTTCTTGGTGTTCGCTGCGGCAATCCGCGTGCGCCCGCCATGTCAACGGGCGAGCTGGGCGTTATCTACAAGGACTTCGAGGACATACCCGGCGGAGTGAAGTTTCGGTTCGCCTTTAATAACTCCTTCACTAGCGACATCTACGCTTCAAGCATGGAGGCGACTTACTCCGGCTCTACGGAGATTTATGAAAAGTTCGGGCTAGTTGACGTACAAGTCGAGCCCTACGAAAATGCCCAAGTCGTCAAGGAGAACCCCAAGCTCTGGGAGTCGTTCCTTAAGGATCCTGGTGTGGCTATGGTGAAAGCCACAAAGAAATTGTGATTGGATATGAGAATGCTGGAAGGGGATTCCGTAGGCGTCAAAGTCACTCACTAAGTTTTGATTTATGTTCGAATTTCGGTTACTATCGCTGAGTCCCCTCTTTTTAGTACCTCCAACAGAAGAAAGGATCCCGGAATAGCATTGCTATTTAGGCACTTCTCATTGGGTATTCTAGTATCTAGTCAATTGACACCATAGCCAATGAGTCAATTCCCTCGGATTCTTTTGGCAGCACCTCTAATACCTATTCTACTCTTATCCCTGCGCAAGAGGGTCATCAGAGTGTTCGATTCACTAACCCACGGTACTTAACCGTCGTGACGCACAAGAATGCACAAGAATGACGCCGATCATCGTCATACACTTATCAAAACATCCGTTATAATTGAATTCGACCTGCCTCCATGTATAATAACCCTAGATCAGTTCCATGTAATATGTCGTGTAGAACGCGCCGTGTAAATCTTGGAATCGCTAGACGAATCCAACACTAAATTGTTAAGTAAATTCATAATTGTTTGCAATGCTATCCCGATCAATCCGCCTAAGCCGTTGCACCGTTTCGCGTAGGCTCCAGGCACCGGTGCCCATCTTCCTGCGGCATCATGCCGACTCTCATTTTCCGGGCGACAGAGTAGAGTCACTTGGGCCAAGTCAAAGATGGAAAGTCAGCGACGCAATCAAGGAAGACCACCGCCAGCTCAAAGATTACTACAACTGCGTCGTTAATTCAAAAGACCTAGACGAGCAGGAACGTTATGGAAATGCTTTCATATGGGAATTGGCGCGCCACTCAATAGCAGAGGAGATTGTGGTTTATCCGGCATTTGAGAGGGATATAAAGGATGGCCGGGGCATCGCCGACAAGGACCGGGCTCAGCATCAGAATGTAAGTATCCTAGACCCGATGCGGCGGGAGTTTTTAACCTCTGTATTTACCACTGACTCCGATTTTAAAACTTCAGCTCAAGGAGCAGCTATACGAGTTCCAAAAGCTCAAGCCTCAGGATAAGGCTTATGTCCCAACGCTAAAGTCGCTATTCGGGGATCTTCAGACACATATCAAGGAAGAAGAAGAGCAGCATCTCGTCAAGCTTGAGGAAGAACTTAGTTTGTCCGAGTCAAAGGAGCTAAGTCATGCCTTTGAAAGGACTAAGATATTCACGCCAACGCGGTCGCACCCTTCTATTCCTAACAAGCCTCCGTTTGAAACTGTTGTCGGTCTCATGACAGCGCCTCTAGACAAACTTAGGGATCTACTTTTTACGAAATTCCCAGAGAAGAAGATGCCTTATATAGGCCATACAGAACATGGCGTGGGGAAATCAAACCGCTGATCGGGGAAGGGATGAGCGTAACACATGTGAACCCCTAAACAATGCAAATGAATGGCCAGAATGAAGAAAATTGATAAAAGCATCACGTTTTAAAAATTGAGTGTTTAATTAAATAAGGATGTTAATGTCAAGATAAGTCTTTGTGCTCTTGGGATGCATCGACTTCGAGAGCCAGCTCGCGTTTAGTCTACACATTGGAACAAATATGAGGGGTTGGTCATGGAGAAGTAGCAACAGACTTCCTCTGACAGCACGGTGTGCGCGACCAACTCTAGGAACCCCCGCACGACTCTTCAGGGAAGGCATTGGACGGCGCTCAGCACCCTTTCGCTGCCCTGACGTAGGCGCATCGTCAGAAACGTTGGGGTTGTCTATGTCTCCGCAGATGGCGAATTCCAAGATAAAACACTCTGGTTATCGGTCTATTGATACTTACAACAGAAGGTCTCACCACAACCGCCACAAAAACCAAACAGACTCTATGTTAATAGACTCCATCATTCGAAAATTAATCATCACAATGTTTTGCAAACCCCAACCGAGATGTTCGACCACGGAGCGTCGGAGGCGATGCCGAACACAGAGTTCTCAGGCGGCATGTACAAGGCCCCCCAACTTGTAAGAATATGTCCTCATCCCTCTCCACTTCTTACCTTAATACCTAACACTTTTACACAGGCGGCAGGAAACAATCAGGGCGCCGAAAAGACACAGGACATCGGTAAAACACCCGGGAAGGTGGATGGACCCAAAACCGACGGAAAGACCTCGAAGACAAAGACACCGCCGGTGCGAGCGCGGTGATCTGTTTGATGTAAATTTATGTAGAGAGACTTAAGAATATAAAACATAGCATAGGCAGAGTGTCAAGTGCCCGACCATGAAGCGTCCTTAATGTGGACATCCCACAACAGTCACAGCCGACTTGGATCTTTGAGATATTCAAGTTGCAAGGTAGCTCGGCACACCTTAAGCAGAAATTGTACGATACCGATCGGGATCATAGCCCTGTCGTGTCTAATAAAACACCCCGAGCTTCTGCTCCAGAATGTCTTCGACCAAATCCCAGCACCGATCCTGCAACTCCTCGTCCTGCCCCTGCGCGCTTGGACTCGCGATCTTACAGTCAGGCACGATATACTCCCCGTCGATCTTCTGTTCAGCCACGGCATCGCTCGTCGCAGCAAACAGCATCGGCCGACAGCCCTCATCTACCGGATCCTTCAGAAACGGACCCACGGCCGCGACACCGATGCTGCCGACCGTCCCGTACGCTTCGACGGCCTGGTCCTGCTGATCCGTCGCGACACCCCCGGGATGCGTGGCGTTGATCCAGGGGGCCCGACCGGGCGCGAGCCGGAGCTCGCCACGCATCTTGCGGCGGTGCAACCCGCGACAAAGCAGCACCTGCGCCAGCTTCGTGCGCGCGTACAGCGGAGCGGGCCCGATGTCCCGATTCATCTCTTCGACGTCGCGGAACTCGACGCCGCCGGTGCCGAGGCGGTGCAGGTCCGACGACTGGAAGCATAACCTACTGTCCGGCGTGGCCACGAGCAGGGGCAGCAGCGTCCGAGCCAGATGGTGCTGCGCGATCACGTTCACCTGCATGTGCGAATCGAGCCCGTCCTTGGTCTCCGCGTACGGCCCGACGCCGAGCCCGGCGTTGAGGACCAGCGCGTCGAGGCGCTGGAGTCGCGAGGCGAGCTGCTTGGACACCTCGCGGGTCTGCTGCAGGTCCTCGAAGTCGCATTGGACGGGCTCGAGGCGCGACACGTCGCCGTACTTCCGGAGCGAGGCTTGCGCCTCGGCCAGGTGCTCTTCCTTCTTGCCCACCAGGTGCAGTCTCGCGCAGTTGTGCTGCAGCATGTGCGCCGCGATGCCGTAGCCGATGCCCGCGCTCCCGCCCGTGACCACGTACACGCGGCCGCTTAGGTCCGGGACATCAGTGCTAGGGTTGAAGGTTTTGCTGGAGCTAAGCATATCAGGCAAATTTAAAAAAAAAAATCGAGATATGGCTTTGTTAATAGCGAATTAAAAAGGTCACTGGCTTCACTGATTTCGACGGATATTTCCCCTCGGTTTATGAGGGCGCGCAGCCGAGACAGACGACTCTTGAGAATGATGACGTCAAAGACAAGTCTACTCTGGAGAGCCCTCGTGTCGATTGGCATGCTTCTATGTGACGAATCGAGGACTATGACCAAAATCTTCAGATCGTGGCAGACTCGATGAATCACTACACCCCCCTGCCAGCCCTCGGTCTATGACCTACCTACCTGGGATCGGATAGCTGCGAGTGACTTATTTGACACCTGATCCTATGCTGAGGCCGGCTCCGTCTTGTTTACGAAGCAGTAGATAGTTCTACCATTTAAATGAAGAGAGATGTAAAATGTTCTCGCGTGCTACATGCGCCCAGCTTCATAATTGTCGCATATCTTGCTGTCGAGATGGGCCGAAAACGCTCTAAGACTGGTAAACCCTCGCTGAAAATTCCGGTCCGGACGGGCGAGATAGTTGTTCAGAATAATTTAAAGGTCTCATAGCAGCCGGAACACTCGTAATTAGTCCCGTTCCAGGAGCTATAAGTCGCCTAGGGCTTCGGCATATCTTACCGCGTCATAGGAATTGAGAGCTTTCAGGCAAACTTTGCCACTACTCACACAGGAGGGTCAAGCCCATCCGCCATTCTCAAGATGGCTGATAATCTGTGAATTATTGAGTAGCAAGCTACTTTTGAAAGTTGTTGCTCGGCGGGTAAAAGTGGTTAATATGAAACTATAATTCATGTAGGAGAACCTGGCTAGGCCCAAGGCCACTTATAACTAGACTTGTTTTCGTGTCTATCCTCGCTGAGGCCGATACAGTTCTGCGACAAGCCCTACGGTGGTTACTGGCCGATCCGGTTATCACATACTTACCATCAGACTACGGAGTTTGATAACCTTAAGGGCTCTAGGCCTATATTCAATGTATCGAACCCGCTGAGGAACAGATGCGTGTAGACTGCCCGCATTTTTCGGTACAGACATGAGCGCTGAACGGGATGGATACAGGGAGCAGAATTTATTGTGAAAGCTGAAACGAGACATCCTCGGTTCGATCGAAAAGCATAGGCCCTAACGCGCAACAGCACGACATGAATAATGTGGATCATAGCAGTCGTCTCTAGCCCCGAGAATTCAGCGCCTAACGAGAGCGGAGATGCCGCATTACGTTTTGGCTCATCGGCCATCAGAATGTGTTTGGATGGAGCCATAGTAGTGTAGTGTATTGTGTTGGACGCGATCATCGTGATTAGGATCATGGCAAGAGTCGGCGACGAATCGGATAGGTCGTGGTCCAAGGCCGCTTTCGCACCGAGCAGTCTGCTACCAAGAGTGCTAAGCGCATAGTTGCAGATGGCTAACCTAGCGCACAATGGTGTGCAGTAGAAAATCCTTCGGAACTAGAGAGATGTTTCCAAAAATAAGACCAAAACTCGGGGACATCTAAAAGACTAGTCCTTAGATAGGTATTCTCAGTTAGGAAGTGATATCTTGACCAGTACAGGCTATGTATGGGTAAGATAAAATGGCCAATAAGACTATACGCATTTAATTAAGCCTTAATAGCTCGATTACAGCACGAGGGGCCGCCTGCTTCGATTTGCTCTCCCTACCATACATGTAAGCAAACCACAAGTGTTCCTGCGCATGTGGCTAGGAAGCACACCTCATGGGGTGGAAACAAAACACCCGACACTACTGGAAACTAGGAATGTCGTTTTTCGTGTTTCGGAACTCGGTACTCGGTACTTGGGAACTCTGTCTCCCAGAATATATTACTCCATCGGGGAAAGTCGCGAGGTTTAGGGGCGACGAAGCGAGGGGCTGGAAGACTGGTACCGGTACTTCGGCGTGGGATGGGACCGTGGACCACGTTCGACAAGGATAAGACGGGATGCTCTGCATCAGAATAGCGTCAGCTGATCTCCAAAATTCGGGATTTGCCCCCCATGGGAAGAATATCGAACCTCCAAGGCCGATATTCTAATACCTAGATAGTCTAGATAGGCACATGGGATGGAAGCGGTGAGATGACGTGCTAACGGCGTCGACCAATACGAGCTCTAGTTTCTTTTGGTTTGGTTTGGTTCAGGAGATCACGTTGACTTACACTGATGATCCCCAATGTGATATAGCATCGCGTTGCCTAAGTTAGCTCTTGATCACTTCACCGCATTTTCTTCACTGCCAATATTCTATCATGCCTCCAAAAAGTAGTGTTAGGATTGCCCGGTGTCATGTTACCCAACATTGGTGCTGCTGACGCCGCTTCCAAACACAGTGTCTCGCCTCTCCTTCCGGTCCCATACAATCATTCCATCACTCTTTCGCTTGAAGTACAGAATTCGATGTTGCGGAATGAATTCCTCGTCCGTTTGTTCCGACTTCCATGCATCGAGTGCTCTCTCTTTAGTCCCCAAAAACCGGTCTTCGTAGCCTACAATGTAGTCACCGCTGTCCATGTTCGGATCCCAACGTATTCTGTTGATAACATCAGCCGAAGAGCGAAACTTGCCGCTATACGCTGGGCGCGTAGGATGGCTCGCAACTGTTGTCTTCTTCTTCAATTTTGACTTGCCAGCGGGAGCTTCTGAACCGCTGTGGCCCTCCTCATCGGATCCTAATATCTCCTCCTCTTCCTCTTCCTCTTCTTCATCGAAGCCATCGTCACCAATTGTGTATTCACCCCATTCACGGCTGTCAAGTTGCAGTCTTCCAAGTTCTGATCGGTTAGCGAGTGATGCACTCATCCATGAGCTGTTTGGATCGAAAAATTTCTCGTCGCCCCGAATTTGTCCTTCGAACTTTTGCAGAGCAGCATGTAATGAGCCTAGGGTTGTCTTCATGTCGTCTCTAGACATGGGTTCATCTTTAGACCCCTCCAGCATATTTAAGCCGATCAGATAATAGCCTTGATAGTCTGCTTCATCACCAAGCTCTTCATTAACGAATCGTGCAGGCCAGATCCGAGCATGAACATTAGGAAGGCGCCGATTGAGATCTAAATCAAATTTGCATTAGTGCCATCTCAGTGAATAGTGATGTGATTAGACTTACCAACCAAAAGCATGACACATTTAGACTCCAGCCAGCCGACAAAGCCGCTGCCTTTTGCCAAAGACACCCCCCAAAACTGAGCATCAATCTTGATAAAGGTCTTAAACGAGGCCAAAAATTCTACATATCCTTGGGTCGCGCTCAAGAGGGCTGTCCAGGTCATATTCTCTTGCGATAGTAGTGCACTCGCTCGTTTGAACTCGTTAGAGATTGTCGATACCGAAGGCAGAGACGCATTAAGCGCCGTATTGAGACTGGGAGGATAGAATCCTAGAATAGCCATTGGTTCTCTGGTTGTGCGTGCATACCGAAGTTGTTTGTGGAAGAATGGATCGAATACTAGCTGTGTGCTCCAATCAAAATTTGCATAATGTTGGAAGAATGTTGTCAGAATAGATGGCAAAGATACGGGTATTCCGTCATGTGATAGCACCTTGCACACCCTGGACAATAACACCGAGATCTGGATTCCACTTAACAGGCCAAATTTGGCTGCGTAAATACCGCGCTGCCTCGCCCAATGTCGAATGAGATGGTAAGCAGTTCGAAAAGCAGCATAGTCAGGAATAGTCCGCCGAATGTAGTACATATCCCTCGCCGGTTTCAACTTCGCCAACGTCTGAGTTGGTAACGCGAATACAGGGTCGCTAGCAGGTAGTCTCATAACGTGTGGCCAAGACTCAGCAATGATTGTTGAGGGGCAGTATTGTAGGTCCATCTTGATGTCCAAAACCTCGAGCTCAAGCATGGTACCAGAGTGAGCATTTACTCTCCTCCGGAGTCTGATACCTCTGTCCTCAGCCTTCCGAATTCTCTGAGTAGCTAGAGCAAAGAAGGTTTTAGCACTGATAGGTCCGATGCAAAGACAGTCGATATCTGATGATGCTGTCCAAACGCCAAGCGCATATGAGCCAACTGGGACCAGGACAAAAGTGGGTTTTCCTCGCGCTGGAACGGTGTCGTTCTCTAGTATAACATTTTTCAACAACTCAAAAGCTTCTTTCCGTCTCATAGCATCTGCCTCCGAAGGAAAGATGTTTAATCCATCGAGGCAGCTCTTGAGCTCGGAAACATTGCTGAGGGAGTCTTGGGCCGGGCTGAGGTGTATCGGTACGGAGAGCTTGGAAGTATCCTCAATTGGACTGTCGCCCCCTCGCTGGTTGATTTTTAAAGAGCATCTAACTCCCCAGTGATCGCTAGCATAGGAAAGCTTATTCTTCGGTGCATCATCTAAGTCGCTCGCACTTCTCATGGTGCTTCCATGCAGATAGTCTAGCCTTCGGCCAAACATAGTAAAGCTGGTGACAAGGAAATCCTCTCCTTTCACGAGTATCCGGTCATACCTCTGGGGCCTGTTATTGGATCCGTTGCCGACAATCTCCGCCGCTAAATCGTTCACCGTGGGATCAAATGTTGCTCCTTGCTCTCCTTCATAAATCCCTGCCTGGCGCTCAAAGTCTTGTTCGAAATCCATGAAATCGCCGTACTGAACTCGAGCAGACGTCCAGGCGTCTACCAATCCAGCTTTGCTAAGCGTATTCTCAAGCCCTTTGAGATATCCGATTGTTTGTGACGAGATCGCTTTCTTCTTGAATGCTGCTTCGATTGTGTAAGCACTGGTAGTAATGTTGAAGTCACCGGCAAGGATCCATGGATTCGGTGAATAATTCTCCGATAAGTGAGTGATAAGCGTTTGAAGTTCCAGCTTCTTTGACGAAACAGCGCCATCGGTGAGACCGCAAGTTAGGTGGACGGTTGATAGGATGACTGGGATAAAGATATCACCACGATGTCTTCCAACGTCCATGAATGTTACGATCATGGAACCTTTATGGCGCCTGTAAAATGATAGCCAACTCCAGGTGAAAGGCCATCTGCTGAATACCACGACATTTAGGTGACTTGGAAGTGGTTCGATGTCGTCTTGGTCGGAAGGCCCATGACTGACGAATTGGTAGTGTTTGCGGATGTCGTTATTCTGACAGACAAACGAGAGAAAATCATCAGTAACTTCCTGCAAGATCAAAACGTCGGCCAAAATCGCGTCCTGTAGGATATTCTGAATAATGAATGGATATCTAGCTTTCGAGGGTGGAAATGTGAACTCCGCTAAGACATTGTAACTCGCGATCGTTAAAGAATCAATGTCGCTCTCTCTGGGTGCTTGAGTAGAAGAGGCCTCATGTAAAACCCATCTTCCTTCGTCCGATAAAGTATATGGGAAGTTTACGAGAGAGCCACTTTCTCCGGCAGCCTCTGACACCCCTTCTGTTGTATCGATCAATAGCTTGCTCTCGTCAAAATGCTCAGGTGAATCTGCCTTGCATATAGAAAAATTGGTGAGGTCAACTTCAATATTCGGAGTCAGCGACTTTCCCTTTTCAGATCGAGAATGCAGAGGGCTTGGGAGCATGTAGAATTTCTGGGGAAAGAAGAGACCTAAGACAGGCGGGTTTCGCTTCTGCTATTGGCTCGAGGAGGAAGAAAATGACCCTTGACGTTACTCACTGGTTCCCCAGACTTTCATCTGGCTGAAACTGTTCCCATCAATATTCATACGCTCTCGAACCAAAATATATAGTTTGTCAACAGTCCACTCTACTGTGGGCAATAGAGACGCTTTTTCTAAGAGGAACTTATGAGAATCACTGTTAAGTTCTTGACTTTGTCCGATCGTCATGTGCATGCGATAGTTCGTTGTTGAATTGTGACCCAATGATCTCAAAACGACTTGTCGCAAGTCACGTAGCCTTGCGGTTCGCTCTTCATCATTGTCATAGATGAAAATCGTGTTATCGTGTCTATGAGAGAATACATCGGCAGCACTAAGGCGAATCTTGACAGCGTCTAGGTTCATATGAGATGCGCCCGATGTGACCAATTCGGACTATAAGATTTTAGGTGTCAGAAATTACCGCTTACAGTAAGACTTGAGGGAGCTTGTAAGAGCAAAAACTTAGCCAAAAACGAGAAACAGAAAAAATGCGTACCGCGCTTGACAGGTTCTCGACTCGAACATATGGGTAGACAAGGTTGATATGAGGTGGCCATTTCTCATAAGCTTTGTCATACAATGATCGTAGACCATTGAACAAGGGCCAAAAGCGCTTGGGAGGAATTATGCATAATGCGGTATCATACGAACCAATAGGTACGGTCCTAGATTGCGATGAGGGATCCTCGGTCGCCATGACTGCTCAATTTGCAGGCAATATCGATATATATATATATATATATATATATTCAAAGGGAAAACTGATGGGGTATTCAAGTAAATGGTTGGCTTAATTGGAAGTGAAATGAGATGAACTAAAGTAGTGAATCCGAAGTAAGAGAACCAGATATACTCGACATTGTCATGAAAGGCGTTGGAGCCGATTTATAAAAATCCACGAAGGCCAGGTCGACATGCTGAATGCTATTAGCGAAATGAGGCAGACTGCTGAAATTTTTGGGGCTGTGTTAGGCAGAGATGGCTTCAGCTCTTCCGCTACCTAGGTGAATCATAATGAGTAATACCGTAAGTGTCATAGTATACAATACAACTACGAGCTAAATCTGTGCTCCGGAGTGAGTCAGTCTTAGTAAGTATTCTACCTGTTTTAGTGCAGTAGGATCAGGGTACACTCCCTCTATACTTGCTACTACAGATACCTGGGCAGCCTGGACAGGCATGACCGCCAGCGGTTTACAATGGAAGGAATGGGTCTGAGCCCCACCACCGGCATTAGGAGAGGGTTTAATCGGAGATATTCGGGCGAAAGGTATTGCCCAAAGAGGGTGTTTTAATTGATGGCGCGTGTCGCGGTGTCGCGAAAACGCGCCAGAAACACCCTTATCCCTTTTTCTCATTCTGTACAATATCTATCCTCCCCCACCTCCCACCAACTCAGAGCCCGGCTTTTTGTCGCCCATACCGACATCAACGTCGCGCAATTCCGTGCCCGGCTCTTTACATACGACCTATCGGCACACTGACGGAAGTTTGAGGCATCATGGACCCCTTGCTGCTTCGAGATGAGGCGGCCAAGGAGCGCATTCGCCTGGCCTCAGAGTTCCTCGACCCTCGTAAGTCACGTACATAGATCAAGGATGACACGTCCTCAAGGTCGCTGATGCTCGGTGCCTTCTAAAACAGACGACCAACATGCGCTGAGCTACCGGTCCGACATCATTCTCATGCTCCAGAAGAACCAGAGACGGCTCGTCGTCAACCTCGACCATGTTCGCGATCACAACTCTGAGCTGGCAGAAGGCCTGCTCTTCGATCCCTTCGACTACACCGTTGCCTTCAACTACGCCCTCAAAAAGGTCGTCGAGACCATCCCGCAAGCACGGCCCGACCAAACCCATGAGGACGTGTTGTATTATTGCGCCTGGGCCGGCAGCTTCGGCCTCAACACCTGCAACCCCAGAACATTGTCGTCTAATCACCTGAATCACATGGTCTCGATCGAGGGCATCGTTACCCGATGCTCTCTCATAAGACCCAAGGTGGTAAGAAGCGTACACTTCAATGAAAAAAAGAACATCTTCCATTACCGCGACTATCGTGACCAAACAATGACCACCGGTGTCACCACATCGAGCGTCTACCCCCAAGAAGATGAAGAGGGTAACCCTCTCCTGACCGAGTACGGTTTCTGCACATACAGAGATCATCAGACAATCTCAATACAAGAAATGCCTGAACGAGCACCTGCTGGACAGCTTCCTCGTGGCGTCGATGTTGTCTTGGATGATGACCTCGTCGACAAGGTCAAACCAGGCGATAGAATCCAACTCGTTGGTATTTTCAGGACACTTGGTAATAGAAACACAAATCATAACAGTGCTCTATTCAAGACGGTCATTCTAGCGAACAACGTAGTCCTTCTCTCGTCAAAGGCGAGCGGAGGAGTGGCTACTGCTATAATCACGGACACCGACATTCGCAATATAAACAAAATTTCGAAGAAAAGAAACCTCTTTCAACTACTTTCCCAGTCATTAGCGCCTAGTATATACGGCCACGATTACATCAAGAAGGCCATCTTACTAATGCTTCTCGGCGGCATGGAGAAGAATCTGGAAAATGGTACACATTTACGAGGCGATATCAACATCTTGATGGTCGGCGACCCTTCAACAGCAAAATCCCAACTATTGCGGTTCGTTCTCAACACGGCACCTTTAGCTATTGCGACCACCGGTCGTGGCTCTTCTGGCGTGGGTTTGACAGCAGCCGTCACGTCAGACAAGGAGACGGGTGAGAGAAGACTAGAAGCCGGTGCCATGGTCATGGCAGATCGAGGAGTTGTTTGTATTGATGAATTTGACAAAATGTCCGACATTGACCGAGTCGCAATCCACGAAGTCATGGAACAGCAGACTGTCACAATAGCGAAAGCCGGTATCCATACATCATTGAACGCTAGATGCAGTGTAATTGCTGCCGCCAACCCAATTTTTGGTCAGTACGATACACATAAAGACCCTCACAAGAACATCGCACTTCCAGACTCACTTCTATCACGTTTTGATCTTCTATTTGTTGTCACAGATGACATTGAAGATAGTCGAGACCGCCAAGTGTCTGAGCATGTTTTGCGCATGCACCGCTATCGGTCACCAGGCACTGATGAAGGCGCGCCCGTCCGCGAAAATGCAGCTCAAGCTCTTGGAGTAGCTCTCCAGAGCCAAGATGCGACACAGAAGCCAACCGAAGTATATGAGAAATATGATGCCATGTTGCACGCTGGCGTCACTGTGACCTCTGGCCGCGGGGCTAACAAGCGTCATGAAGTGCTCAGTATTCCATTCATGAAAAAATACATTCAATACTGTAAGACCAGAGTCAAACCCATCCTTACCCAGGACGCTTCGGATCGTATCGCAGAAATCTATGTGGGTTTGCGGAATGATGAAATGGAAGGGAACCAGAGGAGAACGTCGCCGTTGACGGTCCGTACCCTGGAAACTCTAATTCGTCTCGCGACTGCACACGCCAAGTCCCGACTCTCAAACAGAGTAGAAGAACGAGACGCTGGAGCAGCGGAGGCGATCTTGCGGTTTGCCCTCTTCAAAGAAGTCGTCGAAGACGAGTCACGAAAGAAGCGGAGGCGGACACGGCAAGTCGAATCAGACTCCTCAAATGAGGAGAGCCCCGATGATGACAATGGCGACGGCACATTCAGAGGCTCAACTGCTCATACTGCCACCACACGTTCAACACGAAAGACAGGCCTTAGCCAGCCCTCCACCAATAGTCGTCGTACGAATGGCACTGCCAATCGCAGCACAGCTGATACTCCAGAACCAGAACACGATAATGAAGAAGACATCTATGACGCCACGCCCCGTCGCACTAACCGTACAACCCGTAGCGGTGCTGCGGCATCGTCCAACGGACCTTCTATGTCCCAGATCTCATTTGCTTCTTCTATACCTGCATCACAGCTCGAGACACAAGAAGAGGATACACAGGAGGATACCGACCTTGCCGCTGGCACTGCCAGTCTCAATCTCGATGCGCCCATTACGTCAGAAAGACTTGGAATATTCCGTACCGCACTAGGACAGCTTCTCAACACCGATCTATTTGAGGACGACTCGGCAAACGTCGACGACGTAATCGAGGCGGTCAACGGACGGTTAGGCAGACGAGGTGCAACATTTTCACGAGAGGAAGCTATCAAGGCGCTCAGGAGAATGGATAATGCCAATCAAATTATGTAAGTGCTACTCTGGCCCAAACAAGGCAGTAAGCAATCATGGCTAACAGAGTCCAGGTATACGGATGGTGAACTAGTTTACAAGATTTGATGCATTGGTGTAATCATAGTGCATAGGTACATGCTCTTGATCTGACGATTGGGAATGGCGTTTTGGGGCATACCAGAGGATGATTATGATGACAACTAACTGCAAGGTAGGCTTATAGAATCAACTGTTCTACAAGGGCGAGGTAGATGTATATTGACACGAAGCTTGACAACCCAAAAATATCTCGTGCTTGTGAAGTGCTCTATGTAAACTGTCAACACTTTCCGTCTCTGGCAAAGAAATGAGGTTGTGACTGCCCTCAATATTGCGAATGTTATCTTGAAGACTCTGATGATACGAAATCACATGCAATTCATATTACCGATATTGATAACATGTTAATTGCGAGTAGCTCAAAATATAAATCGAATTGAGTGTTCAATACAAATTGATTCTCCCTCATCTAAAAATCCCACCTACTGAGCCAGTAATTATCCAAGGACCTAACATATCAACAACGAAGCTGGAGCAGATCTATTCAACCCTTTCCTTCCTCCCTCTGTATTCTTGCGGACGCCTCCTTCTTAACTTCTATGTACCGCTATCCTGCAACAAGGTCTTGAGAACTCTTCTCCCTCTTTCCTTCTCTTTCTCTCTTTCCCACTCACTCACTCACATACACACTCACTCGCTCACTCGCCCAATATCACCCAATCTCATTCACACTACACACACTCACACACTCACACATACACACATACACTCACTCATACACTCACGCATACATTCACTCACTCGCTCACTCACTCACCTGCACTCACACTCGCACTCACGCCGACACCATCGCCTTTCTCTTTTTATCACCATCGATATCACACATTGAGCTATACTGCAGCTTCCTCTACACTGCATGCATTGATATATCGGCCTCGGTGATATTTCCTTTCTTCAGTAGACCTCGGCCTCCTTGCCTTCAGATTACACCACTAGTGATTTGAAAAAACGAACCATAAAGATCATCCTAGCAGAATAGGCCCTTCAGCTTATTAAGTTACGATCGATCTTCCCAAGCTTCCTTGGTTAAACCCCCTTGGGCAAATATAATTGTCAACGGAAATACACGCCTCCCCAAGTCAACATCAACACCATCATCACCCTAGCCCACCCATTTCCGCGCCAACACGCCGACATTAGTCTTGCAACGGGGATCTACTCCTTCCTTGTTACACAGCTGTCCATACTCAGGACTTCGACAACAAATACACACATGCCTATTATCTAAGGTTAGCTTGTTTAATTATTTCCACTGATTACACCTTCCGTGGGAGCATCTATATTACCCCTACAACGCACCACCCGTTCCTACTTCCTATTCATTCTTATTTGCACTTCTCGGTACTTCAGACTTATCATCTGCCACTCACTTATATGAGCTTCGTGTGGTGTATTGAACCCTAGCCTTGTTCTACCCACATTGTTTCCTTAATCTCCCAATTCATTTTGGTTGGGTCATTCTCAAACTGACTTCAACTTCATTACAGTCATCATGGAGCCACGTGGCCACAAAGGCATGGACTCTGCCCCCCCGTCCATAGCCTATTATGATACTCTATATGCCAATCGTCAAGGCAGAGCAGTCAGTGACAAATACAAAGGCCAGGGCGTGCCACAATCCAATACCACTACGAAGGGCACCGACAAGGATCCAGGCGCATCTTCTTCGAGGTTTTCCAAAGAGAACAAACCTACGCGTATGGAGCCTGGTAGAAAAGCAGCGGGGAACAACAAACGCAAGCTTGACGGATCTGACCCTTCAACAAAAGCAAAGCCCAGGAAGAAGCAAAAAATGGGGAAAAGGCGGGTTGCCCTTCGAAAGCTTGAGATCAAGGATCAGTTAGGAAACATGGGGGGTTGGACATCAAGGCGAACAGACCTGGAATCTGCAAACCCCGAATATACTACTGAGCAGTATACGCGTGAGGTAAACGAGCATGAAGATGCCAAATTAGTGCTTGGGGACAAGTATAAAAGCGAAGGGCGAGAACAAGATTGCGGTAATGAACTTGGTCGCATTGATGGAATGTCCAGCAAAATCCGGGACTATCAAACTGTTGGCGCTGCCTTTATGGTGCGCCAAGAGAGATCACGAGGTGATTGCCGCGGCGGCATCATCGCTGACGATATGGGCATAGGAAAGACAGTGCAGTCCATTGCCTGCATGCTGGTTCATCCCCCATCCAAGAAAGCAACTCATAATGGTCAAGGTACTACTCTAATCATAGTCCCCAACCAAGGACTCATTAAACAGTGGATTGAAGAACTGTTTCGGCACGCAAAAATAGAAAGGAAAAAGGTGTGCATATACACTGGGAAAAGCGGCTTATCGGCCTTAGCGATAGCGGCGCACCCATATGTGTATGTTTGATTTCCCTATTTCATTATCGTTTATTGCTGACAATTTCGAGGCTTGTGACTTATAGCCAAGTCGGAAGAGACTTCAGGCTATTCAACAGCAAGCAAGGCAACGAAGGGCCTCTGTTTGAAGTCAAGTTCTTCCGTATTCTCCTGGATGAAGGAGACAATATCAATAACTACTATGGAAACAGTATGTGGTATATTACACAGGAAACATAATTCATGATATGACTAACACCGAGGATAGCCTCGAGAGCTTGTGCAGAGCTAAAGGGAAAGCTCAAATGGGTACTTTCTGGGACTCCTTTGCGGAATGGCGTGGACGGTAATCACGGTAGCTTGGTACCGCGGATAATATTGTTGAAACTAACTTGTCACAGAATGTCTCCCATATTTTCGATTCCTCGGAATCCATGTGCACGAAGAGCAAGATAGCTTCTCAGACAAGTGGGGGGAACCTGAGTCTGTGAGTTTCTAATACCTCTAGCAGGGGCGTAAAAGCCAACAAATGTTTACACGACGTAGGACGAGATACACAACCGAACGATGCAGATTCTAGCTAAAATAATGCTTCGCCGGTATGTCTATCGATATATCCAAGCAGTTGCAACCTTCCTTACCAGCTTTTTCTTTTAGGGAAGTTGGTCAGATGTACTTGGGACGAGAGATGTGTAAACTGTCGAAATCACATTTCGAAGACCGATTTCTTTCTATAACGGACGAAGAAAAAGCAGTTTCGAGGTATGTCAGGCAATAAAAAACTCGGGTAATTCTAATTCTGTTTCAAGGCACTTAGAACAGGCCACGTGTCGAGTGGCGGCGGAAGCTAGAGAGCAGCGGAAGCTAGAAGAGGGAAACGAAGACGAAGACGAAAACCAAGACGAAGGCCAAGACCAAGACCAGGAGGGGCACAAACCGAATTTCCGAATTTGTACCACTTGGCTTCGGCAAGCAGTAGACCATCCGCTTCTCTTGGAGAATTGCATCAGAAACATCATGAACCAAGATGAACTAGAGAGTTTGGATGCAGAACTTGACAAAATCGAACTGTCCAGGAAAGAAATCAACCGCGAAACTCCATGTTTAGATGAAGCTCAAGGCTCACAGACAGGAGGTCCAAATATCTACGAAATTGCAGATATAAAATCTCACATTCGCGATATTCTCTCATCTTGGAACAATGACGAAAATGGCGGGTGTCTTGACTGCTTCACTCTGGTTGAGCTCCAGTCGCTTGAGGTGAGACTCCATAGCTACCGGATGGTATAGATAAGGTTGCTAACACTTTAGTAGTGTGGACACGCCATGTGCCGGACTTGTTATAAGAAGCATGTTGGCGATGCTGCCACAGAGAATAAACGCCAGCTCAGGTGTCCCCAATGCGACAAGATTTTCGCTTGCATCCCTAAAGTGAAGGAAGAACTCGACGATAAGTGGCCATCTCGAGAACGAATGAAGCCCAGAAAAGAAGTTCTTCAAACTTCAGGCGGTCGAAGTGTGTCTGTTTGTCTGCCAAGCGAGATGAATAAACGTTCGCCAGGGGATGATTTCAACGGGATGCAACCTCGATCGAATCATTTGAACCGTTGGCTTAGGAAATGCGACGAGATAGGCCAGTTCACCACAAGCACCAAAACAAGAGTTGCGATTGAAATAGTTGTGGAATGGCTCAAGGAAGCCCCCGACGATCAAATCATCATCTTCACAGAGTGGATCACCACTGCTAGAGTTCTAGGGCGTCTGCTTAACAAATTGAACATAAAATTTGTTTACTACAATGGACAGATGAAAACGAAGCACAAAGATGGGAACCTTGGAGATTTCAAGAGTAATCCAGCTATTAAAGTCATGGTATGTCAGACATTCATGCTCAAGCAGCGTATGATACATTTCCAAGCTAAACAAACATCTAGGTCGCGACTATCAGATCCGGCAACGTTGGATTAAACATCGCCAACGCCAACCGAATGATCATTATGAATCCGTGGTGGAACCATGCAGCAGAAGAGCAGGCATTCGGTCGCATCAAGCGCCATGGACAAAGAAAAGAAACACACTTGATTCGCCTCTTTGCTAGAGATACTATCGACGAGCGAATTTATACGTTGCAAAACGAAAAAAGGGAAGAAATCAGATTTGCGATTAGACAGGGTCAAAAACCAAAGCCATTGTCGGAAAATGAGAGGTACTGGCTTTTGACCAACCGAAATGCCCCAGAATCTCCACTGGCCGAATCCGACGAGGTCGCCACAGACGACGATTCCGACTGTGGCGATGAATCGGACTTCTAAGTCCAACGACGTCTTTGAGAATCACTCCTAGCAAATGCCGGAGTTAATAAACTCCATGATTGTCTTATCGACAAGACTGCAAAGGCCTTAGGGGTGTTGGACGTGGATTGTCTCATGTCCTAGGTTCACTGCACCTTGGAGGAATGAGGGGAGGCGATATGACGATTACTTCGACGACGATATGGCATATGCTACGAATCTTATTCTCACCGGCTTCTGCGGGGCGAACATCAGCTCGTCGTATACTGATTTTCATCTAGTGCAATGAGCCATGGACCTTATTTGCACTTATAGCATCGATGCCAGAAACGCCTTCAACTCTAGTTAGTCGAGTAGGACGAGAAGGACTGAGTCTTTTAGCAGATATTATCCTATGATAGCCCAAAATTGATGCGTTGTTTTCCCGCCATAATGCGATATTACAAGTCTTGGTGAATGCTTACAGCAACGCTAACATTGTAGTTGTGATGGCCGAGAATCACTGGGTGATTCTATCATAAATACATATACTTCGCTGCTATTGGACAAGACCCAGAAAATCGACTGTGCTACTAAGCAAAGACCCTCAGGTCATTGCAATTATCACTCTCTAAATGGCTTTGTAGTGAAGCCGGTCGTTATAAAGCTCACTCCAAAAATCAACTATACTGACTGTATCCCAGGATACCATGTAACAATAAGCCGATTATTTAGCACATTTCGCTACTATAGCGAGTCACGAAGATCTTCAACTATTAGTAGTTGATGCCTATTCCTTATATTATGTTCACTCCCTAATTCTGTAAGTGCAAAGGGAGGGCGGGGTACTACTTACAATGGTAAGTCTTACGTGGTTGTGAAAACTCTATCAGGACGGCACAGACAACTACAAACTTGAGGTCCAGGTAACAATAATTCGGCATACGAACACTAGATTAATAGTTCATTTCTCATGAAAACATTGTATTCGTGTAAGTGGCCTCAAACCTAGGCCGTCCATGTGAAGACAGTGCAGCCCCCTAGCACAAATCGAATCCTGACCACCGGCATCACCAATCATGAAACCCAAGCCAATAAAGGACGTTCTATGCCTGAAGTCCAGTCCTCAAGTCGGAAATCCTCGAGCCAAATAGATGCACACCTTCCCAAAGACTGGATGACCCCTAGCGCCGATGGTGAGATATCCGGCCCTCCAAACCGAAAAGAGGCTTTGTTTCGAGCGGTTTCCTAGTCCGCAGTGCCGTCTGGTCTCGTTGACTTCGACTAATGGTATCTCGAAGTACACTAACAAAAACAACGAAGACAAAATTGTCGAAAGCAGAAAATGTCTTCTATCCCGGTCGCACATCTCTCCTTCCTCAAATAGAGCCGGTGAACAGAGGTTCATCTCATCGAACTTGCCCGGCGTCGCAATTGTCAAGGGGTGTGTAGCCGATTGCACACAGTCCTTTTTTCTCGTTCGCCCTCGCCGCTGCCAGCCAGAAAGAATCGTTGGATCCAATTCGCAGTGCCGAGCGGTTCAGATCTCTCGCTTATGCTGCGCGCCACCAGCGGACATCACCCTTTATAGAGACCTAGGCAGCTGGACCAGAGGGGAAATACCAAAGCTCCCTACCGTCAAGCCGGGTTTGCTGACGGGCCGATATTCCAGTCGGTAGGGTGTGCTGGTCCTCTCGACCGAGCGCGGTCGTCGATTAGCAATCCAATGGAGAAAACCTCCGTGGGAAATTCCTTAATAAACCTACCTTTCTTGGGAGCACGACTACGTCAATGTATCACCGGTGAGATAGTGGACGAGCAGGCACATTATTTACAGTCGGAGACTCTCCAAAAGCTAAAAATCCTTCATCTTGGAGATCTTTCCATCTCTCCTTCCCCGGCCGCTAGCGAATGGAGAGGGGTCCCATGAATACTTAGATTGCTACGCAGCAGCTACGCTGGTTCATGTTTGATTTTAAATGACGTGAGGTCCCCCACCGTGATCCATTAAGAAAGGAGAGGTGGTATCCCGTGCCGCGCGAACCATCCCAGACCATGCCAGTCGCAATGCTTGGGTCGCGGACGAGCACATGCCTATGAATCATATTGAACAGACGAAAATCCCGCAATGAACTGGGCCGTCCGGACCAGGTGCTATCGGCTCATCAACATCCTCACCGGAAACATCGATTGCTGAGACTCCCTAGAGCTAAATTCCGTAACAACGGCTCGATGAAGCCATAGGAGATAGCGGGGGGGAACTGAGCACCTCTCGCTCGAGCGATAGAGCCAACGCATGCACGAAATTAATGAGCGGAACCCAGATCGCGGCATGTTGAGATATTTAGCATAGGCGTTAAGAGTTAGTTACACAGCAGGAAGAAGAATCTAACGGTTATATAGACATAGAGATGTTGGGGACGGGGCGACCGGGAAAGACGACAAGGTCCTACGGAAATCCCTGAATTATCGTCATAAATTCTCTTATATCCCCTATCACTGCTCGATGGCAGCCACACCTGGCCCAGGGGACTCCGGATTGTGCGTGGGTGCAGCTCATACGACCTCGACAGGCTTCCCCTCAGGCCACCGTAGCTGCATCATTAAAGCCTAATAAGACGGCTTGTCTGTGGGGGGGTGAAACGAGCTCGCAAGTCGTGGGGGGGCGGGGGATGAGACTCGTCTACGGACGATACCCCGGCGAGCCATGGATACTAAGATTCTTCGACCCGGCCCGGAGATCGACCCGGAGATGCTCTGCTCACTTGTAGGACGATCTCGTATGATCCTAAAACAAGGCCGATGGAGCAAGAAAAGTGGTGGAACTATATCAATCTAATGTAGTCCCAAGCCTTTGGGTCGGCGAATAAAATACACAAGCACACTCGTAGATGACTGGGAATTTATTACTACCTTGGGGGGTATGCGGCGCCTCCCGCAACATCATCATCATGAGCGGCCGGCGCACGGGGTCGGCGAAATGGCATTAGCGGCGGGAGACTCCAACGGGCTGCATTTTCCGAATGCGGGTCCTATGGGACGAATCTGTCGAGCCGCATAGACTCGATCTGGCATGTGAATCTGACGGTGTGCCTGAGAAGCAAGGTTTTGGGTGTCACTTGGCCGCCTCGGCTTCTCTAGGAGTGAGGGGGGGGGGGGGGGGGGGGGGAGCCTCTGATTCGGCCTCGGTAAGCTTAGCAAACGAGGATGTCTTAGGCGCGTGTGTGTACATGCTATGATTCGTGCCAATTGCCTCATCCAGCCCATCCCGGAGAAAGCATTCCTGTCGATGGCCTACCTGCCTTGTCAGGTAATTAATTCCTGCGTTGATGACGCAACAGGGTCAGACAGCAATCTAGTAATGCTCTCGACAGGTACAACCTTAATAACTCTGTATACATGGCTTCCCGACGGGTGAAACCAAAGATGATGTGAGGTATTCAGGGCATCCTCTTGGTAGCGATAAGGCTAAGCTTGTCAGAAGGATCTAGGCCCTCGTCTATACTACTTAGTATCTATTTCTGACCCGAAAATGAGAGGCCCATGGTACGGAATCAGAGATATTGTGGGCGCCGAACGTACTGAGATTCTACGGGGTATATCTCCCTATCTCTAGCCTAGACCTTGTAGACGGTTGTATATGAATTCCTGTTAACTGTATAGATAAAGTGTAGGCTCAATAGGCCACTATCAGAACAACGAATGGGAGATCCTCCGATCCCAAGAAGACGGGACCTGCATACTCAACCACCTATATACGGAATCTCCTTATAAGGCCGGATGTATTTCCGGTGGGCTTGAGTCGGTCCTGCTATCTCTCCGCATTTCCATTTGATCGATTCCGGCTTAGTCTATTATGTCGTAGTTGCGGAGGATGGTGACTATGAATAGTACTATGATAATGGAAAGGGGTTTGATGCTAAATATCTAGTATGGGAAGATTTAACCTCTTTAGATTGATAGAGCATGACTTCAGCTATCAGATACTTTATGGCAGATATTGTTTCCCTCGATACCTCAAGGTACATAGTAACGTTCTATGCAGAAAGGGATATTCATTCCTTGAGATGGTTAGCCATGTAGGGGAACGCGATGATTGTATGTATGTATGCATGTAAATGCGTATGCAACCAAGTAATCAACGTCTGACATTCCCCAGCTTCCCCTGGAGATAAGACACCACGAGGTTCTCCCCCACCTATATCATGGCCGCCACAACATGTTAGCTCGCAACGCACAGATGCGTAAGATAGTAAAACCCCCAGATACTTCCCCCCCTGCCACTTCATCTCGCACGGGGACTGGATGCTTTGATATTGCTTTACGACCCCGCGCCCACATCCTGTCACTCGTGCACCACCACACAAGGAAATCGCGTCATCGGCCACTGTCCGAGACACCACCCACACCCACAAAGTGGCTTAGAGGAGTCTCGGGGGCTTTCCGAACCGCGACATGCTGGTAAAGGGACCCCAATCGTTCTCCTCACCGAAAACACGTTTCTATTTTAGATTCTGCGGGCTGGACCTGTCAATAGTCAGTTGGGGCGTGGGGGCAGGCTCCCAAGAACACGGTATTGCTTTAGCAAAAAATCTCTGGAGTTGAGCCTCGCACTCTTGGCCGAAAGGCTAGCCCACTATAGAATGACCGAAATCAATTGGTCATATATCTATATTCGACGGGCAATGACACAGTCGAGCTTGCAATCAAACTGATGATAGAGTGCCGTGGCTTCTGCTGCCCTTGTACCCAGTCGGTAGATGCAATCAAGGTAGGTCTGCAGTGCTCCTAACTCGTAGCTTTTGATAGGTTCCCGGCTATGTTTCAACTTCATATCTTGTGTGAAAGATCAAGGTCGATCTGGATTGGCCCATCCGCTTTGAAACGGAAACACGAACCTAATGGTGTTAGCAATCGATTCTTGTGGCGGGTGACCCGGGATTCTCTGCCGAAATGCCGATCGTGGGCAGCACGGGACCGACGGCCTGACACACCGACACCATTGCGTATGTGTTCCGCTTCCTGTTGGACCAGTTGTAGAGTTCAACGGACGAGTACAGTAAATGTGATCAAATCAACTGCAACGTTTATGCCCATGTTATGTCTCGCGATGGGCAGCCATACCGTGCGCGGCGACGGTGCTTCCTTTTCGTCGAATGAAATCAGGCCTTCTGGTGGTCAGTAAGGTGGTTCCAACAGTTTCAGACAGACCAACAGCGTCGAGGATTCCGGGCTGTGGTGGAACGCCGGGGAATCCTGATCACCGGGATGAGTGGTAGAGACTCGGTCGCGCAAGGAATACAGAGGTCTATGCTCTTATTAGTGTAGGCCACGAATCCTATACCTACACGAGGTAGTCGTCTCCTGAAAACTGGTCCTCCAGCTTCTGCTTCGGGCACTTCGGGCACTTCGGATTGAGGATATGGGGTAAAAAGTACCCTGCAGGAAGGGCGACGGTGGCCTAGACCCGTCTTTGCTTGCTGCTGGTATCCTGTGAAGACAGGTATGGAGATGAGAAGTAGGAAACTAAGTGGATGGGACTCTCGCACTCGTCAACCATCATACAAGTCTGGTAGCACTTCAACAGGCTAACAGCAGCGAGCGAAGAGAGCTGAGAACCTGAACCAGCTGTGACTGTGGGGTTGGGATTATCGTCACATCGACAATCAAACAAGGGGTTATTGACCCCGTAGGGTGGACACGCACGCAACCCCCACGCACTGCCAGGTTACGGGGTTTCTTGGCACCCGCTTGGCCCGCCTGGAGAGAGGGTGTTTGGATGAGAGAGACCACTGCGCGTCCAATCATGCCACCTCAACATAGTATACACTAGCCATACTGATACGCTGTACTCTTCGACAGGCCTCGCGGGTAGGGCAAGTTGCTGAGCCTTGTGTCAAATCTACGCGAGAACAAGGAGGATGCTCAGCTTCAGGATTTGGAATCGGCTGTGCCCTAAATATTCAGGGCGGTAAATGCAGGACTGTTCCTCCTCGTCGTTGACGGCTCCGTGGAGGCACATCCACACTACTGTGTGTATACATAGATCCTCATCGGTGCCGACACGGTCCTTGCAGGTACTCTATCTCGGGCACTCCGTAACTCCTGGAGCACTAGGTACACGACGAATCGATTTTACGCATCAACAAGAGACGCGTGTCATCGTGCACTTGAGCTCTTGTCTGTTTCTTCTGCTCCGATCGCGATGCAGCGATCTGCCTTCTCCCCCACAAATGTGACAACTATTCATGTCGGTAGTGGTAGCAGCATGAACGAACAAGACAGTGTAACGGACGATTCGTATCCCGGAGATTCTCCTGTGCGTAAGTATGGTTGCAGATGATTCAAGTAAGTGGGAACTAACCTAAAGCAGCATATAGCTAGATAATATCACTCCATCAGTTCGACTTCTTGTTGAGTATACCGAATTACCTACTACTACATAAATATTTCTCTTTGAAGTATAGTTATACTACCTCGCCTAGACTGTCTTTGGGTCCCGACGACCATATTTGCTTATCACGCAAGGGATGCGGTGAGTACCTAGTATGGATATAGTTTTGCTTCGATGTGGTACGGTATTTCTTGGTGTCTTGCTCATAAGCAAGGGTCGAGAGAAGCGTCAGCAAGGGACCAAAAAAAGCAACACCCAAGACAAACGAAATTCTCGTAACGGCAAGGGTTATTTCCCAGGCGAGCAAATCGGGAGGGTGAGATGACAAGACGGGCGACCAGGCTCCCCAGACTGTCACCCCGCATAGCATGCTGGGATCTCTGCAAGAGTGACTCGAGAGGGAAAGAGTCTGGAATTTTCCAAAGCTTTGTCCTCTTCGACACGCGCGCTGTCTGTTGCCAATCTACACCATCCCTACTGCAGCGAGCTTATCTCAGACATCTGATCTCACACATATGCTCAGCCCCGAGAAAACTGTCAGCCAGTCGTTATGCAGAGGACAGCCTCATATCGGGGTACGCGATGGGTTTCCTCGCTTGATGCCTTTACCGAAGTTGCGGTGTGTAAGAAATTAAAAACGAAGAATATGAAAAACAGCGAGAATATCGGCTCGAATGGGACATCGATTCCGACATTGCGACATTAATTTGGTCATACTGTTTCGTGTCCTTCGTCAGCGCGAGTGGCTGAGAGGAGCCATTCTGCGGGTACACCCGTCTGCTAATAACTGTGTTTTCCATGGGGGGGCAGTCAGACACGGGTGCAACCTTTTTTGAAATAAATAGGTGAACAGTCCTGATCGATCCTTGCTCATACTGTACCTGGCTATGTTCCATAGTACCTATTACGTAGTGTACGCCAAGTGGTGTAGGCAGGCCAAACCCGCCCGCGACCGTGTGGAAATACTCCCCAAGATCCATAAGAATCAGGAGACGTGAGGCCAGAGATGAGCTGACCACCAAAAAAAGGGGGGCCAAGCCAAAAAGCCAATCCCGATGCGACTGTATCGCCGTCTGGTGATAGGTAGCAAATACACTCACTGCCTACACTACACAACAAGACGGGCAACAGCCGACAGGCAACAGAATTTGTCCCATGCACCATAGCCCCGTATCGTGTGCGTGCCTGTCATCGCCCGCGTTGAGCGTGTACGAAATTGCGCATCCTGGACAAATGACCAACGGCACTGCGGCAGCAGAGCAAACACAAGACGTTCCAATACTCAATACCACAGTATAGAGTACCTATCGAGCCTCATTTCTCTTGAGTGGGGGCGAAATATCTCGGGGAAAATTGTCCAGTCTGAGGCCCAGCCTCGCCCTATTGTCGAAAAGAAGGATTGCTCACTGACACACTAACGAGAACTCTCTGAGGTGGTAGTGGGGGATAGGTATTGAAAGGAGCACGCCATACAGTTTATGGAACCCCTAGACACACTTTCGAGGGGGAGTCCGTGGCAGCGGTCGAGATGATCATAGGAGTGTATTGATTATATTACCAAATCGAACGAGCAAACACGCCAAATCAACCAGACAAGGATGTCCATGCACTAGTGCACGCGATTAGAAGACGAGATGGCACTACCGAAAGTCTTTTTTTATTTCCTTATTTGGCAGTAAAGGGAAGGACTTGCCAGGGCTGACCTCCCTCCTCTCGGCCGCTAAGGCAGGTAACCAGGCGATCAGCAAGATTCAGTGATTTCCGGTGTTCCCCGCGATACCTTGTTACACCAAGGAGATGGAGTCCCCGCAAAAAAAGCCTCTTCGGTACCCCCCCTTTCCCCAGTTATGAGCTGGAAGATAGCAGTGTGCGCGACGGCTCCCACTAACCCGCAGGCTGTACCAGCACTCTAAGTACACTAGGAGGTACCTACTGTAAGTGACCGACTTCCCTAAGTGGCGTGTTTCCGACGACTTGTAATATTGATACGTAAAGTACTTACTTACCTATGTCAGTACTGACGTAGGCACAGACGTTCTCAGATCATTATTACCGTTAATATTTCGGCCCCTCTCTTGTTTTTGTTTTTGTTATTGTTGCTGTTGTCGTTATTCTTGGCCAGATCCCGAAGAATCCTAACACCCGTAATTGCCAACACTCCGTCTACACTAGTGTGGTGTCGAGTAGGTATTGGGGGTTGATAGGATTTGATCCTTTTCCCCGTGTGACTGAAACTCCGCCTCCTTCGTTAGGCAACGAACCAGCACGCGACACACGATTAGGTTGAAGGAGTCAGCTGAAGCTGTCGAACGTGGGGTCCCCAAGCAATGCAACAATCCCTCTTTTTGGTATATTACAATGTATACTATTATATGCAATGAGAGGCCAAAATTTTCTATTATTTAATCACATCACCCCCATATCACGTCAGCGTCGGTCACAATCCTTTGCCCTATTATCATTAAGGGGCTTCCACAAAATGTCCTAGAGCCTAACACGATGATACGCTCAACAGCGTTGTATCGTTGCGTTGAGGGAGCGAAGAAAAAAAAAAAGGTACCTTAGTGTTAACATTTCCTGAGCGAATCACCCACTCGCGAACGGTCGGAAGATCCTTGTGATTGGGTAGATCCTCTTACTACATACGTACGACTTTTTTGATTCGCTCGACCCATTATCTGGGACTCTGTTCCGGGTGTAAGTCATAGGGTGAAATTTTTCTTCACTCGTCGCCTTCTATTCCCCCACCGCCTCTTTCTGTGCAACATCAACGCGTGCATGTCTCGCTGTTGAACCCATGCAGCGCTGAGTAAGTAGTATTTCGGGGACGCCCGAGCCTGATGCAGGGTCAGCCAGCCTTGCACTATCTTGGATCATCTTTCCTCCGCTTCTCGTACTGCGCACGCATGTACCGTGTGTCGACCTAATATTGGTGTGCGATCCAGCTATGCCGGTATGCCGATACATAGGTAGTACTGGCCATAAATGATGGGTTGTCTATCTGAAGGCTGATCGCATCATACTGAAGACGAAGCTGATCCCATTCTGCATTTGCATCGTTACCTCTACTACGTACGACTACTATCGACCACCGCCTTGCATGAGGCGGCGGTCTTCGGATAGGTATGCCAACCTCGACGGAATACATGTGCGCAATATAGTGTAGATGGACTATTACCACTTACATAGTATAGGGTGGGTAGTAAGGGGCCACCGCTATCTAAGGGGTGGTAGCATCCATCCATCCATCCCTCCATCCCTATGCGTAGATGCTGCGGGTTCGGTCAAGGCACAAAGCGGGACCTCTCTCTTATACTGTAGACATCGAACGGTCATCAGCATACATTATATGGTGTACCGTGCCTGGCCGGAGAGACAGGCGGGCGGAGACGGCTTGTTACCGCCCTACATACCGGTACTATAGTATACATCCGCATATTTGTTTATTTATATTATATATTGCAGTACCTGCCTGGTATGTAGGGCGGGTTATCGAGCAAGTTACCAGAAGGCGGCTGTGTGCAGTACCTAATCCATATAACCTACCAAAGTACTTTGCCATTGCTCACCAATGTACCTCAGCAAACACTGTGTTTATCTCGAGGCCACGATCCTTTTTTCTGTGACCTCGAAATTAAGGTATGAAAAGAAAGAAAAAGAAAAGAAATAAAGAAAAAAGAAGCTTCGTGAAGAGGGAAAAGGTCCAAGCAGGTCTCAGACGACCAAATGATCAATCAACGTACATACTGCAAGTACCCGTGCGTCCACTATTGAATAAATAAGCGCGAGGCGCGGATAGCGCGGGGACCATGTCCTCATTCTCGTTCTAGTACGGGTGGTGTAGTCAGGACCCAGAGTCTTATCTTTTGACTAGCAAGTAGTGACTAATAATAGACTATCACAATGCCGCAAAAAGGATCATCAGGTCAGCCCATGACGACGAGGTGGTGTACATCATAAAGATAGGAAGGGGTCACAGCAGTAGTTTGCACGCTGCCGTCGTCGGCTACCGAGTGGTCGGCCACTTGACTGGTCAGCTCTCTAGTTTTTGGCCAGGGGGGGGCGATCCGGGGGTTTCGAAATCTGGGGCCAGGAAAACCAGCACGCAGCACGCAGCAAGCAAGCAAGAAAGCGAGCAAACCCGGTGTCGCGCTGCCCATCTTGTTTCAATCAAAAACGGACATTCCTTTTCCTGGCTAGGTGAGGTAGGCAAGAGGGGCCCTCCGCACTTTACCTGCTTGTGAGTGAGGTACTTTATCGTTATCTTCTTTCCTCTTCACGCTGCAACGCCCCATTGCTTGCGGGGCCCCGGGGGGGCTATCGACTATTAGTAGGTAGACACCTCCAGCTGAGTATGTCAGGAGTTGTTCTAATAGAATACGCAAGAGTCACATGTATACCTAAGAAGTACCTGTGCCGTGACAACTGACCGTGCGTTCGAAAGCATCAAGGGGTGTTGTATTTTGTATTTTGTATTTTTTTGTTTATTGTTTTCAACAAGGTTCCCCATATCTACTAAATCGATCGGTACAGGGATTGTGTTTTCGACCTTGCTGCACAGGAGACCGGAATCCGCCCGCTCCCCCCATTAATAATTGGAAGGAGGTTGCTTGGGAGTTATGTCATCATCTTCATCAATGCCAAGCTGAGGATGCGAAGCATGGGAAACTAATACGCTCGGTGAGGCCTCTTATGACCACCGATCTTGTACCACGTTGCTCATGCGAAATTAAATGATTTGTTAATGGGAAGTGGAGTTGTCCACCCCAAGTCGCTTATTTCGGTCAAGTCTACCTATCAATATACCAGTTACCCGACAGACATTCTTGGTCACCAAGTTGTGCCGGTGTGCCTTTTGTTCCCCTCCCTAGATCCTCTATGGTCTGAACACAAGGAAAAACAGAAAGTGACCCGTCATGTCGAAACAACGGCTTCAAATTGTAGTATAAGCGACGAGTTGATTTGAACTCATGAGCAAAACAAAGGGAGATTATAATAACGCTGGTACTCGCAATTTTGTCCTTGGGAGATCCAGCCCGGAATCTCGCGAAGAGAACAGAAACGCCAGTTCAACTGTCCTGCCTGTATCAGAAAAAGTCTAACCACCGAGGAAACCTGAAATCTATGATCATAAGACCTCCGGATAACACACTGCCAAATCCAAACCATCGAGTTAGCCAACTCCTATTCGTATCCTCGAGTGACAGCCGTATCCGGTCGTCGTAATTATGAGTGGGGAGAAATTGGTGCCTGCTGAAATGCCACTGATGAAAACGCCTCCGTCTCTTTCTATAAAAACATCTATGCCTTTGACAAAAAGTCATAATTCGTATCGTGATCTTGAGTTTCGTCACTGTTCGTGATACCAGATGTATTGCCCTGGCCCGCCTAGTCGCCACCAGCAATACTGCCACTGGTTGAGCTCCGACCACTAGCGTTGAAAGTCTCATTGGATAGTAGATCGTGAACTGCTACCTTGGGCACTTGGGGAACTGGAAGTTTTCTATTTCGATCAGGTCGACTGATGATATCAGTTAACGATAAACCCGAAGACCGGGAACTAGTGGGTGGTTGAGGCGTCGACTGGAAACCTGAGCCTTCTAAATGTGGCTCCATGGGTGCGAGGGCTGGAGTGTGGCCCAATGTCAAATTGCGCAGAGTAGGTAGTTCGACGCCGGCGTATGGGCGAAGCCGCGGTGAATGAGCAGGCGTTGCTAGAGGTGTATGGTCCGGGGTAGGCGACAATGAGTCATGGGAAAAGGTCGGGGACGATGGTGCCGTTGAATTCGGCGAATTTGGCCGCGACCGCTTAGCAAGGCGAGCAGCCTGCGAATAATGGTCATCTCGGTTATCATCACCCGAATGCGAGCGGGACATGTGATATGCAGAGAGTGAAGGAAGATGATTGCGTGAATTATGATGGCTGTGGGAATAATACTGTTGCTGTCTCGAGTTGTTAGGAGAGAGACTTTCGTGTTCTAACTGATGCGCCACATTCGCCAGGACGCCCAATTCGCCATTAGCCACCGACAGCGGACTATTACCGCTGATGCCTCTTGGGTAGTGATGTATGGAGCTATGATGCGATACGGCAAAGGCGGAATAAGAATGAGGCGGTGACACGTTTGGCGACACAAGCGTGGAAGTCGGGGCCGACTTGATACTTCGTGGGCCTGAGGTAGGAGGCGGCATCATAGATTCGGGCGACAATGCATGGGTGAGTGCGTGGTGCGTGGCTTGCCCAGTCTTGTTACCTCTCCTCGAGTTCGGATTGTTGTGTATCCTCGAGTGCCGGGTGAGTTCGTCTGAACGGGAAAACTTCTTGGTGCAGCCGGGGAACGCGCAGGCATGCGGCTTCTCGCCCGTATGCGTCCTGATATGCCTCGTTTGATGTTCCAACCGGTGAAAGGCCTTATCACACAGTGGGCACTTATATGGCCGGGGAAGCTCATTTGGCGTTTCCGTAGGTTGACCACCCGGTAAAGGACCATTTGGTCTAATGACGCTCACAGACGCCATGGTGATATCTCCTTCAGCGTCCCTAGTTGTGTTTATGGTTGTGTTGGCTTCGGGGTTCAGCAGGTTGGAAAAATCCACCGCTGACTGTGAACGTTGCATGTGATCGCCAGCCAAGTGGGCACTAACATATGTTGCCTCGAAGTAGTGATACTTCCTGGAGGTGGTAATGACGGTGAAGAGACCGGCTAGTTTGTTGCTGTGCAGTGTATATTACGGTATCGGTCAAGCGGTCAAGACTTCCTCAGGTCCTGCGCCAAAATTCGGTGTCTTGTTCTTTGAAAATCCACCAGTTGAAGCTTTCTAGTTCTTGGGGACGGATGGACCGCTGTGTACGTGCAGCTGTTGCTCGGCGACGCCTAATAAGGTAGATATGGAGATGGATGTTTACCCTGCTTGGAATCCGGGGAACAGAGCGCGCAAGTTTTTTTTTTGGTGTGATGTATGGCTGAAGATTTGGAGGGGGAAACCTTCTGCGGGCAGATGGGGGTTTGACTGCGTTTTAAAGGAGGTAGGTAAGCCCGAGGGAAGACAATGAGACAGTGCAGGTGGTCAGAGGTCAAGCCCTCGTAGAAAAAAAAGCGCGGGACTAGGCACACCCTCGCTGGGGATATACTGGGGTGTAGGGGGCCTTTTGGGGGGGAGGGGGGGGAGCATTTCAGCGCCCTGTAGACTGCCTGTGGGCTGCGGACACTCATGCACCCAGCAGGTACGTAGCTACATGATACAAGGGGCTACATGTAGGGTAGGTCCTTCGGAGCACAGTGCATTCAGGTACCTGCGGGTTTGTAACTTGTCGGTCTCCGCCTGAGCCCTGCCCCGGCTCTCCTGGCATTTGGCTCTTGGCTCTTGGCGCTTGGCTCTTTTCACCTTGCGCCATCTACGTACCTAACCTAAGGTAGGGCACCTGGGGCACAGTACCAGAGGTCCTCTACAAAGTACATGAGATTCGCTAATCCGGGATCTCCACCGCGTGTGGGGGGACATTGGCCAAACCACATGGAGAGTCGATAGTGTACTAGTAGGTACCTAGGTACCTGCGGTCGGTAGTGTAGACTCGGCACTGGGAGGAGGACGGGGCTCGAAGAGATGCAAAAACAAAAGAAAACATTAATGCAGCACCACCTACCTACACTAAGGCATGTTGTATGCAGAATGGGGAGGGGTGGGAGTTTGTGACTTGGATACATTTATGACAGCACCCGTACTGCAGGGTGGCCTGTCCGCTTTGTATATTTCTATTTCCTGCAGCTCTATTCTATCGAGGAACTAATCAAGAGCCCTCATGCTTCTTGTCGAGCTGACGACGAGACACGAATGAGCATGGTTCATGTGTGTGACTTGGATAGTCCACATGGAGACCTCGGACTGCATGCAATGGATTCGCAAAGCGGGACATCCTGTCACGGCCGAGTTGTAAAAGTTGCCCTATGGGAAAGTAATCGGCAACGGGAAGTGAAGCGGTCAAGTTGGCAGTCGGACGAGTGAGTCAGTAGCATGTTGATGTGCTCATTATTGGCGATAACACAAAGCCGTGCCGAATGATTGCATGTAGGTAGCCACCAAACCATTTAGTGTAGGTAGGCTAGCTAGTCTCTATCGAAACACATTGACACACACTTCGGGACGGAAAGAGTTGAGGTGATTCCAGGGTCCGGCACACATAACTCTCATCGAGACTTACAAACGAGGCTGTCCAGCAGTGTCCCATATAGTGAGAAGAGCTCCTATCCTATATTGGGCATGGGCACCCTCGTTATGAAAACGAGGTCAAGCTGTTCACTACAACTTCATGCTATACTATATTTCTGTCCCGATAACTATCACGCTGTGTGTTGTGGTGGCTATGATCCGGGGTCCTGTATTGTTATAACGCCGCCAACTTGGTCGGTCCCCGCCCCCCACCGAAAATAGGTAGGCCGCTAGTGACTAGATTTTCATATTGTCGGGTTTTCGGACCTTTCTTTACTTCGGTCTCAAAGGCCATCCTCTCCGTTATGAAAGCCTTCGCTTCGATGCTAAGCACTGCTGTGCGCTGAGGTTTTTTTTTGTCCAAAAATTCATTCTCAACCAAATTATTTCTCAGCGCACGGGACGAGGTAGGTAGATAGGCCTTTGTCTCCCTTGTTGTACGATTTTAGTCTCATCTAAGGCAACCCACTGTAAAGAGTAGCACAACCGCCATTTGTGGGGACTTGGAAAATGCGACAATTAACTCGCGAACTCGACTCGCCTCTTCGCCTGAAACTCGGCCCTTTTACACTTTTTTTATTTTATTTTTATTGTTGTAAAAATAAAAATAAAAATAACAATAAAAATAAAAAACCGCCACCAGGTATGAATGAAGTTATATTTTATAGACCCTCGATCAGACCAAACATCATGTAATCTGAAGAGGTCTTCTCTAAACCAGGCGTCTCAAGTATCGGCATTGATGAACGAGTGCGCTCGGACCTAGCTGATGACGCCTTCTTAGACTGCCTGCCTAGTGTAGAAGATAGCTTCATAATACTAGTACTAGGTAGACTAATCGGGACTATGGGACTGGGCTCGATGAGCAGTCGAGCGCGTAAAGCTAGGATTGGCTCAGTAGATAAGAACTGCGCGCAACAGGGGTTTCTTTGGTGTTTACCAGAGACTCAGATCAGTGCTGAGTTAGTGTAGATCAGATTAATCAGTGGCGGCGGAGCCCGCTAGAATACAGAACGGAACGCGGTTGGGAACGGAGCTCGTCATCAGACTGCCTCCTCGCACACAGCGTCCCTTCTGGCCGAGACAAGCTGTGCAGCCATTGACAAGCCGGGGCTTCGCTTTAAACTGGTGTCTGGACCTCCCCCCATCCCCTCCCCGACAACATGTTTTAGTTGCAGGTCGGGGTCGAGTTTGATGTGAGAATGACTCCTTTACTCCCCATAATGAGACCAGAGAGCTCAATCTCGTGCTGCCTCGTATGATCGCGAAGGGAATGGTACGAGTTTGGAATATGGGGTCAAACGATGATAACGCTGTACTTATCGTCATCTAGTGTGCCTAGTGCAGTGTAAATAATACATAGAGTTGCTACCATGGTTGTTGAGCCTATCAAGTCCTCGCATACTCTCCCCACACTCTGTTTTGACTTCGTCAATGTTGGGGTTTTGGGGCACCCCAGACATATGCAGTGGCCAAGTTCTAGATGCGTTGGTTTTCCCGCTGGCAGCCGCTCATTACACATACTAATAATACTGAAAACATGCGATATTTCATGTATAGTCGATAGTGGTCGTGCGATTTTGTCACTCGAGCTGTTAAGATAGCTTCATCGGCAAGAATCGGACATCTACCATCAACTTGTTCCCGGGGTTGCATACCCGAGCCATCTTGTTCAGCTTAACACCGGTTGGCCTCTAGGACGATGCCTAAAGAGGTACGAATACATAATTTTAGCAGGAGAGACAGAGCAACGCGGCTCGAATCTATCCTAAATAAACGCTACGCTGATGAGAAATAGTGTTGTGTGCCAATAGTCCCACATACGAATCCTGTTGTACCTATGTTTAACCGGCGCACATACCTAGTGTAGGTAGTCTTCGTGACGCCGTGTCCGATTTCAGGGAGTCTCCGGTCCACTGGTCTCGGAAAGATCTATCCTTAAACGATGAGGGTGGCGTATTATGGTACCAATCTTGCCTAGCCGAGCTGAAAGCGTGGGGGGCTTGAGTTTGACAAAGACCAAGCACCTATGCCATATCCCGGCTCAACTCGCGAATACGGAAATTTACGGACTATCCAACTAAGTTGTCAGCACACACTCATCAATATTATGACTTGAATCAGCGCGAGCGTCACCAGCCTGACCACGAGGATACACAGAAACCCGCAATGGCACTCGAGTGTATGGCCTCCCTGAGGTAGGAGTAGAATCTCCAAGTCCAACGCTGCTCATAACAAACCGGGCACAAGCGTTCATATTTATCCCTTCGTCCTTTCGCCACTCGTCGTAGCCGAGGGAATTATTTGCGACACTTCGCAACACATACGCATACGTGCTATGTGGGATACTGCGCTGAGTAATACATTAGAGGTCGTTCCCGAAACATTGTATTGACGAAAACATACAAAACTATGCCGACGTTCAGATACATTATATGAGACCCCGTCTTAAGGGGATACACCATCAGTTCTTTAGTCGGATGTCGCAACCATCGCCTCGATCTCTTGCCGAGTCGGCGATTACCATCTTTGATCTTTGCATGTGCCGATACCCCCTAGTGCAGCACCACGGGGGATCTTGATATCGCCGAAATCCTTCTGTCCCCGAGTGTCAACCCCATGTACCCCAGATGCCACGCTCGGATCTCTCTTTGAGAAACCCCCTAATTAGTAATTTGACCTCAGAAAAGCATAAATGTGAATGTTTCACCAAAGCGCCCATGGGTCGCCATCTGGGCTTGGCGTCTGGGGAAGAGCTTTTACGTGTCTGGTTTAGGTGAGTTCTCGTGTTATGTATATCATCCGAATATGGCAAGCCGCAGGTGACCTTGCAAACAGTCTCCCTACAAGAATGCTTTGGTAACACGCCAAATATGTATTGAGCGTATCTACATAAGTTAATACAGTATATGCGACTAGTTAAACTATCCTTGCCCAGCCGTTTTCCACGGGCATCCCGAGATATTTGCGGCAAGTAGAGATGTTCCAGAGGCAACTAGCGACTCACAGACTTACAAGACAGTTTAATGCCTTGGGGTTATGCGTAGGTAGTTTGCATTTCCATGAATATATCTCCACACCATCTACGCACTCACAACCCTATCGCATCGCTTCTTTTTATGAGTTGCTCATGTTCTTTTGGGTACACTAGTACGATTTCTCTTAGCTTGTTTCGTACCCGAATGCTTCTTTAAGGCAACTCTCCACCTGTAAGTGGGATGCTACAGTAATATCCCGGCCCCTGCCCTGCTCCCTTCATCTTGTTGTAAACTTACATCCATGATATATCCATATTGGGAATTTACTTTTCTGTCGAAATTGCATGTGATTTGTGATTCTCCGCAAATGGGGTATTGAAGACGAAGAGCTACCACACTAGCGTTACGCAGTCTTCTCCAAGATTAGTAGTGTACTGCTATAGGTACGTGTCCCTATACGTGTAGTGTCTGTCGGTCAGTCAACATATCAACGCATCAAGGGTCCATTTGATCCTTGGCGCTGCCAGATTAGGTCCTCTCACGCCTGATTGTTCCATCCCACTGCAGATTAAAAATGTGTCAACCTACCTATATTGTACACGACAATGTAATAATCATGCAAATATTGCTAAGGATTATAGGTGGGAGCCAACACTCCACACCCTGGAGGGGCCTTGGTGTTGTACGGTGAACAAGCACGAGTCAGTCAGGTCGTATACAAGCTACAGGCGAATGCAAGAGGGAGAATGCAGTGAAGACTCATAGGTAACGTGTTAAATAATATGCATAGTCGTTGGGTTCTCCCCACAGTAGGTAAAAGAACTCATCAATAGAGAGACATGCTACGGACGGAATTCTTCACCATTTAGGAACATGCCAAGAAGACGAAACGTATGATCTCTTATCATAGCGAGTGTAGTCGTTTGATACCTCGGGTTTCTGAACTTTAAAAAAAAAAAAAAAAAAAAGGACGACGAGGATGACACGTTGGGGCCTTCGTTGGGAGTATGTACACTATACTAGTGTACCTAACCTAGATAATTGTTGCATGTGAATTGTTATGTAAGGCTGTGTATGTACCGTAGATCGTGACGCCAAGGTACTCGGTAAGAACTTCTCCCCACGGCCTTGCGGCTTTGCCCAGCCGCGTACAATCTTTGTGCCTCCCCTCATCGGGAAACCCGTGACAGGATCCGTAATAAATAGTTGAAGTATTCCAACGGTGTATTCCTTGCTTTGCGTATTCTATATGTCTATGTCTATATATGTATATATATATATATATATATATATTACCTACTGTCATATAAAGTGTCTAGGTAGCTGTGAGGAGAAATGGTGTTGAGAAAACTCTGATGGAGCATTGTCTTCTTGTGTGCTACGTATGCAGCGCGTTGGCTGATGGTGGTGAGTAATTACACAGCATCGGCAAACCCGGTTGAAACCGTGCCCCAACACAAAACTGTAGCACACCTCGTACCTGCATCAAAGCCCCTGTAGGTGATCCTCGACAGGTGGCAGTGTATACACTACCTACATGGTACTGCGTAGATTGCGACATGACCGCCATGGCAGCTTGAGCCAATGAGAGCCGAGAGCCGCCCTCCACACGCACTACAGATCACCAACATATCAAAGTAACCCGACCCATTTTTGTGATTGAGGACAGATGGGTGGCAGGATGGGGCTATTCTCGACAACCCTCGGCCTTGCTCGCTATGTATTATTTCCGGTGCCAAATGCTTTATCGAAACCTCCATTTGCGCTTCTTTAATTGATACTGCTAGTGATGCCAGAACCTGTCTATTGCCGGGCCAGCACACTTCCCGAGGTACTGCCTGAGGCAAGTGGCCCAATATGAAGTCCCGCTCGCGAAACGCCTGTTCGGACACCCTTGCGGCCATTGCACGGCAGCAAGGATCGGAACGGGTAGCGATAGCGAGGTCTAGAACGGCGCTCTACACTAGCATGCACGACACAATCACATTCTTGAGGCTCATCAGCCCCTTCCTTCCTGTGTTGCGCTACTGGCCCAACCTGGGCACAGTAGTAGTAGTCGTACGCATGCCCAGGGTGATAGGGAGTGTTCGCAGAGTCGGCGGTCGGCGAGTCCAACAAATGGTCCGCGCTCGGTGAAATCTCGCATGGCCATTGGAGTCACCACGTGCCCTGCCAAGCGATGAAATTCCTGACACGGAGGTAGTATCCAAGTCACCGTCAACAGTTGGAATCCATTCGGGCCGCCCACCCCTGGTATCCTTTGGTCCATAAGGCTAGTGTAGAGGGGGGCTACTTGTTCACTCCGCAGCAGAGGCGAGAAGCTAAGCAGACATGGTGTGGGTTATGCTGCACTAAGTGACGATAAGAGCCTGCACACACAAACTTGCTCATTCGACATCCTTATTAAACTAGGAGTACCGGCCCCTCTTCCTCGATACTGCTGCATTTATGCAGACATCTCCACATACTCGGGAGCTGAACATCGACATTCTCGTTCCGGGATTTGCTGATATCGTAAGATGAGCATTATCTACGCCGAGGATGCGAGAGGAAATCCTACTTGTAACCTAAAGCCATTCAAGTATGCAGATTGACTGCCCTAGGTAAGGTATCTGTCTACCTTAGGTATTGTGTATGGCGTGGCGCATTGGACGAGTACTTACTTGTGACAAACACGCAGGAGAATTAAGGCTCAACCCCACACTGACGCCCAAGTAGTGTAGGTACTGTGAGGAGCTAGGCAGGATACCTACGGGTAGGTAAGTAGGTGTACTACATACCTAGGTAGGGAGGTACTGTAGGTGTAAGTAGTGTACGGTATGTCGACCTAATCTTGCAGGGCTCTTTTCTCCATTTGGGAATGGCGTCAACAACGCCAACTGTTCCTTTGCTCCTATCGATGTGCCGACGACCGCGGCTTCACCATAGGTACACTGCTGCTATCATCATTTCATAGGAGCAGCATCACTTCAACCTGTCCCGGAGTTACGCTATGTTGTCGTGTTATTGTGTTGGTCCTGTCCTCTGTGTGTATACCGCCAGCCGGACCTTTATACTGTGAAGACCTAGCGTTAGATTATGAACGTACAGTAGTCGACCCCAACATTTTGAGCCTCAATGTTGGAGTTCGATGATCAAGCGGGTGGTTTAGGGCCGGGGTAAAGAGAATACCGACGCACCTACTACCTGTAAATACCTACCTGTACTTATGTACCTTGAGTACCTAAAGTGTCACGTGCTCGAGACGCCTTGACGCGCTGTAATCCGCCTACCTCTCCTATTTTGAAATGATCAAGGCAATGTCGCCGTCGCAAGGTTGAAACTTGCCACACACATACCTGCATCCACGCATATTGAGAGTTCAGTCCTCCAGAAGCCTCCGCACAATCGCGCCTTCTGACTTCAAGGCGCATAGAAAACTTCAAATTTGGGGTTACCAGAAACCATGTAGGCGGCCTTGCATCTGGTTGCATTCATTTTCACAAGGCAATCAATATGGACAAATACGAGTCGATTCACGGAAAGGATGTGTCAAGCTTCGACTTTGCTTCTACTCGTGAGTTTAACGACGATAACAACGTCTTTCTCCATGCGAGCGCGTCTCTGATTCACGTCAGATCGACTGCCTACGATTTCAGCAGCACAAGCCTTGGATGACCTGAAGACCGACCCGCGACAGTTTATTCCCACTGGTTTAGACGCTCTCGATAGGGCATTAGCCGACGTGTCTCTTGGGGATCGCGATGGGCCGCAGCGCCACCGAGGCTTTCGGAATGGCCAGGTTGTAGAAATCTGGGGACCGCCGGCGTCCGGAAAGACAACATTTGCGTGGGCTCAATCTACACACTATCTGCCTTATGCTGTACGCTCATCTGTCCATAGCATGCAGATTGCTGCCAACGCATTACGGGATGGCTGTACAGTTGTCTGGGTAGGTCGGTTTCCCTTCTCCATGAGCGTATACATCTTTTAGGTTAAGCTAATGAACATGACGAGCAGACACGTTTATTCCCCTGTGCCATCGTAGGCTTAGTAAAGTAATGGGCTTGCCATGCTCTTCTTCAGTAGGGACCACGAACTCCCGAAATGCAGCTGACTCTATAGCCAACCTCGTTCACTATTTCACTCCGACTCTCGCACACCTCGTTGGACTTCTTTGCAAACCAGGGGCATCTAGTGTTCCCAGTGGTACATCCCTCGTAGTGATTGACGGCCTCTCTGGTTTGGTGAACCGTGCTTTCCCGAAGAACCAAGAACCTCGCCGAAACCACAAAGGTAGCCACCTCTAGAAATGAGTTTATCTGTTTGGCTTACTTCATATTGACCCCATTGTTCTTCGTAGGTCCTGGCTCCGCCGCCAGACGGCTCCAGGTTCTTCAGTCCCTAACCTCTGCACTACAGAAGCTTTCGGCCACTCGGGATCTCCTTGTACTAGTCCTAAGCCAATGTGCCACGAGAATGCAGGCTGAGCATGGTGCGACAATCACTCCAGCTATTAACGCCTCTACTTGGGAGCAAGGAGTTGCGACTCGGTTGGTGCTTTTCCAAGATTGGACAACGGTTGATGCAGATTTGCGTAACATACGGCTTGCCGGTGTGCAAAAGAGCAATGGCCAAGTTAGTCCTAATGGTTTGGGGTTGGTATTCCCATTCGAAATCTGCAATGTACGTTATAACCTGACTGTGACCTGTCATCTTCATATTAAGTTGAATAGAATGGTCTAGTTGGATTGGATTTGGAACCCAACCAGGCGTCCTTGGCGCTTGCCGCAAACCCCCGGCGTCAGAAGCGAAAGTTTGACGAAGCCGACTATGAGATCGCAGACAGCGAAGGGGAGGATTATGGGTGGGAAGATGAAGATGAGGCAGAAATGCCTAATATGCCGCCACAGTGGCAAGGAAGCGAAGACCTCCTTCTTGGTCGTGCGGAGGAAGACGACAACTTGACGGCGGAAATGTCGCCATGCGGAAATGCGACACCTGTGTCATCGTCACACTCTGAACCCGAACAGCAGAGGTATGACAATACCCCATAACGCCACATCGCCTTATCAGGCTCGCTTGCTGCCCGATGCTCGCTCAACCGAGAGGTAAGGGCTAATTCACAACATTTTCATGCGCCTGGGTTTGCACTATGTTCCTAGGTATGGGTAGGTACGGTAGAGACCCGTCTGCAGCTCCACAGATGGGGCTCAACACCCATCAAACTAACTTGATACCGTCCTCGCCACATCTACCGTCTCTCTCTACCGCCGGTTCTTACAGCGCGCTATGTCCGGGGGATCTATGGTGAATGCCACCGAGCAGATGGGTCGGAAAGACCGTGCGACGGGACACTCCGCACTCAACGCGACATCCACCGCTTGCTACCTATACTAGTATTTGTGTACATGCAAAAGCGGTCTCCCCTCGGTCGCGTAATGTGGACTATTTGTTGAATATCCCCCCCTCCAAGTCTCCTCTTCCCCGGTCCACATTTCATCAAGGGAAAAAAACTTCATGCAAACTGGGAAAAATTAGACACAGATACGTCCTTGGACTTCGAGCCACTGATACCGGCGATTCGTGCCTGAACAGCGCGTTACGGAAAGGATTTAGAATATCAAACCACTCCACTAAGTGTTCAACCACGTCAGCACTTTTAGCCGGTCTCGGTGCGAGACCAGGTTAGGATGGTCGCAGTGCAGCGTTTCAACGCATCTGCTCATTCACAGTTTTAGTCTTTGAGGGTCGAGGAACGCTTGCCTGTGTCTCTACATCAACTCCAACAGGCTTCGACGAGCACTATAAGGGACGGCTTCTCGGAGGTACTCCAACGGATGTGCTAAATGTCTGTCCCGCATAGTGACCGTACACGGCGAGCATACCGATCCTTAGAACTTATGCTCTCGAAATAACGGAGGCATATGGCGAAAAATGTGTCTGCAGGCGGGAACCTGGATATCAGCATTAGGCTACTGCATGATCGACTCTTAGGCGATCTGCCATCGCAGTTGCGCAAGAACATGTTGGTAGCGTGTTATTAAGAGATATGTTGCAACTGCATTGAAATAAAAACATGCCGCCTGTCCTCATCAATCTACCTATCACGCCTTGCACGACGAATTAATTGCTCCCTCAACGTGCATTGGCTCTGCCGGTATTGCATATTCGCTAAAGCCTCGGGGCCGTTCGACTGGAGACATCCTTGCAGACCGGTCGAGAGACTCGGTCGACGCAGACATAACGCCACACGGATGAATTCAGACAAATGAAACCAAATACAGGCGCCCGCTACTTATTATACGTACACTATGGACTTACACATACTAGCAGGTAGACTTGTCTGCAGAAAGTTCGGAAAAGCTCCAATTTCTACCGTAGTGGACTGTCTGTGCCAGTCTGTCTACCTACCCGCAGATCAGTATGAGAAGTGGACCTTTGGGTCCTTGGCGCGCGCAAGCGGAAAATTGAGCCGCCTTTCCACCGAATTGTTGTTGGTGTGGTACTTGATACGCATCGGACGCGAGTGTTCTAGACTAAACAGTCACCCTGCAGCGACCAGATGCAGTCTACATAACTTCATAGTAATATATGAGAAATTAGACGACCTGGTGAATCCACGTCCGAAGGCTGACTGTCCAAGGTGCGGTAGCTCAAAACAAGTTGGTTCAAACCGTTGTCGATTCAACGTTGGTTGATAGCACTACCTCAGCATATGCGTAGGCATGTCAAACGGCATCCCATTGTGCATGTCGACCCCCTTGCTGCAACCGAAGCTGTGACCGTGTACAGGGCGGGACAGAGAAGATCACCTAACGCGCTCGCATCCTGCATGCATATGAGTCTACTAGCAGCGAGAAGCCCAGAAACAGGCCAGGTTGCGAATCATGTACAGCCAGATGCAGGTAGGTCAACCAGCATTTGGAACAAATCGTAAAACATATCGGGCGACCTTGGTGGGGGGGCAGTGACCAGGACTTCTCGTAGGTGCATCTAGCCAATGAAATATCTGATCGTCGTGGAAATCGTTCAGTCTTCAGATCAGAGCATCTCCTGACCGAGGAGACGTCACACGTTCTACCCAATGACACCTGGCCCCCCCCCAAGGAAGATGATTTGCAAACCAAAGATTTGCCGATCAGTCCATCATCTACTAAGCCTCATTTTCTAGAATATCGGGGTTGGGCGTCCTTACCCAGACTTCAACCGCCATCGGTTTTCGACTGCGTTGTTCACATGCCATCACCTTCTTTCCTTCACAGTGTGCCTGCCTTGTCCCTTTTTCGTACCCTTTTAAACGACACCGTCCCGGGCGTGCACCTAGAGATGTATGTATGTATGTATGCACACCAGATGCAAATTGGAGGATTGTGCGAGCACAGTTCCCGCCTTGGGGCGTGCTCGCTGAAGACGGGTTCATCCGAAACACTGGCATGCGGTTTGGAGACGTGTTTTGGTTGTTGGCACTTCGACATGCTTCAGCGTCTTTCGACCACCTTGTAATCTACTCGGGGGCCTTGCATCGGTGCTGCCTGGTACGCCTTTAGCCTCCCCATCGGAAGGGAAGGCCGCGTCTACATGTTGCTGCTGGGGTAGAATCATAGCTATCTTCGCTGGCAACCCAGGGGCCCGAACCCGCAAAAGAAGTACAGATGGCTAAGTTAATTTCCTTGTTGCCCTATCTAGATGGTATGTTGTACTTGTGTTGGAATAATCTCGTCCATGGGACTGCTGGCAGTCTGAGCTGTCCCGTTTGCCGTATCTAGGCAGACATTATTAATGCCTTTCAGTCAAGTGCTAAACTCAATCATATAGCTGTTCCAATTTTTGCAAATGGTTGGTCCGGACAGCAGTTTTGATTTTGCTTGTGCAATTTTTTTTTCTTCCAATTTTTTATTTATTAATTTAATTTGCGGGAATAAACAGCAGACAACAAAGATGAGTTGTATTATATGCAAACTTATGTCGACTTCCATGGATGATACGAAATTGGGGAGGAAGCAAGCTCAACCTAACATATCCGTGTTTTCCCGCAAGACGGCCACTTCAGAAGCAACCGAGCCCATAGCCAATATTCTTTGTTAATGTGGTGTTCAGCGCAAGGAAATGGCAGTATTGCCACCACGGCGCTCTACGCCATCATGTTTGCCACGAATGACAGGAGTTCAACGTGGATATCAACATTATGCATATTGCCACACGTGTTATGATACTACACTTGTATAATGAAGAAGACAGCACGTAGTTATATAGACAAGGGCTGTATAAGGAATGAATTGGAACGAACCTTTGCGCAGTAATAGGAACAATCATCATCCATCGCTGTCCTTGGCCATTCAATGGGGAGTCTGATACTACACACATGAGACACACAACATCGTCACGCCCGAAATGCATTATTTTGTTTTGAGAGTGGCAAACAATATCGGTTTTGTGTAGTCATGATAAGAAAGCCGCTCTTACGTTGTACTAGCTAGACGACTAAGTGTATTCACTACTCTTGATGAATCGTCCGTCTTCTCTCTTCGATACACGTGGCCGCTGTGTAAGGAGCCCATGCGTCTCGCGTGGATCGAGAGGCGTCGGGTTCGGTTTATATTTATATACCGCAGTTCGCCGTGTACACAGCGGTGTTTCATGAAAAGTATTGCGCATTAAGCTAAATGGTGATCTGACCTTTCTCTTCAGGGCTGATTACGATGTCGATGACCCGACGTAGCTACATTCCCACTCGTGTGGGATGTGGCATATCTATGTTTGAGTCCAGATAGATTTTTTCTTTCTTTTCGTCCTTGGGTGTAGGTTTTTAGCTGTGTAGTGCACTTCGAGATCCTTACGGATAGCGGTTCCGAGCCAGGTAAGTCTATGACTTGGAAAATGCCCACGCCTTGTTGTGCTGGGTGTTTATGAGCGCCTCCGCCCAATAGTCCCCCGTGGTAATAGCTTTGTCAAGATTGAGTCTGCGATACCGAGTGGATAGTTCTTTCCGAAAGATGACAGCTCATTTGGCAGATTGTATCTCAGGGCCGAATTCCTCGGCCGCGATTTTTCGATGCCTATATGAAGGCTTCTTTTCGGGATTGCCAATTCGATCCGTGTACGAATATTAATTGTATTCATCTAAGTGGTGGTTTTTTACACTTGCATTTTTATTGTTGTATGCTGAATTTGAAAGCGGTCAGATCGTCTAATGTTAAGAATGTAATCCAAGCACTCATCGCTCGTCTGGCGTACCCCCACTGATCCTGCTCTGAAAGGGAGAGCACGAAATATTATTTCGTATTGGGAAGCAATGATTTAACTAGATTTGTATTACTTTAACCGTCCTGTTAAGAGTACTAGGGAGGGGTTTACTGTCGAGTGTCTCGACCTTTGCTCCAAAAGACAGCACGGATAGATCGCGTATGTCGAATGATGAAGCAATATCACGGCAAATCTGCTTTATTCGTAGCTTCGCTTGGATTAGAATTTACTGACGGTTCTCGAAAGCTGTCGGAGTTGAGATAGTATCATGCCAGGATATGAGGTTCTAAGTCCCCAGAGTGGTTTGCGCCCAAACTCATCGCCGGCTGTCGCATTGCTATACTGAATTAACAGACCTCTCTAGTCGAGTGTTTCATTCTGCGGCCACGCTGATGTAAGAAGGATCTTATGGGACACGACTACCTCCAAGACTAGTGTTTCTGTCCGCCACTACTCGATATATTGTCTACCCTTTAGACGAATGAGGTTCACTACCACAGGAGACCGCTCGAACACCACCATGGTTCTCGTTCCTTTCAAGCCTGGTCAGTGCTAGATCAGTATAACTAAGGCCTCGATTCCGCTGAGTGCAGACATATTTATAACAAGGAAATAATCGTGCCTACTTCTCCTAATGCTAGATTTAACGAAATATTCATTCTTCGCAACTAGGAGGGAAAAGTCGGTATTAATCATAATTATAATCGCTCTGGAAATCAGCTATCAAAATTCCTTGCTGTACATTCATATTTATGGCATGGTCGCCAATGTCTTCTTCGTGGCTGGAACTCTCATCGCAGCGCTGAGGATAGTCTCTACAGCCCTACCACCACCCTCGGTGAGGACGGGTTGATGAAGCAACTTCAAGATCAGGCCATCTTGGCTGAAGTATGTCAAAACCCTCCAGGCTCCAGCGATAACCTTTGAACGACAGACAAGCTAAGTTGCCTCCTCCCCTTGCACAACTCATTTCGGAGGTAGTCGTGGACTGTCTGATTCCCACGCCGACTTCTTCGATTCGTTTTCGCCTCTATTGCGCCGCTACCTATCTTTCCTAGCGTGGCTTCTGCGTGATTTGCAAAGCTACTGGTCCATTTTTGCTGATACAACAGCAGCCTATCCACCTACCTATCCATACTGTCACTTAACCATTGCATGGAAACCGTTGTTTGTCTTGACGTATATGGAAAAAAGGGAAGAGACGCGGTCTCGTTAGGCTTTTCGGTGGTAATATCTTGGAATTGTCGGTTCAAACGTTCGGGGGTGCTCAGTCGCTTAAGCTCGGGGTAGTTGTGCCAGGTATTAGACATATAAGTACCCTGTTGAAACATTTCTACCCCGAATTAGCGAGTAAGTCGTTGAGAGACTGTTGGACCTGCAACGCGTGTTGGTTCCTAGGATTTAACCTGCTCCCCTCAGCGTGATCCCTTATAGTCCTGATGCTTCCGGCAATGGCTAAATTCGTCATAGACGAAGGATTGAGCGAGATAACCTCCATTCTGTCGCCTGCGAGCGGGCTAATGGTATGATTTACGTCAGGTATGCTTTTAATGATGTGGCGAGAGTTGTGTCGGGCTGGTCACCGGATAATAAATAGGTAATGATACCGCTATTTCCAACTGGCGAGGCAATCTAAAATAGGGTTGATCCTGGTGTACGGAAAATTGGAGGTGTCCCCTGCGAGGAGTTTGGGTTCTATTAGTTGCAAATTGGTGTTAACTACGGGGATTTCGATAACAACATGACCGACGCTTCTGCAATCTGAAATGAATAGATTTCGTATAGCTGATCTGTCGAGTATAGGTAGCCCAATGGGCAGGAATCACTGGCATTGCCTCAACTAGGCTTACTGCTGAATGCACTCCCCATCGCAGGTTAATTCGGCCATAGCGAACGGCTATTTGAAGTCATGAAAGAGACCCGAGGCCTCGTGGAAGAATTTTGAGAAAGGCAACAATCATCGCCACGCTTCAATGTGCGCTTTCCAGTAAAAGTTAATTCACAAGCAACATTTACCGGCCACGTACTTTGTTATCCCTACATCATCGATAGGTATCCGCGATTCCCGTATAACGGGTTTCTCCTCTAGCTGCTTGGGCAGATTTGGCCTTTGTGCCGAGTAACGCTCTTAAAAGGGTCAAAGAGACCTTCGTGGCTACGAGACAAGCTTGCTTGGGCCGAAGCACAAAACGGAAATCGAGATACTGCGCCCGAGATAGTGTATTTGGCGGTCTTTATGTCTCTGGGAACCGTGGTTATTGTGATGTGGTGACGCGAACCTCTGGAGATGATCAGTAAGAGTAGAATACTCGACGGATCATCTGCCAGCGTACCTTGGCCGCCTCATCTGTGCGCTGCTAATGGTGGATGTCCTAATGTAGAAGGTGATTAATGAGGGGGTTTGGAGATTGTACAGGGCTAAGATGTTGACATGATACCTTAGGTAGTTAAAGTTGTGCCAGAATATAGACTAGGGATAATCTTACTGCCCCATAATCCTGAAAGTAGCTGGGGTTTGAAAGGCAATCAACAAAACCTGTTGAGGTGGTGCATTCGTTCGTTGGGCCGTGTGTGGGATGGTTCTGCTACATTACTAAACTAGAGCCCATTGATTGTCTTGTTTTTCGACGACAGTCGTGATCCTGTGAGATGTCTGAAGATGCTGTGCTTAACGCCGGGATGCACTTGTGCTGTGTCCAGGGAAGAGCGGAAAAAAAACTAAAAAAACTTCGGCTTCAATGGCAGTCAGTATCGATTTATGTACGAGATTCTGTTATTGAGACCGTTTCATTGGCGTCTTGAAATGGAACAAGCTTCATGTGATTGAAATGTCTTCCCTTGAAAAAATAAGTGATGAGAGCAATTGGAAGTGCCCTGGTCTGAAATGATTCGGTAAACGCATGAGCCGATATCTATTGCAATATACCGGTGAATATGAATTTAAGAGAGTGCTCTCGGCTCCACTCTTTGGTGTCTTCCTTCCATTAGCGTAAAGTGGCACAAAGAGAGGGACCATTCAGTTAATTCCTGTCCTTAGGTATAGCAAGCTGTAAAGTCTACCTGAATCAAGCTTTCCCATCTCTTATCGCTCCTCCATTCTGTCCCTTCTGTCTCCTGTTCCTTTGCAACTGAATACCCACCTGCTCCCGTTGTGGATTGAGAAGCAGGACATTAGGTCCCGGGAGATAATAGGTGGCTCTATTGCACTCGGGTGTTCCCAATTGGGATTGCATGGCTCAATTCAGTGAATGGAGGTTTTCTTAGAGGTAGGTAGTATTTTCTTCTTTCTTTCACTCGCACATCCGCTGCTTCATTCACCACACCACACCGCAGCCCATACCACACTTGCTGCTCCCATCCCAACCCAACCTCGATACATCTCAAATTCTCACATTCCTGATCGACCCCTCGGCTGAACCCGCTTTCCAATTGGCGTCCCTCGACTTTCCTCCCTCTCTCTGTTCCCATCACACACGCATTGCTTTCCAGCATCCATCGCATCGACCCTCCTCCTGTTTAATTAACAGCTGCGACAACGTGTTCTGCTCTGACTGTGCTTACCGTACTTACAGTGAGTCTTTTCTCTGTAAGGTGAGTGCTCATGCTGCCCCATCACATGTTCCGGCACACTCAACAGCCTCTCTCTGGCTCTCGAGTCAGCGTCATCCGTCCTCACCCGTCCTCATCCATAAGCATACTTCTTTACTCATCACACCGTAACCTCTTCAATTCTCATTGACACCCTTCCACGCGCTCGACTTCGCATTTTCCCTCTGGGCCCGCCTTACAATCGCTTCATTATTCTGCTCCCCCGTCTCCCCTGTGCATTGCATCCTGCGTCTCTACGGATGCGACCGTGAATTATTTGCCGAACCAACAGTCTTGGCATCCTGTGTGTTCAGCCATCCTGGATAATGCGTGCAACAAAAGTCCCCTCACATTGGCGACCACCTTTCATCTTTCATGTTCACATCCAATTCAACACTCAGACGGCCCCCTTCCCTTCTTGGTTTGGAGAGCTAATTGAATCGTTTAATTCAGTGAAGCGCCATGGCAACAGACGACGCCGGGGACGGTCAAGCCCCGACCAGTTTCTCATGGCTGTAAGTTTCTTCTCCTCTCATCGCTGTGGCCAAAAAGGGATTTTACAGTTTTCACTGATGCCGTGCCAACAGTGAGCCGCACCCGCTTTTTTGCATCATCCTTGTCGGTGAAAATGTAGAGGCTTTCGGTATCCAGAAGGATTTCCTCATTGCTAAATCAACCTACTTTCGACAATATTTCGCCGACAAAAAGGAACAAAAGGTCGAAGACGTTGTCCGGTTCCCCGACACCGATCCCGTTGTTTTTGGCCTCGCCCAGCTCTTCATGTTCACTGGCACTATAAATACCGCGCCTCAACCGCTACCGACCTACGATCTATTGATTGCAGTGTGGAAGCTCGGTGATGAATTGGGCATCGAGGGTCTCTGTGAGGAGGCTCTTAAGGCTATGTCGGAGTACAGGGCCGCAACAAACAGTATCCCTGCTACAGAGCTCCTTGTGAAGGCCTGGAATGAGACCCCCGAAGGATCCCCCATTCGTGCTTTGCTTCTGTCTTGGACTGCCGAGTATATTCGATCATCTGAATCTCGAGCTGAGTTCACGAAATCTCTTCCGCAGGAGGTTCTTAGTGAACTGGTGGTAGCTATGAGCCATTTGAACTCTACACCAGTTATCCAGGTGAAGCCTCCGTCATCCCCTTCTTCTACTCAGCAAAAAAATGTCCACTACTTGGACCAAGAAGGCGAGGAGCGAGAAGCAAAAGTTACAAAGCACCGCCACTCGGATGGCTTAACAAACCGTATTAAGAAGTCGACATCAAAATCCTCACTACCCGCGGCTCCTAAGCCCTACAAGACGAAAAGGAGCAGCATCAATGTCAATGATGGAAGGCAATTTTCGCCAGATCACAAATTGAACTTCTGCGCTGATCTCCTGAACCGCATGTTGTCTGGCCCTGGTAAGTATAGCTCATCTCACTTATATGGAGACTATTGGGACACATCCATCCCATTTAGGCCTACCAGTCCCTTTCAATTCTGTCTACTGTTTGGCATATTATTTGTTTACTTCACCCTTATTCTGACTCTACACATACTTTACATGCCTATCTTTGGCTTCACGTTTACGTCTTCTTCCCGTCCTCACATCACTGAATTTTCTTCTTTTGCGTTTACTTTGTCCTGAGCCGTTGCCTATGTCTATTCACCCCTCCTTGAACAAGGCGTCAGTTAATCTGAATTGAAGGCTGACTCTACCTAAACAGGATTCTGGACTCGACTTGTTGGCCCCTTCAAGGAGCCTGTCAGACCTGTCGAGGATGGTGTGCCGAATTACTTCGACAAAATTAAGAAGCCTATGGATCTCGGCACCATCAAGAAGAAGATGGACAATAGCGAATACACCACAGCAGAGGAGTTCGAGGCCGATGTCAGGCAGATCTTCGAGAATTGCTATACATACTGGGGCCGAAACCATGAGATGTCAGCGGCTGCAGAGCGATTCCAGAAATCATTCGAAGAGAAATTTGCTGAGATGTTCAAGTGGATCAGTAAAAGTGCGGGCGCCTCCGACGCCGTATAGCGTACGCCCCGCCTTCCTTTTGCATTTCCAGGCAACCTCAATCATGACTACCAACATGAGAGAGTTGAAGTACATATATTCCAGCGTTGAATTTTTTACGCGCTTCTTCGTTCGGTGGGAATTATTTCCAATACCCCCCTAATCTCTCGATTCATATAACATCTGGGTTGTCTGGAATATGTGTGTAAAGGTTCTACTTTCAACGGATAGCGGCCAGCGTTCAAGGACAGGGTGTTACGGGGAACTGTGTTTTTTCTTCTTCTATCATCCGATAGTATTTACGCGCGTGCGTTGGGGGGGAGGGGCGGGGGTTTGCCTCCGTGCTGTGTCGGTGTATCTGCACGATACATGCCTAATATGTGTAGCATGGACTGGCGTTCTGTTTTTACCTTCATTCTCGTCTGGCGACGTCGCTACGATGTCGATATAGTGTGGGAGCGGTGCAGGGAGGCGGCTGACGCAGGAACCCTTGTGCGCTTCTCCTCTCCAGAGAGACTGGATGTACCGCATAGTCCGCGGATGCAATCGATTGATGGGCTTCGATGGATGTGGCTACGTAGATAGGAGGTCAGTTTGCGATAGCGACGCATGTACATTGAATTCGGTTACTCGTACGAATCTAGTCAAATTTCTCTCATATACGTTCGAACCTTGAGGCTTGTATTGTGCCAGGAGACCGCACTGCACTGTTCACATCTTATCTGCAATACTCTTCACTCACACCTAGGTGGCATATGAAGCGTAGGGAATGAAACTTGGCTTTGGTAATGGCTCTAGTCTAAGAATATCCCACTATACCGGCTATGTTCCCCAGGGCCGAGTTCTAGGCTATGGCTAACATGAATCTAAGGAATGCTTATCTACATATATATATTTTTCTGAACGTGCCATCTATCCAACACCTAACCGCTATGCCTGTCGAGTGTATCGGGGTATTATAAAATTGATGTATAACAAACACCATGTCCGCTCTGTTGTGATGGTGTCGCCTTGCATGCTCATCCACACTGACGAGTTAGCCTCGTTTAATCGCCTACAGGATAAGATCCCTATTGAAAACCGACTATCCAGACGTTTCACTCTCCAGCATCACGGTTTTCGCGATGCCGAATCGGTTGGGCTCTGGGGTGCACTTCCCTTCGTTTTCTGCGTGGCGCCTTTCCCGACGATTTTTTCGGTCCAGTTCCATACGGGGCTCACACTTCCTTGCTCTTGTTCTTTGTCTCCCTCGTCTTGCGATGGTTGCGGCTTGTGGTTGAAATGCCGGTTGTATGCTATGTCCATATCATACTCACTTTCATCTTCGCTGTCGGCAAAGTCGCGATCACTCCAAGTACCCGAATCGGCGGTCTCGAGGGGAGGCCGCGAGAGAGTATCCCGGAAGCTATGGGATGTTTGTGTCTTGCTATCTTGAGAAGTTGGGAGATCTGGGACGACATCTGTGGCCTCGCGGGCTTCACTTGAGGAGCGTCTGTGTATTGTGGGTCGGGACACATCATCTCTGTGTTCGGTCACTTGTTTGCCAGTATCTCGATGCTGGCCACCAATATCATTACGGGTGTTGGCATTCCCCTGTTCGCTATTTTGTTTCGTTTCGATACCCGTCTCACTTGGCCCTTCGTTCATTGGCTTTGCATGTTCAGCGTTGCTTTCCAAATCATCCCGAGTGCGCGCGGTAGCGTCATCGCTGAAATGGGCATCGACCAAATGTTTCACAACAGGCCATCCAAAAGCATTGGCGAACGTACGGCGTACAATAATGTTGTTGTGCGCATCGGGTTCTAGATTGACTAGAACTTTGCGCCAACTAAGATCGCGGTGATACGCTCGAGCAATTTTCTCTTCAACCCTCATATTAGAGCTGTCAATTACCTCGTCTGGCTGCCTCCCAGGATCCGTATGTAAACGGTCATCATAGTCACGGGTGGAGAGAATCGAGTCTTGGTGGTTTACACCAGCCTGTTGTGATTCCATGGACGAGCCTCCCACGGCGCTCGCGCCCTTTGGCGACAAATTACCGCTGCGGCTTGTACTCTTCCTGCGAATCATCAGACTACCGGTTGGTCGTTTCTTTAATGGCGGCGGAGGAATATCGGATGGATGGTAGATTCGGTCATGGAATATCGTTCGGGGACGCTTCGAGGGATCAAGCAGGAAGTCCACAGAAGGCAGCTTTGGGTTGAGAAGATCACCCGCTGATTCGAAAAAGGTCGTTCGAGGCGGCGCGGACATCATATTGCTCTGGTCGTCATCCAGCTCCTGACCTGAAGAAACCTTTGTTTTACTCGAAGACGCCGAGTTGCTCGCTATGTCATCAAACTTCAAGGTTTGACTCCGTTTGTAAATTTTGTTCTCCCTAGGTGACTGTGGAGGAGGAGGTGAGTCCGAGGTTTGTGCCTTTGAATGATTATTTCCCTTAAAGAGATTGAAAAATCCGGAAAATGGAGAATCAATGCTTGCCTGTGCGGTTTGGCCTGGACCTAGTTCGTGGGGTCGTGGAGGAGCCGCAAGGTTTAAGCTCTGCCTATTGTCATCAACTATAGCATTGCTAGAGGGTTGGGGTACCTCATGAGAGTCATCATGAGGAGTCCCGGGTGTGGAGGTGGGTGTGGCTAAAAATGATGTCTCCTCTGCCTCCGGGTTCCAGGGGCCTTTCCGAGACGACATACCGGTGCCAGTCAATTCGGCCCACCCGAATCCAACAACAGTTTCCATCAGGCCGGCTTCTCGCCGAGCTTTCTCTACACGATCGAGGCCCTGCCAGTCGAGAAATAGCAGACAGCTTGTTCGCAGAGGCACAATACCATCATTTACCACATTGGAGTAGACGGTTCGGTTACGAAACTTTTTCAGCGCCACATGCGCTGGTCCAGTTGGCAGTATCCTTAGCAATGGCTTCGATTCCGGTTGCGATTCACCCATAACCCTTTTATGTGCATTCTCCCCAAGAGTTCCAACAATCGCTCCCCAGCCACTTCGAGCGATAGTTGGTGCTCTCCATGTTAGTCCTAGATCTTGCCCAGTCCTTCCTACCAGACCAAAGTCCAGTGCAAACTTAACATACAGGGGATTTTCGTTACTCAGGCCTAAAAATGGCGAAGCAAGAGCGATAAAATTGATGGGCCGTATGACATTGAAGAATTGAGGAGAGTGTTTCTGGATATATGCGACGGCATAAGTCTGAACAAGACCACCAAGGGAGTGTGCGATCAGACTGATGCTGGTTATTTGATACTTTCGTTCTCTTTCATCACAATGGCTTCTATCTGTAGCATTTTGCGTGTGCGCCGGTCGTCGACTATGACTGCCCTTTGTGTTCTCACTCTTCGGGGTGAGGGCTATATTATCCGCAGCCTTTCTCGTCGTTGGGAGAAAAGGCTGATCGGGAAACGTCATGGAGAGAATATAGCGTGCTAAGCGCTTTCCAAGAAACTTGATACCTCGTTCCGTGCGAGTAGCGTTTCCAGAGAAACCTCGTACTATGACTTCTTCGTCAGAACTGTCGCCCTCATCCTCGTCTCCTCTCGGTGGGTTTGATTGATCCTTATGCTGGTTCATACTGCTGCTAGCCTTCTCTCGAGCCTTCCTGATCTTGGCATCGACTTTCGCTTGCCTCGCGGTCGCGTCGATACTTTCTTTCACGTATAGCATATCGGCACCAAGATTACTATGCAACCCGTGCGTCAAAACCACGAGATGAACTTTTTTGGGCCGTCGTGGTTTCTCTGGTTCTTCGTCTTGGGCGGCTGGAATAGCGAAACTTTCAACTGTGTTACTGTCCCCTGGTGCCTTAGCCCTCCCATGATCCCAGTCATGCCAGCCAGGGAATTTGGGGGTATTCCATAAGCTTGCCGTATCTTCCACCTTCAAACCTATAGCTCTTGAAAAGACACCTTTCAGTTGTGCTGGGTGGTGGCCGTCTTTTGCACCGATACTCTGCTGGAAGTCGCCTACTTTCCCTGGCGGGTGAACGTGCGCCTGTCCTTTGATGACAGGCGTACCGCCTAAGCTTAAGCTTTTCTCATCGCGCGCGAGGAGTATTTCGAAGCCGACACTAGCACTAGACGAGAAAATGACCTGGGAAGAAACTTCGACGACCCAGCTCGCACTTCCGTCCTCGCCGCCCTCGACGGTGCTCTTCGCAAAGTCGCCTCGTGCTGCACCCATTCCGGCATTCTGACGGATGTTGTCCGGGACAGTCAACTGGCAGGACCAGGCGCCGGCAGCCTTTAGCATGGGCTCGAACTCGGGGACGCCATAGCGCCGGGGGTTTTCGAACTTCGTGTTCGGGTCGTAGTGAGACGGGTACGCGGAGACGCTCAGGGTATAGGGGCCGTGGACGAAGGCGGCGCGTAGCGGTAATATCGAAGTATTCCGAATGCGTAGATGCAGGACATCGGGCGAGGGAAGGATGCGATCGCGTGACGGTGTGTAGGAGACTGTGTAGCGGACAACCTCGCCAATCTTGACGCTGCCTACTTGGTGCAGGAGGAGCATGTTGTCAGCGGATGGCGCGGTTCATTGTCGGTGCGTGTTGACAGAGTCAAGAATGGCGGTGTCAATATATTATTGGGAAGGCTATGGAGGCTAGTTCACGAGCGACGAAGCCGGTCTCTATCGGGGAAATATGTTTTTCGCAGAGTGCCGTCAGTGAAGTATTAAGGACCTGAGTAGCTGAAGTAGAGTGCTGGAGTAGAGGAGCCCATTCGGATGTGACGGGGGAGTTGACGAGTTGATGCAAGTTCTCTATGAAGAGGGAGGTGGACGAGGGGGCCGAACTGGTACGGTAAGAAATGACGAAACGCTGCGTCCCTTAGCGTGTATATTTTGTCGCTCTACCTGCCTACCATAGAGCCTACCATAGAGCCTATCATAGAGCCTACCCGCCTTATCTACTTCCAACAACAACACAGGGCATGCTTTCATCCAAGCCTCAATAGGTAGTCTAGATAGTCCTTCTACACATCATCCTCTCTCCCATTCCGATGCATTATTTTTCGGCCTGAGTCATAGACTATCTAGCGAGAGGGGAGAGAAACAGAGATAGAGAAAGAGACTGAGAGAGAGAGAGAGTCCCAGCATCACCAAGTATTTTGTTGCACCCAGCCACAAATACCGAGTATGTGAGCTGAGGGGCAGATCGATTACCTCTTTTTACCGGGTTAGTCCCTTGTGAAGGGCCCATTGCTTCAAGGTTGTTGTGCATGTCTCACTGTCTGTGGTAGGGCTCACTATCTATCTAACAGTTGGAATCTTGGAAGTATCTAAACATTGCCCTGAGCAATTCTCACGTAACTTATTGCATTACCTTACATGGAGGTAAGTACCTAGGTACCTGACCACCTCCATGTTCCGAGCTGGTGTTTTATTTATAACAGCTAACTCCAAAAACTACACTAGGTACTACACTAGACTAGATAGTATACCTACAGATGACCTTGACTAGTAGTTGTGGCAAGGATGAGACAACGGGATAGCCTGGTGACGTCGTTTGTCGATGTTTCTGCATGTTCAAGCACACAACTGTGCCCTCGTCTAGACCACAGGGTTGCGAGAAACAAGACCACGATTCAGCATCAAACACATGCATCCTGTTTGGCTCGTTACATGTGGAATATATGTGCGCGACGTCAACTTACCGAGAAGCCAGAACTCCATCTGCCTTGAATGCTACCTGCGACGTCAGCGACGACACCATTGCCGCCCTCTCCCCCCTCCCAACATCGATAAATCGAACAGGGCGAGCGGGACATCTGGAGGCTGTCTAAGTATCTGGCGGGAGAAACTGAGCTGGCAAACCGGAAGGCCTTTATACTGGGACCTGACATGGCCTGACGCTGTCTCGGCCAAGCTGACTTCATTGCATGACGGGGGCGGGGGCTCCAGCGCGGCATGCAGTGCCTACATATACATGTACACTCTAGCCGACCTGGCCAGTCGACTGGATTTGGGTGGTTCGGGTGCCGACTGGTATGCCGTTGACCTGCTACAACGCAGCGTCCACCGTCGACCGTTCTTTCGAAAGACGAGATGGTGCGTTGTCGACGACCCAAGACCAAACTGATGGAAGCAAATAAGAGAGCCTGGATCAGCAAGCCGTCACGTTGGTGACAGCAAAACGTACCATCTATCACCAATTAAGCACGACCCACACCTTCTTCTCAGCAGCAATGTCTGCTTCCGGGGACCATCGTAAGTCATTTGACAGAGACAGGTCTCTCATTACTACATCTGAGATGGCGCATCTTCCCGAGTTCGTGCAACCCCACAACAGGCACACGGACACGCACATACATCGCTCGCATGTGAGAGATCATCTATCAATCGCACACCACCATCTCATCTGTCCAGCTCAGGTGGTCGTCGGCAGGCTAAGTCTGTGGTTGATTGCAAGTGTAGTGCGGTGCAAGTCCGGTAACGGGTCGTCGGAAGCTAGGCAGAAGTGGGCACGGTCATGGGCAGATGCGGATGGACAAATGGACACTACCCGCATCTGGTGAGGGTAGCAGGGACACAGGTGTACGGTATACGGGAGCGCTGGCGTTTGGCATTCTCTACACTAGAGACGAGGCAGAGACAGCGGCATCAAGTCACTACAATGGGGAAATAGGGGCTGCGCCTGGGGCGCTTCCCAATGCCCAGCCAACCAAGACGGCCGACGAGCATGCACGGTGCGTCAGGTCAGAATTCAGAGTCAGGGTTGTGTGCTGGTCAGGGGCCTGTCTTGGGTTAGGTTGCACGAAACAGACACGGAAAATACGGCGTTAATTGTCGTCTTCAGAGCTACCTAGCCTACACTGCACTAGTATAGTATACAGCGATGTCTCCAACCCACACGGCAATGCCCAGCCCTCGCTCTCCAGCTCGCTTCATTCTTGCTACCTTACCTCCTCCCTTCGCACTGCACTAACTGCGGGTCGTACACGTACCGGCTCTGGGCAATAGGGGCCACTCACTCGCCCCCTCCGCCATCTTTTCCCGAGGCACACAGACGACGACGAAAGACGAAGCTGCCATCCGATTGCACAATTGCGTTCCCAACTGAGGACAACCACAGGATTTCCGACTGCGTCGTTTTGTGCCCTCGAAATAAGGCGCAGCAAATTGTCTGCCAGCTCCAACCACCCTCCTGCGGATTCCGGTGCCTGGCCATTGGTGATCCACTCCCGCCCTGGTGCTGCCATCACGGCTCTAATGCAGCGTGCAACCTCGTAGCCCAATCAACACCGGCTGCCACGACGTGCAGGTGGCCACTCAGGAGCAACCAGTTGGCTCCCTCTGTGCTATATCGGCACGTCTCCTCGTCCAACCGAGCGACGGTGCTTTGGGCTTCCCTCCGCACAACCAGGCTTTGGGGCTGACGCAGTAAAACGTTACAGACAAATGGCCTCCTCACAGGGTGTTGCAGGCAAGCCGTATCGGCGCAGACGCCATGCAGCAGCTTCGGAAAACCTTGATTGGGAACCACGGCGAGGAGAGTCGCGCCATTCGCTGCCTCATCGAACCCGACAGCCTGAAATACAAAGGTCCGACCGCAGGAAGCCGAAATATTCGTCTCATCCATCAAGGCCGTCCGAAGATCTTGACACGCATTCGATGCCTCCCGTGCGACTATTGACCCGGCCAACTACCCCCAAATCTCGGGGTCGGCGGCTATATGATGACGATGAGGACGACAGCGACGACGATAGTGAGAAGGTGCGGCTGAGGGGTCGACTGCGATCAAGATCAAGAGTCACATGGGGAGCGACATCGAGAGCGACGTCGAGAGCCAAGTCAAGAGTGAAGTCGAGACCGACTTCACGAAGTAGCCAGTCGACCGATTCCACCACTATTCCAACACCAACGCGATCATCATACGCTCACGCACCCTCGGCACCCTCGGCACCCTCGCCCAGGTCATTGTCCGGGAGTTCAAGTGACGACTCTGATGATGAATCGTCTGACTCTACTCAAGACCACCGGATGAAGGCTCGAATGAAAGAGCGGATGAACGGTACACCAGATTCAGAACCAGTTCCTAACCCGCCCAGTCGTAGTCGGTCTAGGCACAAATCCCGCGACAGGATTGTGCCAGAGATCGAGAGCGCCACCGAGGATTCGGAGGACCAAGTTATTTCTCGTCGTCCTCGCATCATCGTCAGGAGATCATCGGTCTCTCGACACAGACAAGCACATCAATCGAGGTCCCGAAGTCGTGCTCCGCCGCACCATAGAGGTCCCGAGGGGCATAAGGAGGAGCAGGCCATTTTTTCACCAAAGCGGTATGTAGGCGTGGTACTATTTATAGACGTCCCTAATAACCAGTTTCATTTCTAGTGCTCACAAGAAGTATTATCATTCCGACGTTTCATACTCCGGGAAATCGCCATTCTCGCGGTCACGAGCGACTTCTACTTCACGTGTGACATCTCACAGCGTGGGCTCTTCGTCAAGGCAATCACCCGGGAAGTTTTTCCAAACGTCCTCTCTCCCGCAGTCTTACGACATGGACCCCAAAATGTAGGTTGAGCATGAGCATCAATAAAATTGTCATTGTTTTCTAGGGGAAGACTCCGCTAACAAGCATCTAGCCGTGAGTGCGTAGCATGTAATGATAGAATTTCGGCCAAGAGGTTGGCAAGGCTCAACTGTGGACACCGATGGTGTGAAAAATGCCTGAAAAGACGCTTCAAGCTGTCAATCGAAGATGCCCAGAACATGCCACCAACATGTTGTACCGAGGAAATCATTCCAATAAAACATGTCAATGACTTGTTTAACGATGACTTCAAGAGGGCCTGGAATGAAAAGTTCTCAAGTTTTCTTACGAGAGACCGTAACTACTGCCCCAAAGCGAAATGTGGAGAATGGATCCGACCTGCGGATCTTCGCCATCACAGCAATGGCCGCACTAGCGCTAAGTGCAGAAAATGCAATACTGAGATATGTGGCGATTGCTATAACAAGTGGCACAAGTCGAGGCATTGCCCTGCCGATGCAGCTACAGCTCAATTTGAGAAAGTAGCGGAAGAAGCGGGTTGGAAACGTTGCTTCAAATGCCAAGCCATGGTTGAGCTAAAAGAGGGTTGCAACCACATGACCTGGTATGTTCATCTTGTCGAACTTGAAATAGCCATGGTCATTTCTAATCAAACACAGCCGTTGTGGTGCCCAGTTCTGCATGAGGTGTGGATCGAAATGGAAAGCCTGCGACTGTCCCCCGTTCAACTATTATTTCAATGACGACGGTGAACTTGGCCATGTGCAGATACATGTACCGATGGTGAGCAGAGAACGCCTTGGTGGTACTGATGGTTTGCCACGAGGCATGGGCTATGCGCCTGAATCGCGACGCCATCGAGGACATCGAAATGGAGATAGAACTCGGAGGCCGCTACAACATATCGACGACGACGATGACGATGGTGAAGAAGATGAGGACGACGATTATCTTGATGACATTGGTGATGTAGTAGGCATTGGGAATGCAGCCGACCATTTCTTGCACAACGATTACCGGAGAAGAGCACATAGTGCCATTGTCCCACCAGCTCCTCCGCCTGCTGTACCGCTGCCACCACCTTCTCTTACACTTGAACGCCAAAACTCTGGTGCCAATTATGTATCTGGGGTGAATAAAGCAAGAGGCGTGCGGAGTTCGTCGATGGAAAGACGACTGGCAGACAGATTTTCAGAACAGCGCCAGAATTTCAACCCCCACCGCTCTTTTGGTCAACCCGTTCCCCCTCTGACAGCACCCCCTTTGGGTATAGGACATCCACCACTACACCAGCCTCCTATGGTACTGAGCCCTATTTCAAGACGCCACACGATGGGCGAGGACATGTATGATTTACCGTTTGATCCCCGTTATGCCTCGCACGCTATACCCCGAAGAGCCACCACCCATAATTACATGGACGACTTCGCCGTACATGCGCCAATGGGCCGACGACGGTATCGCCAAATGGAACAACCGAAGCCTTCAGAGCTTGCTGGACTTACAGGGCCGGGTAGTGGTATGAACCGAGTATTCGAATGGAGGAATCACGTTGACCCCGTTCCCCCAGATAGCCAAACAGTCGCGTGAAACAGCCTTGCTTCTAATATCCACGCGAGGACACACTCATTACGCCAACATATACGTTCTCTATAACAGTTCTCCACGAAGACAAGATCATATTGGTTGGTATTCGCACGTTATTCTCGGTGGCACGAACTTGTACACTTAGATTGGATTCTTGAACTTGGATACCTACCTAGCATCTCACATTTCTTTTTCATTCGCACGGCATCTACTACTGCCATAGCTGTGGATATGGATACCGCGGGCTACACTTGGTCTTACCTTCATTCGCTTAATCCGGCGTTTCATTGGGGTTTCGACATGGATGGGGGAAAGCCAGGTGAGAGAATTCGGTCGTTTCCTTTTTTTCCTTTTTTTCCTTTTTATTTTTATTAAATCAAAAAAAGATAGGTATGCATTCAGACAAGTATAGGGGTAGATCATGCTTACCTAACTGATCTAATATTGCAATACGCACTGCATGCTGATAACGACCACTCAGTGTCACACGTCTCACGTGTTCGATCTAGCTCTAATCTGAAGGCAGCTAAATGAGCAGTGAAGAAGAATATATGTAAGTTGTGATATTTATTAACGGACAAGATTCAAGTATGATACAACCTTGATGGAGATGACAAAGGATATGTTTTCGCTCTAATGAAATACGCCGGCCTATCCGAGTTTACCTACAAAGCTGTAGGCACGTAAGTATCTTCCTACTTTGGTAAGTATAGATAATTGTTGTGCCAGAGAAAGGAGAATGCCAGTCTTCAGTCCGGGATTTCCTCGCACCCCCCCCCCATCGTGTATAATTATAACCCCTCTCCCTCTCCTACCCTCTCCTATCCCGCGTAAGTCATTATGTACAATGCATTATATAGCGTAAGGAGGTAAACTAATAATCGCGCTTCGAAACCATGCTTTCTTCCCCCTTCCCTTCCACTTTTCCCCCCATTCATCTCGCTCTAATTTTGTTGTTGAATGGCAGTTGTTAGTGATAAGCGATGAGAGGAGTTTACAAATTTTTAGTTAAAAAAAATTTTTTTTCGGGTTCCTTTTTTGGGGGGGGGGGAAGGGTTTCTTCAATAACGGGACATGGGCTGCTGCAAGACCTGCTTGTCTTCGGGGAACCCGTGGTGGTTGTTCGCACCACGGACGCCGCCCGACCGCGCAGCCTCGGCCGACTCGTCGTACTCGGGCGGCGACGCCGATGTCTGCCCCAGCTGGCATATCGGCGACACTACTTCGGGTAGGACCGAGGGCGCGTAGTCCCCGTAGCTGGGCTGTCGCGGGCCGTTGCTGTACTGCTGTCGCTGCTGCGCGGGGTATTGCGACTCGTCTGCGGCCGGCGTAGTCGTCGCGATGTGTGGCGCGCCTTCGTCGCGCGAGGCCACGGACAGCGGGGACACGGGGAGAGGCGATGTCGGGCTCACGCCCCGCGGGACCTCCGACGTCGCGATGGCGTCTGGATACCGCGGTGGCGGCTGCCGGCCATCGAGCTCCATCGTCCGCGGCGGCGCTGCCGGGTGCATGTGAGAGGCACCGCCGACATGCAGAGGCGAGGGCAGGGTGGGCGGCCCCTGTGGCGGGAACACGGGCGGCAGGGGGGGCCGTTGCGGACTCCCCGCGGGAGAATACGACTGGGGATGGTGGGCCTGGCCGTATGCCGGGTGCGGCGTCGCATATGCGTCCGCGAAGGAACCGTGGCTCGTGGCCGGGGAAGAGGACGCCATCGGCGCCCACTGTAACGCAGGGTAAGCCCCCGCGTGCGCAGACCCCGGAGACGACGGAATGGACAGGCTGCGGGCTGCGCTCTCGACAACCGGATGGCCTGGGCCCGGCATGCCGGCGGGAGCGGGGACAGGGGGAACAGGGGGGACGGCGGACAGCGCATAATTCGATAATCCGTCACTGCTGCTCCCGGGTCCGCGAGGTCCGCCCCGCGGCGTGTGAAGACCGCTCCTCAGGTCCACGGTGACGTGGCTCTCCAGATCGGCGTCTTTGGCCAGCGCGAGGCGCTGCCCGCCTAGGCGATCTCGTCGCCTTGGCCGGATCACAACCCAGTACCAAAGGAACGAGAGGATGGAGAGAACAAGGATTCCGCCGACTATGCCAAGTGCCACCCGTAGCCGGTTACTTTCGTCAGCCGTCGGACCAGTTTTATCATGATTCGGTTGTGGCGGGACTGGTGTGCTGGTGGGACCGTCGGCGATGTGTACGCTGGTCGAGCCCGACGGTGAGGGCGCGCTGGTTGGGCTAGTGGATGGCAGACCTGTGTCTGGTGGTGGTGGCGGACCCGTCGCTGCGGGTGTAGAAGTAGTGCTGGCCACGGTGCTAGGGATGGATGTGGTTATGCTGGCGGTGGGAGTAGGGTATTTTGTGGATTCATGTGATGATGGAGATGATGGTGAATAACTGGTTTTACTACAATCGGAATCACTCCCGCTATCGTCGTCACCATCGCAACACTTGCGCTTCTCACGAGCTACCCGAAACCATTTACGCCTCTTCTCCCCCTTGCAAGAGTCCGACCGGCGAGCCCAAACACGCCTTTCTAAGGTCGCCTCCCGGGAAGCGAGGCCAGATTCATGGCGTAGTTGGAGCGACGAGTCTTCGTTTCCGGCTGGCCTGCCTCGTAGAGCAGAATTCGTCGAGGCTAGAGTACCCGATGTGAGCGCTAGAGTAATGAGTTGGGGACGCATCGCGACTCAAGGCCAAGAGAGGAGCAGGCTCCTCTCTTCAAGTCTCTGATATTGTTGTTGGTAATGTTATTCTTCGCCCTAGTCTCGTTCACGTGGAGGCATGGCACCAAAGGACCTGGGTACGTCGATAGTAGAATACCAGAAGCAAGAAGTTATAGGCTCAGTCGTTGTCGTTCTTCTTCCAATGCTATGACCCGATAGAAAATTCGATGTCTGATGTCCGGTATCATTCAGAAATGTATACTGTGGATTGATTTACAAAACTGAAGAACGAAACGTTCCGTGGAGAGAAACACGTCCAGGATACGAGTTAAAACACTCAACTTGTGGCCGCAGCGAAGCAGGCAATGAGGGGGGGGCATGTCACGAGGTGAGGCTCTCGGTAGAGGGGATATTTCTATATGTGGCAACAATGTCGTCGCATAGGACAGCAGTTACATTAGCTTGCTACTACTTACATGCAGGCTGCGTTCCTTCGCCTCGCTCTTGTTCGAGGTTGCATCGAAACACGCACGAGATGGTGGTGAACTCTGGGGGGTGATCCAGCATGCGCCAAGGAGCCCGAGATACTACCTACCTATGCAGGTATTCTAGGGAGGGTGCAAGCGAGCGAGCGAGGAATCTTGGCGAGACTCGAGCCGACCTCGCATCATGTGTGCTAAAGCACCCTTGGTGGCCGGGAGAGCTACGGGGCTGCGTGGTTCTGGGACTTGGGAACCTCACGGCTGCTACCATGTGAGCCGTGGGAAACAGGCCCCGGGGTTGCGGAATGCAACGCGAGCCAGCCTCGAACGGCCAACGCGTTCACAGATGTGGCTCATCCGTCCGCAGCCCTCGGCCCTCATCCCAGCCCACATGTCAGCATTCCCCTGAGCAATACCTACCTGCGGCCTGGACCTTCGGGGGAAAAAGAGACCTATTTTTTCTTAGTGTAGGCAGTCCCCGCCAATTCAGGCTCGATGACCGCGAATACCTAGATAGATCACACACACAAGAAAAGCGCCGGGGACGTTATGTCGTCTTAGTCTTTTTTTTTTCTGTGATCCCCCCCTCACTCGCTCGCCCGCTTCGCTACCCCAAGATCGGCAACTGCCAAGCCGAATCCTATCGCCCCCCCCAAGAGGCTGGATGCCTTAATGCGACGGCGTTATAGGGGTGTTGTTGGCCGCTTTGGGTAATTGCACCAAGAAAGTCGGAGAGTTGGCAGCAATTAATCAGCCTTTGCTCAGGCTTAGACACCAGCGCCACATGACTGGCTGTCGATTGGGGGGGGGAGGGGGGAATCGATACAACACAGTAAGCGTTTCCAAGAAGAGGACAGTTCGCAGTCTCGAAACCCTTCAGTGAAGGGAGGGGAGCAGCGTTTCGATTAGCAAAGCCCATGGCGAGCGTGTACCACGCAATGTTTTGTAAGAATGACCAACCCCCAAACTCGTCGTCTCGTCAGCAGCAGCCAGTCAGTCAGCTACCTACCTACACCAACTGTGTTCTGCACGTACCTGCAGACGGCGCGAGTTTTGCCGAGGGCTTACGATACTCTGCGTCCGACCGCGGGGTGGCAGAGCAATAGCTCGCTCGCTCGCTTTGCGCATTTGCGGAGGTCAAGGTCCTTTTTTTTTTGGCGGCCTGGGACCGTGGCACCGGTTGGGTTGGATTGGAAAATGGCGGTTATCTACGATATCGTCGTTTTGTATTATGTATAGTGGAACATGCCATAATGGGGCGAAGTACGTGGTAACCTGGGTTCTGGCCTGGCCCGCCAGGGGACGATGTGCAACTATCTAGGGGGTCGTGTCGAAACGGTATGAAGCAGGTAGGTATGCCTAGTAGCAGCCAAAAAAGCAACACGGCAGCTTGAATAGGTACCAAGGATGGAGACAACGTGGTTGATAAGACGTCGTCCAAGCCCCTTTCGGGGGCCAATGGCGGGTGCAGTTGCGTGAGGAGTTGTAGCACGACAGACAGGACTGCAGTCTAAGAATAGCTATTTAATCAAGCTCCCGCCGTCTCTCAGCATCCAAGCAATCGTCTGCCTTGCAGCCTACAGTTCTTGCTAGTCGAGCGCGGCGTGTGGTTGGCTTGCAAGTATTACACTCATGTTTCATGGCTACCAGCACATACAGGTGAGAAGAGTTCGAAAGATAACATGCGTTATTGCTCCATACAAGCGAGAAGGTCCTATTCAAAGCCCCAATACCACCCTCTAGTCTCAAATTAGAGAAGGCATTATATTGCGTACCCAGCGCCTAACCGATGTCAGAGTCACAGTTCAATTTTTGTCCGTCATATGAATGTGCGTACAGCCAATATACATGTGAGGAGGATACAGAACCTCAATTAAACATCTAGAAGCAGCCGAATCCCCAACTCCTGTTACCTCAGAAGGGGTATCATTTATCAAATTCTCGTGGATAGCAGATAGCAGCACTAATAGTGCTGGGCTTCGAAGAATTACCAATAGCCTTTTGGTGTCGCCATCGCCAGACCCCGTAAGGAGATGGATGGTACATAAATATTAATACAGGCTGAGAAAAACGACGGCGATCGATGATCTGTCGTATTTTATGTATTTGCCCCTGCCTTTGTCTACCTCGTGATAGCGATCCCAAAAGCGGTTATAGAGGGGTTCGAGCATCTGTTGAATGTCTTTGGCAAATATCTGCCGGACCTCTCGCTCCATACTATATGCTTTATGGCGAGTCACCAACTCATCAAAACTCGTGTTGAATGTCTGGAACTTGACTTTGATGGCATCCTTATCCTTGCTGCTCAGCGCCTTAACGATCGAGGCGGACTCATTCGAGCCTGAGGGCGGCCGTTGCGTGCGACTAGTGTGGATGACATCGAATAAATGTATAGACACCTCCTTGCAAGCGTCGGAATATAGAGCTTTCGCTTTCTTACGCCAACTGTCTAGGCCCCCAAGTCGGCCCTCTAGGAGGGGTTTGAGGTCGGAGTCTCGGATCATCCGCTCAATGATGGTGATACTATTGGCCAAGAATACTCCTAATACGGACTTACCCTTTAGGAGCAGCCTGGCTTTCTGTTCCAGAGCCGACATCAGTAAATCTATGGTGTCGGTGCAATAATGAGCAAATATCTCTTTCCCATCTGCACCAATATCGAAAGACGCCAGACTTGGTATTGCGTCTGTACTTGTATTAGATGGCGTGATCGTCTTCCACCCGCCGTCGCCTAACGAGATCATAATGCTAGAGATTGGGCGCAGGAAGTCAACCATAGTCTGTAGACGTTGCATTGTCTCGGATACGACGGGCATCGGCGAACCGTCAGACGGCAATGCCTGTATTGAGCCGACCTTGCGCCTCGTATCATCTAGCAACTCAGCCAGTGACATCTTGCCCGTCTCGCGAACAGGTTTGAGCGCCGCGGCTAGTGTCGCCTTGAGTTCGCCTGTCCTAGTGTCGAGATTGTTCGATAGACCAGACATTATCTCGGTCACCTCATACGCCAGGTAGCAGTCCGTACTCAGATGGGCCTTGATATGGTTGTTCAACTCCCGAAGGGTTCGTGCTAGTTCCGCCAAGGGAGCCTGACAGGTGGTCTGGAAGGCCGGACCCCAATCCTGCCTCATGAAAATGTTGCAAATATTTTCATAGTCGGCAACGAAGAGGCCCTCCATTGCCTGAGAATACATGCCAATGCCATTGGTGCCTGACCGGTAGATAGCATCAGGACTCTTCTTCTTGGCCGTATTGACGCTGGCATAGGCAAGGTTCACCAAGGTCTGCGACAGATAGGCACCCCGAACTTCGGCGTATATCTTTACCAATGAGTTTTCGGACGAGCTATTGGCCGAAACATACGAGTTCATGAGGCTGAGCTTGGATATCGTGTCCTGGGAAAGCAAGGGGAAGGGTCTATCCTTGGTGATGTAGTGGAGAGGCTCGATGGATCGGGGTGTTTCGCTCCGGAGCAGCTTGTCGAAGGAGTTCTCGAGCTGCGTGTTTCCGTTCTTGACCAGACGTTGGAGGTCGCTGATTGTTTGCTGGTTGGCACGTAGATTCGAGGTCTGCATGTTCTCGAGCGCTTTATTCAGGCGCTTAATCGAGTTGAGATAGTTGGACAAGCCGGCTTTCTCTGGGCCCTGGCGGATGATGTTTTCTTCGTCGTCCTTGGAGTCGGCGGGCTGCCGCAGCTTCTCGATGGCGGCCACAACGGCGTCGACATCTGGGAAGACAGCGAAGTTAGCTTGTTGGGGCTGCCAGAGGAGGGGCGCGTGCTGGGGTTGTCGTACTGTTCCCTAGGATTTGGAGCCTCTTGGTCTCGCCGTTGAGGGGGCCTGATACGTCGCGGACGCTCTTGCCCGTGGCCTCCAGCCTACCCAGGCAGGCCTGGATCTTCTTGGTCAACTGTGTCGTCTTCTCGAGACGCGAATTCAGCACGTCGACCTCGGCGCGAGCCTCCTCGTCGGCGGCGTGGCGGCCGTTGCTTAAGCCGACCGCCATGATTGCTTTTGGGGGGCTTTGGCGACGCAACAGCCGGTGGCACTCCTATATCAGCGATCGAGGACAGCGGTTCCAGGAAGCACAATGACGACTGGCTGGCGTGGGGCGGTTTACGCGCAGGATATCGATGATGTATTACCTTTGAAGGTGATGAGAGTCTGGATGTCGCGACTAGGCGAACTGGAAGTACACTATGTAGTATAGAATGCGACACTAGATGCCCTACGTAGGTACTACCATCTAGGTACTTACTAAACTCCAACGGATTTTCGCGGGGGTTTAATGAGTGACGACCGGTAGGTACCATGAATTTAGTACCCACTATCCCTTTCGGGGCTTTCCAGTGCCAGTCCTTTTTTCGACTGCCAGTACCCACCTAGAATACCCACATCCCCCTTGCGGAGATCTGCTCCCTCTAGGTACCTAGAGTATGTACACTACCTCATCATCTAAGCGTTAGGTAGGCACTTATTTCGGTACCAAATACCGGCCTTATATTACCTTAGCATATCATTCATTGAAGTAGGCAAGTATTATTTTAGCCGTAATATCTATCTACTTAACGAAAGGGTATCTTTAATTTACTGATTCCATCGGCTTATGGCCCTGGTCTAGTGGTGCCGAAACGCCCCTTAAAGGGTACCTACGAGTACCTGAAGCTCACTTAGTACCCACCTATCAAGCTCTCTAACAAGGAGGTACCTATCGTTCCTCCTCCTCTGTCGGTACCTACATTCAAGCACTCGTTTCCACAACGGCAAGTTCATGATCTTCTCGACGTACCGGTAGCTTCAATATCTCGTCCTTATGCACTTCACTACCTCCATGGGCCTAGGATTCATCATCCGTTTCGAAATTCTTGGCAGCAAAGTAGTCCACCACTAGCCTCTGCACAGTAGTGGCGATGGTCTCAACGTCGGCTGGTGATATGTTGTACGGGGGAGCGATGATTATGTGGTCTCCGTTTATGCCATCAGCTGTCCCCGAGCCCGGGTACACGGCGATGCAGTAGGGTTCGGTTAAGCCCATTTCGGCAATTCCAGAGGCCACGCCGAAAGAGCTGGGAAAGGGCCTGTTGGATGTCTTATCCGTGACGAACTCAACTCCCCAAAACAGACCACTGCCACGGATATCCCCAACATTTGGGTGGCTGGCGAGCAGGTCTTTCAGTTTTGCTGAGAGCAGCCCTCCCATTTTCCACACGTTCTGAACTAGATTGTCTTCGCGTATGATCTTTTGAACTTCGAGCGCGGCGGCACATGCGACTGGATGGCCCTGGTATGTGTGGCCGTGAACGAAGCTCCTATGACAATATTGCTCTGTTAGGAGGAGAACCAGATTAGGGCTTGATTTGTCGACACTCACCCGGTACCCTGTTCGAGAGCTTCTATCACGCCTTTGCTAGCTAAAACCCCAGCAATAGGCTGATATCCTCCACCTAGGCACTTCCCGAGGGTCTGAATATCAGGAGCAGCGTTGTCATCCTGTTCCCAAGCATGGTAGGTGCCCGAACGTCCCATCCCACACATTACTTCGTCGAGTATGAAGAGTGCGCCATGTTTATCACAAACTGCTCTCATCGCCTTCAGATATCCCGGAACGGAAGGGACACAGCCGAGAGCCTATCAATCTGTCAGATCCGTTCCTGTTGAGTTGGCGAGTTGGTTAGGCTTTCCACTTACTGCTCCGACAATAGGTTCTGCGACGAATGCGCACACAGTTTCAGCTCCGACCCTCTGGAATTCCTGATCCAGCTCATCTGCGAGCCTTGCCACATATGCCGAGTCGGTCTCGTGCGCAAGCTTGTCTCGAAAAGGAAAACAACGTGAAACTCGAGAGACACAGTCGAGGAGCAGCGGCTTAAACTTTGTCCGTCGCATAACATGACCACCCATTGAGAGGGACCCTAGCGTTGTCCCATGGTACGAGTGTTCCCGGGCTATGAATCGCATTCGGCTGGGCTCTGGTGGAGCTTTCTCGAGATAATACTGCCTTGCTAGCTTCATAGCAGCTTCCATTGCCTCCGAGCCTAATGTTTTGATTTAATTACGAGCAAGACCTTGCGGGGCGAGTTTGATATACGTACCAGAGTTGACGATATATGCACGCTTCATGCCGGGAGCGGAATTAACCAGCTCTTGGCAAAGCTCCTCGTATACCCCCGTGGTATAGAATGCCGTTGAGCAATATGATATCTGCTTGAGTTGAGCGACGATAGCATCATGAACCCGGGTGTTGCCGTGGCCAATACATGCAACGGCAGCGCCGCCGGAGGCGTCGAAGACTCTACGTCCATCTTCTAGGATGACATAGTTCCCTTCGCCACCAATAATTCGAGGAAAATCAACCTTCAAGCTCCTGTGTAATACGGCCGATTTCGCTGTAGTTGACATGCTGGACTCTGGCTACTATCTATCCTTCGTTTTGCATACAAATGTTGAAGAGTTGGTATGGAAGCCTCCAGGACTGGAGGTTTTGGGATCCGAAAATGGAATCCTCTATACTAACTGCGACCTAGAATCAGTACCCACCCGATGGAACGCCCCACCTAGTGAGTTAATTAAGTAGGTATATGGCTGGAGGTTTTCGGCATTGGGAACGACTCACAGAAAAGCTAACGTAAGGGTTGGAATAAATGGAATAATATCTAAGACTTACACACCAATACGCTATTACATCTTTCAAGGGGAAGTCATAATTATCTATTCTCCTAAATTTTTATTGAAGGGTATTTGAACCATGGACAATAACCTGGTTAGATGTATGATTTATGGGCGGATTGATCCTGCACTCTTCTGATAATACCTCATATAGACTCGAGTACCTATCGCACGAACACACAGAACAATGCATCCCCTATCACCCTACATTGCCGCTACGAACTCACACCAACACAATACCAGTAGCCGAGCCAGAACGACGTGTCGCACCCACTTCCGTCACTGCCAAGCACCGCGTTCCAGGAGTACAGCTGTTCGGTGGTGATGCCGTTGTTCTGCGCAAAGATGTAGCAGTAGTCTCCATCTTTGACCTGGGCGTACTTGTTGCAATTGGAGACGGCGTTGTTGTCCTGGTGAGGGTCCGGCGCCGTGATACTGGGGCTCGCGGCGGAAGTGGTAGTTGTGGTCGCCGCCGGCGTGGACCGCGTCGACGAGATAGTATCCGTCGTTCCCACGCAATACGCGTAGTCGGCCCAGAATCCAGTGGAACAATCGGACGACACGGATGGGTTCCATGCCAGGAATTGGGCCGAAGTGATGAAGTAAGTATTTTCCACGGTCGCACAGGAATCGCCCGCTACGATTATGGGTCACAGTTAGTCAGCCTTTCTTTCACGTGCGAGAGGGAGGGGTTGTATGCTTGCATTTGACGATATACCACTTGTTGCAGTTTGCTGGCTGTCCCGTCTGAGTAGGCGCACCAGGTCCAATGGTAGATGTTGGAGTCATTGTTGAGGTAGGGGTCGAGCCCGGCAAGGCGGGCCCAGCCACACAATATTGGTAACCTGGGAGAACGTTAGTGTCGGCTGACTCGAGGAAGACGTCTATCGGGATCTCCCAATGATCTCCCAAGGATACTCACTGAGCCAGAGATTGGAGCAGTCTGCTCCAACGGCAGGGTTCCAGGCATAGAACTGAGCAATCGTTATGTTGAAGTCGTCAAGAATGTCTTGACATGTGAATCCCGAGCCGTCAAAGACGTCTACGTATCTGGTACAGTTCTCCGTGGTGTTGTCCTTGAACGCGTTAGCGGGCGAGGACTATGTCAGGTAATGAGGAAGGTTATTACTCTGATGGGATCACCACCAGTATCTGCGACGGTGGTAACAGGAGTATCGCCAATCCAGTACTGACCACAATACCCGTCACCAGCTTGGAAAGTACAATTGCTGAGACTCGTATTTCCAAGCGCTACCAGACTGTTAGCAATGACATGAAGAACGGTAGAAATGGTGAGTGCGATGAGAATATCCTACATGGATTCCAGACGGCCAGATCATCGAGTGAAACTTGAAAAACATGAGCAGCCAGGTCACAATCTGACTTGTAATAACTTGCGCCTTCGACTTTGCCGACGTAAGAGGCACCATCAAAGTACTGGAAACAGTCATCTCTAGTATCCGTGGCGAGTGGCGGCCGCTGAAGTGTGGCTGTCCTTGTTGGCGTCGTGTAGGTGATAGTTGGCCATCTCGTCGCTGGGTCTCCAACAAGACTCGTGATAGTAGCGGTATAGCTGACATAGCCAGGTCTACCAGGGTAGGTATTGACTTGGAAAACCTGTCAGATGTTTTCAATATGGGTTGAGGCATAGAGTAGACTTACTATCTCCCACGGCGCTGATGCAATAGCTTTCATCGGCAAACAGATTTGTGCAGTTGTCGTTAATGGCAGGATTCAGGAACACGAAGTCAGAGAGCGTGATGCCGAACTTTAATATGAGCTGATTACAGAAGTCTCCCATAACTGCTCGGTAGTACAGTCCACAGTCTGTGTTGGTGCCCTCTGCCACGTCCGTGGGGATCGGAGCTGGCGTGGTGGGTATTGTCGGCGCAAGACTTGTAGTCGGAGGCGGAAGGTATGGCGTCCCTGGTTTTGCGACACATAATTGATCACCGATCATAAATTCAATGTTATAGCAACCGGCGTTAATGTTCTGCTGCTCATTAGCATCAATCTGTCCTGACACAGGTTTGTGACACTCCTACGTACAGGATTCCAAGCTTTGAGTTGAGGCACCGTGATGTTTTGCGCCACGCTGATGGAGTCGCAAGTGTCATTTGCTTGAACAGTGTAAACTTTGCACGTGTTCTTCAGACAGAGAGCCCCAGACGTAGGGAAATCTACGCAGTGCGAATTGAGAGCGTTGTCCTGGAGAAGCCATGACGTGCTGATTCCCTGCGAGAGCGAGACGGAGTGGCAATCATCCCCTGGTTTCAAGGTGTACGGCTTGCCAGAACATGTAGGGTTAGGGGTATCAGCTGTACTGGTAGGTCTACACAAAATCAGTCGGAGAGTACTGGAAACCTCCACGAATCGATGCTTACGTATATAGTGTTAGAGGCATCGAAGTCAAATCCATTCCCGTTACTTGGCAGCTGGAGGTTTTGGATTCATAGATAGAACTTGACCACAGGTCTGGTCCGTCATAGTAAGGTGACTCTGCCTGAAATTTCAGATTCTTGATCAAGCAAAGGTCGCAGGCATCGGTAACCGTGATATTCCCATATTGACCGTTCGCAGGAGCTTGCATAAACAAGTTAGTAGTATGCTCAAGCTCCATATGGAATATCACATACCGGTATTATCAGTAGTATTTGGGTCAAGATAGGCAGCGTACGCCGCAGCAACATTATTGCAGAAAGCGCCGTTGTTGGTAATACAAGTTAGATTGTAATGGAACCGGAGCAGATCAGGGATTAGAGTCAAGGGCATGGTCTCGTTGTCATAGCCCAACCATGTGTCTGTATTGCAGGCAGACGCGACATTGTTCTGAAAGCTTGCGAGAGCATTTGCACACTTTGGAGTACAAGCTCTGGTCAACGTGCTGTCGGGATAGAAGTTGCCATTCCTAAGAGCCGGCACGACCGGGTCGCAGTCGACGTCGGCAGTAAGGGCATTGGTACAAGCCAGAGTTAAGTTTGTTGGAATAGTGCCGTTGGTGTAGAAGCTCACTGCGTGAGCCGAGCGCAGTAGCGAAGAAGCGATTGATACAATTAGAACGAGCGACATTGTAAATGAGTGGATAGAGTTTCGTCTAAGAGTTTGTCCGCCACAGAACTCTGGAACGACGGTTCAGAATTAACACAACTCTCAACCTCAATATCAAGAGTCGAGAGGATGGGGATAGAAAACCTACATACCTATAATTGGCAGTAGTAAGGCCCTTAGATTGGTAAGAATACACGATGTATTGGACTGAACTAATGCAGGAACTAGATGAGGCGGAACCCCTGAATTAAATTGCCCATCAAGAGTATTATCTAAAAGAAGGTCGAGATAGGAGTCTCGATGCGCCCATTATGTCCTTGGCCACCGATGAAGGATCAACTGGTGATATTTTAAGGGCGGCGTTGAAAGAGGATTGGTCTGTGCCTCAATTAGTACGTCGTCTGAGATAAGCCATCACCACCCGACGATTCAGCTCGCGCGGGGGAAACGACTCATCAACGTCTCATGGCGCCTGTCTCACTGCATGATAGCATTCCTAAAGCGTCCATATCACCGAAGGATCGGACAATGGTGTTCTTTAGTTCCGGTATCTTTATGCGTGAATAATCGCAAGACATCATTGTATAGCTGTCAGCCTCAATGCTGACCTCAGGGGTGTGTGTCATCAGGTCCACGAGAATTGCTTCTCCGTCGTAGGATGCGCCTGGTTGACTTGCGAGATATATAGAACGTTCCTTTCACAGATGATAATAAAATTGCTGCCATTTTGCAGTAGAGAGACAAACCCACATCGCCATTCCCTCTTTTATAGTACTAAGGATGCGGTCTCTGTCGTTCTTTTCTGGGCATACGCCTCATAGACTCTCGTTAACTTTCTTATTATACTTACAGAGCTTTCTACTGCTCCCTATACTTGTGGCCGGCTTCCCAGCCCCTCTATCGGCACGAGATGAAGAGTCGAGGCAGGTCACCTGTCGAAATCATGCCTACGAGTAAGCATCATGGCGTTCCAATGATTGGTTATGTCTAACATTTTAAAGCCCGTTTGACTATTCAGTCAAGTCCCGCTGGGAGGACGAGGCCCCCGTTTGCCCACAGCTCGCAGATAAACTGTTTGCACGACAGAAGGTAGAGCAAGATGATTACTCGTGTTCAGAGTCAAAACCCTGTTCAAATGGTCAGTTTACCTGTCAAGTGAAGGCCAACTTGGATTCATACTGACACACGGAAGGGGCTTGTTGTTCTAAGACTACGGGTTTCTGCGGCTATGGGCCGGATTCTTGCGGCACGAACGGCCAGTCACCGAATGATAAGTGCTGGAGCCATTGTGATGCCAAAGCCGAATGCGGACGGTGAGGGAGCAGTGCCTACGATGCTCGAGTAAATGCTGATATGGAGACTTGACAGCTTTGCCGCAAAACCAGGACAAACATGTCCACTCAACGTGTATGTGACTTTCAATAGTTCAATAGACCCGCCACTCGGAACCCCATGATCATACACAAACAAGAGTGAGGCCGATGCTAACTGAGTCCCAGGTGCTGCAGTCAATTCGGCTTCTGTGGGCTATCGAAAGATTTCTGCGCGGAAACCAATAATGCCAACACCACATGCCAGAGCAATTGTGAGCAGCCAGGCTCAGGTGCATCTGGCGGCGATGTGCAAAAGCGCATCATCGGTTACTACGAAGCTTGGGTCGCAAATCGGGCCTGTAATGGAATGGTCAGTCGGCTCACACAATTAACTCTTAACAGCGACTAACATCGTGTCACAGGCTATTAATCAAATTCCTGTCAACGCTCTCACGCATCTTCACTTTTCTTTTTCCTACATCACCCCTGGAAGTTTCCAGGTTGTCCCCATGGATGGGGTTGATGAGACGGTGCTTCAGGACTTCACTAGTATCAAGAGGAAGAATAGCGGGTTAAAGACTATTGTGTCTATCGGCGGTTGGACGTTTAGCGATAATGGAACTGCAACACAGCCTCTGTTTGGGGAGATATGTTCAAGCGCCGCTAACCGAGCGAAGTTCATTGGCAACCTTCTCGACTTCATGAGGCAGTATGCCTTTGACGGCGTTGACTTCGACTGGGGTGAGTTAAGTGCTCGTCAAAAGTGCCGTCTCAAGACACTAACATATACTAGAATACCCAGGTGCTACTGATCGGGGTGGACACCCAGACGATGGCAAGAATTTTGTCACGCTCCTAAAAGAGCTTCGCCAGGCTTTTGACAAGGAGCCAGTGCCATATAGTATCGCATTCACGGCGCCCACCAGTTATTGGTATCTCCGAAATTTTGACCTGTCGGCAGTTGACCACGTGGACTGGATCAATGTTATGAGCTACGATCTCCATGGTGTCTGGGATGCCCAAAACCCTATCGGCAATAACGTCCTTGCACATACTAATCTTACGGAGATCAAGCTTGCTCTCGACCTCTTCTGGCGAAACAAGGTGCCCGCGAATAAATTGAACCTCGGACTTGGATTCTATGGTCGGTCCTTCCAACTTTCTGACCCGTCATGTTCGAAACCAGGTTGCCAATTCAAGGGTGGTGCCGCTCCAGGGCCATGTACTGCTAACTCAGGTACACTGGCCTATTTCGAAATTATGGACATCGTCAAGTCGAAGAACCTCAAACCATATTACGACAAAGACGCACAGGCCAAGTATGTCGTCTGGGATAACGACCAATGGGTGTCATATGATGACGAGGACACGTTCCAAGCCAAGATTGATTTCGCCAACAAACTTGGACTAGGTGGACTACTCATTTGGTCGATCGACCAAGACACGCAGAACCTGGATGCATTAAAAGCGGTGCTTGGGCAAAAGGGCATCGACGCCTTCAAAGACGAAGCCGATGATGCATCCTACTGGCAAGAGATTGGTGCCCAGGACTGCTACGTGAGCGACTGTGGCGACAGCTGCAAGACAGGCTTCATTTCTATCACACATCAACCCTGCGGATCTGCCAAGCCAGTGACACGACACTCGTCGAAAAAAGACTCTCAACTATGCTGTCCCATAGCAGCAGCGCCAAACCCGGATGACTGTACTTGGCGCGGCTCTGCCCCGTCTTGCAATGGCCATTGTCATGACGGTGAGGTAGCTGTTGAACTCAACCGCTGGGGTAGTGGCAAATACTGCGAGGATGGCAACAAGGCCTATTGTTGTAAATCCGAAGCCGTTGAGAACACATGCTACTGGAGTAGCGTGGGTGGGAATTGCAACAGCGGCGACGAGCCCCTGACATTCGCGGGGACATTTCTTGAGACGGTAGCTGACATTGCATCGCTTGGTGGCCTCTTTGGTCAGGCACTATCTGATGTTCTCGATGGCATCGACATGGATTTGCGCAAACTATACTGCTGCCCGCCAGATATGTTGAAGCAGTGGCAAAACTGCGGCGTAAGTACTCTTAGCAAGTCCTCCTATGCCCCTTTCCGCCCGTGTCAGGGAGGGTTCCTCTGATAGTCTGCTCGTTTTCGAGATTCCTATTCATAGGCACGACTCTCACCTGCTGTCAATCGCCATTTAATACTCTCTAAGTAATAATTACTGACTTCTTCTGTCTCAGTGGCATGGAAAACCCGGATCTTGTTTCGATAACCACTGCGATACAGGCCATCAGGTGCAATTGACGTCAAGTGACTACGGCGCGGGTGAAAGCTGTGCACCGCGCCTAGAGCGAACTCGAGTATTCTGTTGCGACCCGGCCAAAGGCAAGAGTCCTTTCCTGCCCGTGCCCCTGGATTATCTTTTCCCTGATCCTCCGACGGGTGACGACGTCGACAGCAACTTTGACCTTACTATAGATGACACGTGGGGCACCGGCCACGATGAGACAAGCGACGAAGACAACCCCGATAATGCTGCTTTTGGATTCTGGGTCATGACAAGTCCAGAAGAAATCCAAACCTCGTTGGACAAACGAGATGGCTCGCATTGGGAGTTGTTCAATTGCCACGATAGCATAAGTGAAGAAGCACAGACGGTCCAAATGGTCTGCACAGACATGTCTGAGAACAGCAACTGCTATAAGATTGGCCTCGGCCATGGCGTTCCAGGAACAATACTTGAAATGCCCAAAGGGAAAGGATGTGGGCCAGCCAAATACGCCGTCGCTGTCTCAATGGAGGTGTCTAAGAACCAGACCATGCCTCATCACATACGCAAACGGATGGCGGGTGCCTTCCCTGTTGTGTATGACCTGACATTCGATTACGACTGGATGCGTGTTCCAAGAGATCTTGGGGACACTCAAGTCAGAATCGACTACAGTAACGAAAATGTAAGACAAAGGAGTTCTATGACCGCCTTAAATGTTTGTCTAAGTCGCTAATCCTCCATCAGGGATACTGGGATAATGTCGTTAATAAGGCTGGCGAAAAGAAGAAGAAGCGCTCGTTAGAAGAGATGGGCGGTAATCATAAAAGATGGTTGGAGGAAGAGTGGCGCGATGATTTGCATTTCGGAGGACTTACTACCGAGGAGCTACATAAGCGATGGGTAAGCCCACTGATTCCTCTCGTCTCGGGGCCTTCACTATGCGTATATCGTCTGCTGACCCAGAACTACAGTTTGGCTCAGACGTTATCTCCTGGCTTAAAGGGCTCCTGAATGTCAACATTAAGCCGACTTTTACCCACGATTATGACGATTCGGTGACAGCGGTCATTCTCGACGACAGATGGAGTTGCAAGCCAAATGCCCAGACCACTCTCTCGGCCAGTATCAATGCCAAAGCCACAGCCAGGATTCAGGTCTCGTCGTCATTCGGCATGACCATCATGACCAAGCTTGGCCCAAGTCTAGACCTCTCTAACTCCTACCTTTTCCTCAAAACCAAGGGGGAGATATCAGCTATCTTTACCATCGACGCTTTAGCTAAAGCTTCGTTTGACAGTAAAGACTTCGCCCTTGCCACCTTACCATTTCCCGGCGCTTCCTTCTCGGTCCCCAAGCTCCTGACAGTCGGGCCCAAGTTCGTGTTAAATGCGCGAGCTACGGCCGACGTTCAACTTGCTGGGCACTTTGAAACCAAGGTTGACATTGCCAGCTGGGATATGCGGCAGACATATCCCGATGCGAACGGAGACTTTGATCCAAAGTCTCTTTCCACACCACAACGCGACTTTAACCTCGACGGTCTCAAAAAGCCGACATTTAACGCCAGCGTCGTGGCACAGGGACAGATGACTGCGTACTTGAAGCCCACTCTTAGTTTTGGTATCGAGTTCGACAAGAGGTGGAATATCGGGAAGTGCACCGCTGAGCTCGTCGCAAGTGGCTATGTCCGCCTCCGAGCCCAAGCCAATATCGTAGGCCAGGATTCAGATACCTGCCCCTTCAAGTACGGAGTCGATGCCGGAGCAGTTCTAACGGCGCGAGCTACGGCACCTGATGCGTTTCATTGGAATCCTAAGTCTTTCGACTTCTTCCCCATCGATAAGAATCTGATTCCTGGAGATGGATCTGACTGGGTCTGCGTCGGCGGATCTTCTTCATCTAGGAGAGAGATTGAGGACAGTAGTTTTTGGCCGTATCCGTCCATCGAATCGGGCTATGCCGGAGATGCCACCTCAGGCGCACTCCAGAAGCGGGGGGCGACCTACGGACCCTTCTTTCACCTACCCGGCCTCGGGAAATTATGTCCGATGACGGATGGGGGAAACTCCCAGAAGTGCAATGATATCCGCGGATACGACGATGACCAACTCAACGACCCTCTATTTAATGGGCAGTTGAAAAGAGATGTCTCGGATATCTCGGACGTAACCGAGCTTCTCTCTAGGAGTGACACCAGCCTTCTTGTAGACGAAGATGGCGATCCCTTGGACGTTCTACTTCTCAACCGGACGTCCCACGGAGAGCAACATTTTATTGAGAAGAGGGGTGGGTCAGAGTTCTATGATATATGCGTAGGCGACGCTAAGATGCAATACTCGACTCCGCCATACCCCGAAGGCAGCACAATCTACGATTGCGACGATTGGACTGACTGTAACAATTTCGGCTTCGATATTCAGAATCAAGAGGCACCTGGGCACAAGTATATTGCTGAGCATATCCTGGAAGTAAGTATCCTGGTGGTCTTTTGGCAGTTCAGACGCAGCCGTACTAACCTTAGTCACCTAGCGTCAAATGATACAACAGTTCGCGTCCCGATACATCGAAAACAGGGCGGACCCAACCGGGCGATTTGGTAGCTACTGCAAGTTCTTCCTGAACTTCTGGGCTGGTCAACGTGGTTATGTGAATGGTGTGAGAGCGTGGGACGTCGTGGCCTCGGCCTACCCTTCCAACTCCGCCCACGGCGCCGAGATGGTCAGAACGGAGGCCGAGATCAACCAAGCCAAAGCTCGGGTAAGTTGGGCGACTCACTATTTCACTTTTTCTTGTCTTATATAACGGCTGACAACGGACCATCAGGCTTTCAAGACCGGCGTCGCTGTCAACGATGTGGACAAGCTGAAAGGGTGGCTGATGAACGAAGACGACGCGTCAAGGCTGGTGAAGGCTGTCAAAGACGCTATCCTTGCCGTAAAATACATGGCAAATGCGGACATTCAGACAAATTACGATGCTCAAGGGCATCGTGTAGCGACACAATTCGCGGCGGTCGAGGCAGCTCTGCAACGTAACTGGGCCAACTCGGGAACACCCTACACGGTGCAGGGTTTAAATGCACTGTGGCTGCAGTTTATGCGTGACTATACGAACGAGGTGATCGGTAAATTCGAGGCTTACCTCAATCTGTGGAGCGGGAGTCTGGCAGTCTGGCTGCCGCAGCAGGGCGAGCAGCTTACAGCCTCAAGACAGACCTTGGCGACGAAGATTACGAATCTCCAGAATGAGGTCAACACAATTACGGCTGGCCAGCTATTCGCCAATCCATTTTAGGGACTCGGATTGTCGAGTGGTGCGTTCTGGTTTGGACCCTTTTCAAGGACATGTGCTCCCCTTTTTCAGGCGGTTGGATAAGATGTCTCTGTAGTTACCTGTATCCGAGGAGGAACGGGACGTCTCTCTGGGGCACCTGAAGGCCCAATCTTATCTCGTAGGACTATAGGATGTGACAAGGCAATGAATGATATCTGTCGCATCATCATGGGAGGGGTTCGTATCGTAAAACGTTAAGCAATAGAAATTAGACCGCAATTCTCGGGAAAAGCTTCAAGGCTATCACCAGCTCTAACGCTGGGATAAGGCGACCGTATTTACTGCGTGATGCGGGCTGCTCGCCGTTGGGATCAAGCTGTGGTAGTAAGTGGCATATAGGTAGGTGATTACCTAGGTAGCATTCGATTCTGGGTTGGAAGGGAGGGTGTTTCGTGTGCGGCTGAAACGAAATATGCATAAAGGAGTAGGTACCTAAGTACCTACCGCTCACTAAGTATATAATCTCAGCATGCAGCTATAAGGTATCTTGTGAATGTCCTCAACCTCGATCCTTCACTCACTCACCCCACCATACGTCACTTACTATTCCGCTTCTTTTTTGTCTCACCAACAAGTCGCCGCCCAGCCATTCATTCACTCGTTCGCTAATTTATTTATTCAATTGCATGCTTTAGACTCGTTAGTACGGGGCATAGACACACGATATGGATAGTCTCAGCCCCGAGGTAATGGCTCTCGTTGCCGCACGCCTCTGCACCGTACCGCGGACTCCATTCCCCATACCAGGTGCGGAGCGCATCTCTTGCGCTCCCTACGCGGTCCTTTCACGCAGATGGCAGAGTGCCGTTGAGCCCTGGACATTTTCATCGATCAAGCTGAGAGACACTGAGCTTGCCACATTCGCCGCAATCTTCGCTGTATCCCGCCGGCGCGCGCTGCTGCGTCACCTTGAATATAACGTCTCGCTTGCGACGCACGGGGATTCCCGCCATGACTTCGCTCAGAACCAGGCCGCCTTGAAAAACAGCGTTCTAAAGCTCCTCAATGTGCTGAAAGACTGGGACAATGACGTTGGTGCAAAACTCACGCTGCGGGTCGCCGTGCAATGGGACATCGACACATCCCAGGGGCCTATAGATTTAGACTTCGATATCTTGAATTCAAGCTCTGCCCGGCGATATCTGATGCTCGATGCTGTAGCGCTACCTGCCGTGCAATGCGTCGCGTCACTTTACATCGCGGCTAGTCCCGGCCGTGCACTACATCCAACAGCCATGTGCCAGCTTGCAGGCACTTTGCCGCACCTGGAAAAGTTGGAATTGGAAGTTCTCGACCCGGTAAACAAGCGGAGGCAGATGCGCAAGGATCATCGCCTCGCACTGGCCACTGGCCTGACGGCGCTCAACCTCCCAAAGCTCACACACCTTTCCATACATCGGAAAACCACCACAGACGTCTACAACCACAGCTTTGACTATGGTGATCTTGAGGATGATGGCTTTGACGCCTTGAATGATGCTCTGAGGAGGCGGTCACACACTGCTCCACTGACTGACCTGGTCCTCTCCGGTGCCCTCGTCTCACCGGACCTCTTTCGGAGTCGCCGCACGACCAATCTTGACTCGTCGACATGGCCTACCTTACGGAATTTTAGCGTCCAGGCAGACATCATTACGCCGAGCGGCAAATGGTATTACACGGGAGATCCGGCCGCGGTGGAGCCAGGCTTGGCGGGCGCGGGGTCCGACGATGAAGATGACGATGAAGATGACGATGACGAAGCATCGGACTCGGACGACAATGTGGATCGGGACGCGGTTGCTAATGGGGTCCGGCCTTCTCACGCCTGGCGTTCTCGGCCGGATCCGGATCTCTTCAACGCGCTAGTGCGGGACATGGCGGATGCCGTGCTCAGGATGCCACAGCTTCGGACGGGCACTTTGGATATCGGTCCTGGGTACGGTGAACCGGTCGGGGTAGTGCTTAAATGCGCCGAAGGCGGTTGCGCTTTCGATGACAGGCCCGATTGGGAACGGGACTCCGATGAGGAGAAAACCACAAGGAGATGGCAGGCTTGGGTTGGGATTGCGACGGAATGGGAGGTGCCCAAAGACGTGAGGGCGCTGTGGACGGAATGGCTAGGTGATAGTGGGAAACATGCTATCGGTCGCTGGCCCCCTACTTCCTGAGGAGAAAGTTGTGGATACAAGTGTTCAGACACGGCCCTAGAATATGAGAAAAATAAAATAAAGCGGCAGTATAAAGTACTTGTCTAAGGTAGTCTTACAACTAACCCAATATTGGACAGCAGATATAATACGGATACATGCTTGGCAGCCCCCTATATAACCCAATTAATACAGTAGTTTCGCTTTGTATTTAATACTGTTACAATTTTCACTTAAAGACTATAGGTTTTAACGCTTTGAAAGTGTAGTATATATCTAGTCTATTGAATAATTCTTTACATCTTCTGTTTCAATGGCTATTTTGGCTTTGCTCGCCAGCGATTGCCGTCTTGCTTCGGCGGAGAGCATAGGACTTTCGCTCCTCATTTGGCGATTCTACACGTTCACGATCCATCCAGTGTTGTACCCAAATGAGCCTAAAGAATATCCATATTGGGTCCCATACATTGATACGTTCAATTCCCACGGGTTGGCCGCTCGGTCGGCCAAGCTGTATTACAACGGGACAAGCTCATCAAGCGCAACCAGGGCATTTGCGATCTTTTTTCAATAATTCAAGTCAGCTATTGACTACAGCAAAGTAACCGCTCTTATTAAATGCTTCTTGATCTCAGCGGTACTTTTATTATTGGCATACCCTGCAGAACCCATTTTGGGAATTCCAGAGAGCCCTTCGCACTCACTGTCGCTGGCCAGACTTGGTATATCATTACCAAGGCAGAGGATGTTGCGGCGACATATAAAATAGACAATGGTTCTTTGTCGTATGAAATTTTTTTCCATTGAAGTCATGCGGATGATTGGGGTTTCTCAAGACGGTATTGAGAAAGCTTTCAAAGGTAACCATGCCGACAAAGACGGCACTCGGAATATCCCCGATAAGCATCTGGTGAAACTATGCAGAGACGATCAGCTAGAACAACTCTCGCCAGGGAAACGGCTGGAACGGCTCCTAACGTCATCAACCGAGCCGATCAAGCTTCGTATGGACACCAAAGCCATTGCCAACCAGGGCTGGTACACTTCTTCCACCCAGACCTTCTCGAAATTGTCCGGAAGGAAACTGCCAAAGCCTTCAATGGGGACGATGTTGACGTGTCCTGCCTTATTGACGTCGCGTTGTGCCCACGATTGAAAAGCGTCTGGGACGAGACTATTCGACTGACTGCATTTGCAGCGTCGGTTCGCTTCCTTACTTGTGACGTTGAGCTCGGGGGTAAGACTTTACGGAAGGGTAATCGTCTGATAATGCCACAGAGGCAACTGCATTTCAGTCAGGACGCGTTTGGATCAAACGCCCACGAATTTGACCTTGAACGGTTCATAAGAAATCCAGCACTTTTAAGACACCCAAGCTTCCGGCCTTTCGGTGGGTGCGCGACAATGTGTCCCGGGCGTAATCTAGCCAAGAGAACCACGTTAGCTTTTGTGGCGATGGCTCTCAAGCGGTTTGATATCACTCTCGACCCACCCGAGCAACCCTTTCCAGCACCTGCAGAAGGAAAACCCTCCATTGGCTTGGTGGATGTGGAAGTCAGGAGTGATCTCCAGGTCAGGCTTCAGGTTAGGAAGTGATGAAGAGACCACTCACCCTCGGGAGTGGTTAAAAAAAGGCTCTATATATTAAAGGAAACAATTCAAATGACTTCAATATTATAGTACATTTAACTTTTCTTTCACATATATAAACTAGAGGCCTCTTCACCCAAGGAAGCCTTCGTTTTTATCACCTATAAGCCACCCCCCCTAGCCATATAGACCTAGCCTTACATACAAATCTAGGTAGCTATGCTTACTAACTTAGGCATACAAACTAAGTTTCTAATGACTCGATGTATCGACGTCCCTGAGTTTTGATGATAAAAGGTACTGGCTATAGCTACTAGCGTGGCTGTTTGACCTTTCCAACATGCAGAAAATATCTCTTGTGGGCAGACTTGATGATATATTCGGGTTATCAGAAATCTCATTGCAGGAAGCCATTCGCGCCAATTTACGCGTGACAGCCTGTACGAGAATCGTCCGTTCCTATAATGATTTGGCAGTACACACTTGTTCTTTCGTCTCTTCTTTTTCTTCTTCAGCCGCCGCCATCAATTCTGTTGGTCTTAGCTATCCTAACCCTCACCTCTACCCTCTCTTCACCCTCTCATCCATTATTCATCTTCAGTCTTAGTTTCTTGCAAGTTTCTACTTCTATGGTAGTACGTACGGCATTGGATTCGCCGATACTTTCCTAGCGCTTGCGACATCTCGGTCAGTCGCATCAAATTCCTCAATTAGGGAGACGGCTTCTCACACGACAATATCGAAGCATCAATCTAGTTAATCACAGAATTCGTGAGTAATGTCGGGAATCGTTCTCTTCCCAACGTCAAGGGTAAAATCTTCTTCTAGGTATAATTCCATGTTAGTGGTTTTCCGTCCTTCCAAGGCTGTTGCATCGTTTGCCTAGAATATCAATCACTGACCTTCAATGTATCAAGTGCTCTGGGGTAACTTGCGCGTCATTCTAGACGTCGAGACGGTTCATATCGAGATGTATATCGAAACTTGCTAGCAAATTACAGGGTCTGTCTGTGGATTGTCCGCGACATTCTGGCTCCCGGGCCACAGACATAGTAGAGGAAGGAAGCACACGCGCGAGAGCTCGAAGGAGAATAACAGCGTGGCCCTCAGAAGTGAAGATGGGTTCTACCGCCGGGACACTCGTGTTGATACGGACTGTAGAACAAGCGGAGATATCTGATATAGTATTATAGCATGAAGGAAAGTCTGTATAGAGATAGTCCTGTGTTTACTCACGACCGCACCAGGCCAGACACGCATCTAGGCTGGATGTGGCTAAGTGTTACGACTACCATAAGTACCGTTATCAGGTTAGGATAGCCGGGGTGGTGGTAGTGATGAGAGAGTTCATTTTGAAGTGTCGACGAGTTGTGCCTCACTCATACTGATGCCCCAACAGTGTTATCACTGGCATGGTGCATTATAACCCCAGTCCAGAAGCACGGGGTCCAGGGTAAGCTAAGCCCCTTAACAATCCTCTTTCTTCTGGCTCGCATAACCTCGACGAAAAGTCGGGGAAGTGGGAATTTCCAGCTGGCAATGGTATCGATTCGCGTATTACTATTCCTCTTCTGGACCCCAGTCCACCAATGGTGCTCCCCTCCCTTTACTTTCCATGATGCACTCCAACTTATCTTCATTTGTTATCCAACCTTTCCGTTTCTGTATGATTGTGTACTTGACTGCGAACCCAAGTCAGCAGGTCCCAGTGCATCAATTGTCGTTGCGTCTGCACTTGAACACGCCAAATGCAGGAGGACGAATCCTCGCGGAAGCAGTAATAAGTCCAAGAAAAATATGCACTTACTCGGGTCCCTCCATTCTTCCCACCAAACCTTTTCACTCTGGACGATGCATTTTCGACCGTGCTCGCCGTTCTTTGCATTCGCAAACGGCCATACTGCTTTAACAACTTCATACTTGGCTTTGCCGGAGAAGAGCGTCGTGACGCTCGTGAAGAATTTGTTGACCTTGTGGGGGTTTTGGATCGTCACTCTTGCGTGCGTCACCGGGAATTGCACCGTGACGAGCCCCTTGTAGCTGATGGAAGCAATTAAGCTGCGAATTTGGCCCTCAATCCAGTTGTGATCAAGGTTCGCCACCACTCGCTCTAGAGTAAACACCTTGACGGATGACTGGTCTTTGACATATTGTTCGCACCATGCCTCGAGACCGTCTTCCACGGCTCCGAGCTCAGGTTTCAGCGTTGGCTCGTTGCCTCCGCGGTACGCCATCTCGTCTTTAGCCACACAACGCAGATAGTCCATTCGATCATCGGGGTTATCAGGGACCAGGAGACTCATGAGGTTGAGCCGTACGCTGAAGTCGACTCTCCTACCTCGAGAACCATGAATGAGAATCTGGGGCTTGGGGGGTACAGTAGCCAGGTTTCGTAGAAGTGATGATAAAGCCTTGGCGTTTTCGGACAGATAGGTTGCATTGCTGGAGATGGCGGTGCTGTCGGCAGACAGCTCGAACATCTGAGGTGAGTACTGCCGGTAGTCTAAGACTGGAAGCCCAGGATAATATTGGGGACCTCTTGGCACTGCCGGACGCCGCGGATCTACAGAGCTGCTTGAAGGACCGGAGTAAGGCGGTGGTTGATGTGGGCGTGCCAAAACTGCGGTTGGCTTTGGTTCGACCCCAGGAAGCTCCTCGGGTCTCGAATTGCTCGGTCCGGCCTCATCATGACTCTCCGGGCGATGGATTGGTCTTGCGGCTTGCGCCGCTTTCTCGGATATGATACCGCTTTGCTGGACCATGTCTTGGCGTGACACGATTCTATGGCTAATACTGAATGAGAACTATAAAGTCTTGGGACACCTAGAAATCTCTGCCAGCCTCGAAATCTTCACAACTAACGGCCCTCGCGGTCTTTAGATGGTTGAGAATACGGCAGCCTAGAGCTGATGCTCAGATCGGGTAGCCCACCTAAATCACCGTGCAATATTCTCCGTCAGCTCGATCCCCACTCAGTCGGCTATACCCTTGCCGTTAACGGCTGTACTATCCCAGATTGGCAGATTAGAAGTCTTGCACCGCCAGTCTATATGTAGGCGCGCTAAAGACAAAGGGAGGGATTAAGTGCGGAATATTCCGAGCGGTAGTGGCGCAGCAGGGCTGAGCTTTTATTGGCGCTGCCACACAACCTTGAAGCTATGATGAGGCCTCCTCAATGCGACAACAGCACCACGAGCTCGTTAGCGAGTTTTTCATTTGAGATTAGGGGGTCTCATCAGCGCCAGACTTATGTCAGATAATTTCTAAGTGCTCCTTACGAATATATGACCAGTGCTTGTAAGGTGGTAGCTTAAGGATAAACTAATTCGCCCTTTACGTATCATCATAATGCTCCCCTAAATCACCTTGTAATCTTCCAACAGTGTCCAACACTTGGAAGAGTGTGTGGAGTTCACGAGTGAGGCAGACCAACTTCTCCCGAGTAGGAGGTCAACACCCGGGACCTACCTTACAGGACTCCTAGGTTTCTATCTCATGGGTCACTGATATCGATATTCATGTGGAACACCTCTTTGCAGGCTACTCGTAGATGGCAGTAAAAGGTTGACCGCGACTATGTGTACCGCAAACGTCGTAACTTGGATAAATACAGTTAAGTGAAACAAACAACTGGTGGTGCAAATTGATTGTTTTACCTACTAATATTAAGGTATTTAATGCGATATATGTATGCCTTAACCCAATTTTCTTGGGAGTCACTCTTGCACTTGACGCAGACTTGGTGTTCGTCTAAAGTTCCGACAGGAAGGATTTAAACAGCAACTAAAGATTATACTCCAGCCGACATTCAAAATAAAGCTAGAGTCGGTAGGCCTACATATGGTATGAATTGAAGTGGACAATGTGAGTAGGCTCAGGAAGATATACTCACCTCGCCCTTATACAAGGAGGTAGGGTAGGCCTGCACTTCCTAGTACAATTACGTGACTTTTGAATTGGGGAACTCGACAATCATAACGGAACACAAATAAATTGAACGCGGATAACTAGCTAAGAGAGTATGCCGTGCTGTTCCAAGACAGAGAGATCGGCCAGATTGATGGTGTTCACTATACACTCGGCTTGAATAGCCACTTTGTGGCTATATACCCCTTTTCCAAGCCACTTATATTCATCCCACTCCACTTCAGCATCACCTCTGCTCTCCTAGGTGTAGGAAATAACCTTTGTTACAACTCTGGGAGTAATGGCACCGCACATGGGCTCTACTTAGACATCTTCTTCGCTGGTGATTGTCATATCACCAAGGTAATACACTAACTGGAAGGACAAGTAAGGAATGTGAGAAGAGGTCTGTTCACTTTAATTATGAAATGATCGTTATGGACATGCAACAACCAAACCGGCACAGTGTAGAATCAGGCGACAATCTATCAGGTTGTCAGGGTTTGGCTGGATATGTCATAATAAGATAGCTGGTCTAATAAGTGGCATCTGCTAACAAATGTTTTCTATAGGGGGCGATGCAAAGACACAATTGGAGAGCATAATTATGAGAAAACAAGAGTATCAAAAATGGAAGTTCTATCAGAGTTGGATGACTCGAGGATCGGGTTTAGACTGAATATAAACTACCTAGTAGTAAGTAAGTAAAGTATTCCCAGGTAAAAAGATACCAAAGCTGTCCGACTAGTACTATATTCGTTTTATTGTTCCCCTTCCCTTTCTGTGTACACTGCCGACCTTATGTATAACAACTGACAGCTCTTCGTTAGCCTACAAAATTAATAATAACGCATGACGCGACTTCGGATCTCAGTTTATGCATCAATTTCATAATTACACAATATCATCTTTAAAATTAACAAGTTTTTATCTTCCTATTTTATCTATAGTTACCTATTCAACCTGTCGATAAATAGCAACTTTCTGGCTAATATTTGAGTGGGGCTGACGGAGAGGAGAGACCCAAACGTCATTGGCTAGTCTAGTCATTAACAAAGCTCCCACTACTGCACAATGTCCTGCAGCGCAGAAAGCCGGCTCGACGGACAAAACAAACAACACATCACCACGCAAACATGCCGGCACCAGCCACGGCTCCCTCGCCGGCCGCGGGCCAGTCCATCACCATCCCCCAAGCCACGCGTCTCCTGACAACCTTCACCCACTTCCTGACAGTCTGCATTCACAACATCCTGTACTACCGGGGTCTGTATCCGTCCACCACCTTCCTCACAAGCCGCGCCTACAACCTCCCGGTACACCAGTCGCGCCACCCGGCAGTCTGCTCCTGGGTCCGCGACGCCGTGGACGCCGCGCGCGCGCAGCTGGCCCAGGGCGCCGTCGAGCGTCTGGCCGTCGTCATCTACGGCCCCGGCGGCGCCGTCATGGAGCGCTGGATGTTCGACGTCGCGCGGTTTCCCGCGTGGAAGGGTCTGCCTCGGGACGGCGGCAAGGGGAAGGAGAGGGCGTGGGGGGGCGACGACGAAGACGACGACGCCGCTGACGCCACGGCCGCCGAACTTAATGGCGGCGAGGAGCAGCAGCAGCAGCAGCAGTCGAAAGTCAACTGGACGAACGTCGACGAGCAGCTCCGCGCCGCCGTCAGACGACTGGCCTATGCGAGCGAGAAGATGGCGCCGCTCCCCGAGGCCTGCACGTTCACCGTTGCCGTCGAGCTGCGAGATGAGGCCGAGGCGCCGATAGGGGTAGGTGAATCACAAACTGCGGCTCTGTGGCATTCTCGTCTCAGAGAAACCAAACAAAAAAAACAAAAAAAAACAAAAAAATCCTGGTTTGCGTGAAAAAAGAGGCTGACTTAAAGAAAATTAGCATCCGCAGCCATGGGTGCCGACACAGCCTAATCTGCAGACCGCACCCAAGGACCAACGAACCCCTGGTGAAGACGTAGGCGGTGCCAAGACAACCGCTCTTCGTGCCGTAGAAGCTGGGCCACTGTTCTTTGAATGCTGGGTTGAAGAGGGCAAAGCCAAGTTAGAGCTGCCTTCAACAATGTCATCCAGTAAATGATCTTCGTTCAGAAGATGGAAACATAGCCGGCTATCTCTTGAAATCAAAAACAAAAAACAGAAAAGGCCTCGTACAAAAAAAAATATGTAAGTCCATGACGTGAATCCGTTTCATTCCTAATGTTACATCCTTTTTACCATTTTAACTCATAGCACATTATAGAGACGTAATGACGCTTTCAACCAAGTCCCGGTCTCCGAGCACTACCTTAGAATTAGAAACACCAAACTCCTCGTTCTCGACCAATTAGATTATGTCTCCTCCATCAAACCCTCCGAACCCTCCAAATCCGCCTCGGCCCGCACCGAAGGGGTAGTTCCCGCCTCCTGGGCGTCGACCACCCAACCTTGGGACGCCGCCCGGTCCTAGTGGGTCATAGCGTGCCCCTGGAGGCACTTGCGGATCGAATTCACCTCCCTGGCCGCCATCCCCACCAAAGAGAGGATCGTCAAATGTGGGATGCATGCCCCTTCCCCCTCCAAGCCTAGGCAGACCTCCACCTGGCATCCCCAGTCCAGGACGCAATGGATCATGCGGCCCCAGTCCAGGTGGGTTCAGATCATCTGCTCCGATGTTTCCGAATGGCGTACGGCCGGGCGCAAGGGGTCCTCGGGGACGGTTGATGTCATAAGGATCTTCGAAGTCTGGTGGCGGGAAATCCCCAGCCGGAACCGGCTGTCGTGGTTGTGGGCGAAGAGGATCCTCATAAGGATATGGTTGCGCCGGTTGAGGCATGGGGTCAGGCATCACTGGTTGTCTGGGCGGTCTGCGGGCGGCTTCCCTGGCGTCTTCGTGGGCAGCCGCATCGTCGGGGGACTCCTCGTAGCCTTCCTTTTGCAATGCAGGCAGAAGCTTCTGGATGATGTTAATCTTAATCAAAATTGCGAGATCCGCTATGCGACTCTCGGATATGAAGACATTCTGGAACTTGGGTCCCAAGTCGGAACGATCTTCTGTCCCGTCCCCCGTCATAGTAATTCGGACGGGAAGTGCTGCATTGGAAACGAAATCCTTGATGGTTACTTCGACACGCGCAATACGCTCATCTTGTAGGGCCAGTCCACGGATCTCGGCTTTGCCGCCCATGCGATCGATCTTGATGACGAAACGGAGAGCGGACTGCTGATGTGCGTACACGAAGGCATATGTGTTGAAGGATGCGTTCCAGTTTGGAGGCAGACGGGGAGCTAGCTGATGGCATTCTGCTTCTACGCCGGGTCAGCCAGTTGACATAGAAGGCCAGGTGTATCGCTGGACAACTTACCGTGGGTCTTTTCCTCGTCAAAGCCGAGCAGGCGGAAGCCAAGCGATATCATGCAGGCATGTGTGAATAGAGCCAAGGCCTCGTGGGAGCTGCTGAGGTCCGACGTTGTATCATGCGGCTGATGTGTGGATAATGCATCAGTCATCGACTGCAGGACAGCCGACGGGCTCAGCGGATTGGCGGACATGGCGACGAGTGAAACAGGACGAGACTTATTGCTGGTTTCTTTCTGTTCTGCTTCTACTGTAATACCTCGACAGGTAAGTGGACGAGTGTGACGAAAGCCACGATTCTATTTTAGGTACTCCTAAGTAGGGTGGATGGGGGATGGTAAAGGTGTTCTGAGATGCAATGAAAATGGAGGTCCATCTACCTGCGATGCAGGTGTCAAGCATGGTTTGGGGGATTAACTTTATTTATGTCATCGGACGGTAGGTTGCCTCCTTTGCCCTGCAAGCAGCTTGTCAGCAAGTAGGTAAGTACCTACCTATAGTGGAACCTAAGGTAGGACTAACACATGTGGGGGAGGCGGGGTAGCTTTATCTTATCTAAGCTGTCACTAAGTTGCCTGAATGCATTTAAGACATTGCCGCTTGAAGGTTGGTAGGTGTAGGTACCTTAGACAGGCTTCAAATGGATCACACTTCTTTCTACCAAACTAGCAAATTCCAACTCTCGAAGGAACTTACCCTAGGTCATTCGAATTCCTGGCAAAGAAAGCAGGACAAATTTCGTTTTTATTCCAGGTCTCAGAAATGAAGGTGGTGAATGCACCACCAAAATAGGCTCATACAAAAGGCGAGCCGGCAGTACAATTTGAGTTGACCTTCAATCTTGTTAGAGCAGCCCTGCTGAAGAAGGCAGGTAACGAAATGGGCTAAGATCGAATGGCAATTCATAGCGTAGGGGAACCAATAGAGAAATTTGGTGCGAGAGGAGTAGAAAGCCTGAACAAAAGGGGCAATCGATTTTGTTTACTCTCGGCTCACGCTGCACTATCTCATGTTGAGCGAGAAATTGAAGCTCAATATCACATAAGTTCAGACATATTCCACTCTCAATTTATACTATTTGATATTATCGTTGGAATTTGCCTCTTTATGCTTGTCTATTTGACTTACCTATCAAGTCTACTCAGCGTGGTCTCACCAGAACTAGTAACATGTTTGGTGTTAGAGCGATACCTTATCGAGTGTATCGCACCGGAAAGCTGAGCGTATGCATCTCACCACACCTTGAGTCCTAAAGCAGCTGCGGCTATTGGTTAGGCTACGGATTTACGAGTGGATGGAAGAAATACCTAGGTCAATATAACTTAGCACCGCCCTCGTCGTCGTCGTCGTCGTCGTCGTCATCATCATCATCAACATCATCACCGTCATCTTGACCCTCGTTCTCATCTTTGTCCTTCGCTTTAAGATGACTCAATGGAACATCGCCAGAAATTTCTGGCACATCTGTGTCATTATCATTTATGTCGTCTTCCCTGTCTTCGGGCCACGGCTCACCGCCCTGGTCACAGGTCTCTGCCGTAAGATCTGAAAGTTCGCCGCCGAGATAGATCTCACAGTAGAGACAGCTATCCTCAGAGACACGATCGTAATAAGCCCAGCGTATACCCGTTTTACACAAGCCACGCTGGCGGTTGATTCGGGCTTGATAGCACGTGTAGCCCTTCGCTGCCTCCTTTAGTTTGAAGACGACGCTGTTGCACTGGCAACGGTATACGTGGCAGATACCGGTACACATCTTGCCGGCCGGCTTCTGTCGGGAAACCCGGGCTGGGGACTGGCGACGAGATGGTATCGCAGATTTGGGATAGAAGTTAAAAGTCTGAAGAACCTGCTCCAGTGGTCTGTTGCAAAGAGCGAGAATCAAAAGCGCAGGGCCTGAGTGGAAGGGGATGAATGAGAAGAAACCCTGTGTAAATGAAGAGGTAAGATTGATATTCTCGCAGGGAACGAGGTTGTATTTCAATCGCGATGGCCTCCGCGCAATTTAATGAACTAGCCGACATGTTTCACTGCCATTGTGTTTGACATTGTCTGTGAACAAATGCCTTCATTTGCTAGTTAACTTCCAAGGATCAAAGAAATCAATGGAAAATGGTAAAACAATCAGATTCATCAGTGAGCACAAGGTCGCGTTTGGAAATCCTTTGTAGCTGAACAGACACAAGGAATAGAACCGCAACATACCGAAGACAATAGAAGCCGAGCCAAGATGTATACAGAGCATTACTACAATGTTGAGTCTATGCCAAGAAGACCATGATGAAGCCTTACAATCGAGCTTAAGAGAAACCATCTACTACGCCCTCTAAAATTGACAATGCCACACCGATAAACCGAAAAAATATAGATATAAAAGAGCCGAAACGCCTACTTACGCCATCATTACTCAGCACGCTTTATTGGGTATCCTTCATAAACCAGAAGCAGAAAAAAGGGCAACGAAAACATGGCTGCAATCAACAAAGTTTCTGGATCTAAACCTCGCTTGTTATGTGAACCCGCAGAGCGTTGTAGAATACGCCTGGTATGAAAGAAATATCATATGTAACTGAGTAATAGCCCAGGTAACAGAATAGGCTGGGTCCGAAGATGTTGACCACCAGGGTCGTTCTGCTGCTGTATGTGGATTTGCGGGATTGAAAATAAGACAATCGTTTTTAATCGGCGTAAAGGTTATTTGAGACATCGAAAAATATCCCCATGACTAGGCGTATCCGCATAGGCGACAAATAGCCAGAGGTCAATGGCAGGTAGGCATCTCTATAAAGTAAGTTGGGCATCGGCCATGGCCGGCACGTATCGCTCGTCCGGGTACACATGTCGTGACGTTGGAGTGAAAGGTCTTCACCAACGGCGTCTGTATTGTTGGTAAGCAATAAAATATTTTGATATCTATATTTAGATGACTTACTGGTATGCCGCATCTAGCTTTGCCGGTCGTTGTCGCTGACGCGTTGGGGCACCATTTATTTGAGGTGTCGGTGAATCTCGTCCCGTGTCGCTGCCACTGGAATAAGGCCGCATACCGAGTAGTTCTCGCTCATTAGGCGTCAAAGGAGAGCCTATTGAGGTACGTCTGCTAGATGGCTGACTAGGGTTACTCCTAGAGCTACGCCTGCTAGGCGGTTTACTACCACCGCCGTGGGAACTTCGTGTGCTAGATGCAGGTGATAGAGAGCCGGAGATATAGCTAGGGGGAGGCGGGGGTGTTGCAGGACCTTGCGGAGATAATCGACGTGGGTCGCTTTCAGATATGACGCCGAGAAGACCAATTCGAGAGTCATGCAGAGAGTTCTTGCTACGGTTTTGATAGTTCTGGTGAATGGGACGGCATTCTTCTTCCCATGAAGGACTAGCGCTCTTATTTGTAGCCGTAGGTTCTTGATCGTCGCTCTCACACACTTCACCTGGTTCAGGAGAGGACATCTTCGCTTTCTTCCCAAAGCCTTCATTCTCTCCTTCATTTTCTTCAGTACCTCGGTAGCTGGCCTGGTCCCAGATCCTCTTTGTCAAGCCCGGCCGGAAGGAATCGAGTTGATCTTCGCTTGGCGAATGGTTCTGCCCGTGGTACTGGGGATATCGGACTTGACGGCCACCTCGCGTTCTTGAAACCCATGACTTCCCACGTTGTCTGCCGCCGCTGCTGCTATTGACACTATGTCGGCTTTGTTTATTGTACGCCGGGCCTGGGTCTAGGGCTCTCTCGTACTCCCACAACTTCTCAATTCGAACATCTGTAGGAGCCAAGAATGCAGGGTGAAATTGCATTACTTGCCATGCCTTAGTCTCGCGAACGCTCAACGCGAAATCATCCACATTGGTAGGATTGATATATCTCGATGCTATTGTCTCTTTGTCGTACTTTGGGGGCATTATTGGGTCGTCTGTCCATTCCAATGGCAAAGGCTCCCTGATAAGATCCTTTGTGATTTTAACTGGTAGCTCATTGAAGATCATTTCTGCCTCCCAACTGAAATCTTCAACAGTGTACTTCTCTGTGTTCTTCATATTTACAAGCACAGCGTCGCTAAGCTCTCGTTGGAGCTTGCTACCCTCTAAGGAGGTTGGGTCTTTTGCTGACTGAGCTGGTGGCGTGGAATTCAATGGGCTGGCAAGTCTAGCACGCTGATCTGGAAACCGACGTTCAGAGCGGCTGCGGCCTTTAGGTGAGTCATAACGCATACGGCGGCCATGGCGCTCACGATTCTGCTGGTTCTCACCAGGACGGCGCTCAGGGTGGTGCGGATGGGGATCTCTTCTCTGTGGCTCGTACGAGGGTCGATCCGCAAATCGATCATCGTAGCGGGTGTGGTACGGGGGTGAATCTGACGACGGATATTGATGAGATTGATAGGAATAAGTTCCTGGAGGTGATGATCCATGGCCTAGTGTGTGAACGCGAACTGGAGAAGCCCCATCGTACCCATAATGCGATGAGTTCCGGGAAATATTTGTGGGAGGCGGAGGATATACCTGGGGTGGACCAGCGTAATAACTGTCCACACCAGGGGCAGGTGGATAATGCTCGAAATGCGCTTGATGAGGAGCTCGGTGAGTGGTGCTATAAGGAGGACCTTGAGGTAGTCCAGCAGGCTGCTCATCATATCGATCAGGAGCTGAGTAAGGACGACCATAAGGGGTGGTGGGTGGTGGGCCTGGGCGGTGTTGCTCATACTGATCATAGTGAGGCGGCCTATAGGGTGTTTCAGGGGGTGGCACTCGAGGAGGCCCCTGAAAATGATGTTCGTGTACGTCTCGAGAGCCACCGTAAGGAAAGCCCCGGGATGCGCTCCGCCCTGCATTGGGAGGTGGAGGTGGATACTGGTCGTAGTGTCCTGGATGAGGGGGCTGATGATACGGCGGGCCAGTGGGAGGACCTTGCGGTGGACCAGAATGAAATGCTTCATAGCCCGGACGAGGGCTATATGTTATGGGTGGAGGCGGGATCTGTGGCAGGCCGAGGGGAGGAGGGGGAGGGTAATGAGTGACAACAGGGCCCTTACTGCGCTTCGTCTGGACATGGTAATCATTGCCTGAAGCTTGCCGCTTCCGCGAGGCTTCTAGGCCACTAAGCAGGCGTCAACAGACTGTTTGTGTCCAACTTGTGTGATGTTACAGGCAGTGGTCTCCCAGGACGAGCTATCGGTTTGGAGCATAGACGAGAAGTGGCATATTAAAAACGGAATGCTTACGCAGGTACGCGCCGAGTGTCCTCTGGGCAAGCGAAGAACATGTGCCCTTTCATCCCACAATTATAACATACGTGATCTTCGACAGCTTGCTCATAGCCGGGCGGACGGTCCGCCATCTTGGTCGCGGTAGATCTGGTGTTGCTTCTTCTTTTTTTCTTCGTTCGGGACAGCTAGGCTCTTGCGAAGCTACAAAAGGACTTGAGATGACTTCGTATTAACATCGCACTAATGAGGCTCAGCGCCTGTTGAAAGAAAAGAGAAGTGAGTCAAGGTTGTGAACGCAGGCAAAGTGAATGGTAATTAGGCTGGAGGGGTTCTGAGGTGACAAATGATAACCTGATTTGAAGTCCATGAAACCTCTGAATAGACATTGAATGCGACGAAATGGACGACGCGAAAAAAAAATAAAGGGCATGTAATTCATATGGAGAGGGACGGTTTCTGGGTTGCATATAGAAGTACAACTTTTACTGCTGACGCCTACCGATAACACATGTGTCATCTAAGAACTTACTTGAGCTTCGGTGATCAAAGCTCTGGAGATCTCTTCTGGGGCGAAGTATTGCTGATGCTGAGAAAAAATAGAGCATGGATGAAGTGTGGGACGAGATTGGGTCGTGCAGGGAAATCGCGAAAGGTACCAATACTAACAACAAGGTTGGCGGGTTATCTCGTGCAAGTGAACTCGACAAGCGGTTTCGACACAAGATATAGCGCGTGCTCAATGCGCAGGATGTTGCCCAAGAGACTGCCTATGAAGAAGATAGGCTCGTCGTTATAAGAGATCGGGTACGGGCCAGGATCCACCATCCCATTTCCACCTCACTACCTCAACCGCAATCGAGTGAATAGAACGGCGTCTATGGAGGCCGACCATTCCACGTCGCATATTAGTCCTGGGTACTACTTGAGAGGGAAGAGTGCTGGGTTTGTCGGCCACGATCAGAGTGGCAGTCGCGTGTCCTGGGAGACGAGACAGGTAAACGACATTGAAGACGAGCTGAGATGAGATGGACGTCGCACCAGCTGGACACGACGTGAGCCTGTCCCGGACTCCAATTGGGCGCTGGTGCCCAAGCATTGCATCCCGAACCCCGTGGATCCTGAGCTAACGTGGTGGCCGGGTCGCGGCAAAACAATGGTCCGTGGGGTATGCGCGGGGTATAGGCATCCTGTCCAGGAGACTCTGCCATCTCATCACCCGGCTGAAGACCTGCAGTAGAGATCGAGGCGAGATAACTAGTGTAGGTCCCGAAGGCCGGCGGCAGGTGACGGAGTGAGAGAGGGGCAAAAGCAAAAACAAGAAGATCATCGTAATATAACTGTACCGTAGATAAATAAGGCAAGAGTCACTGACGAGACAAGGGGGAATCCTAAGGAAACAAATAACATGGAAAGGTAGATAGTTCTATTGAGTTACCGGCCATGCCATCAACGGGAAAGAAATGCTGCCACTATGTGATACAAATCGTGAATCGAACAGAGCTTCTTCCGCTGCTGAACAAGGACAATAATTTAGACAACGATGATTCATCAAGTGAAGTAGACAGCCTGTCGACCAAGAAGAGACTTTGACCGAGCTGCCGTTGGTCGCCTCAAACCCCCAGGCCGTCGGATCCCGAAGGTAGTTTGCTCCCTGTGTATTGGATGCAGTAAACCACAAGGTGGATGGCCGTTTCACGGAGCCGGACCGAAGTACGAAGATAAACAAATGGATAATAAAAACAGAAGGCTTCGTACGAGACACATGGAAGACCTGGATGATTGGCATACGTCGAAAAATGATTTCTAGGAGTTGACACGATCCTCTCCGAAGAAGCGCATCGGGGAAACCAAAAGGGAGGGTGTCTATGTTCACTAAACACCACCCAGCCCCTACCTGACAGTAAGTAATGTAAATATTGACCGCATGAAAGATGCAATAGTGATTTGACCCCGAATACAAACTGAGAACACCCTGACAAATGTTGCACCAAGAGGGATTGAAAGAAGGCCTAAAGTTGGAAGAAGGATAAAAAAAGGCAGGTCACGCTGCCGAATAATTCAAGTCATTCATCATCCAATTAGCGATTGGGGGACACCCTAAAACTCGGGGCCAATGATAATTTGCGGCTATTGCGGCTTTGAAACACTGCTGATGACCAGACCAACACGATAACAGCCGATTAGCGCTGGCGACAGGTGCACTGTAGGTATCCCTGGGCGGTAGGTTAGGAGGTACTAACTAACTGGCGAAAGGTAAGGTACCACTCACTGCCAACCTAGCCAACCTAAGTAGCCTTAGGTACCTACCTACCTCCTATGTAGCCCTACCTACCCTAGGTAGTAACTCGCCCTAGTACGAAGCATCTTGTAGCTACTTAACTTATCGAGGGATGTTTTGTTTCGCCACGTGGGTTAGTTCCAGACAGGCGCGTGGGATTCCCATTATCGTATTCTCTACTTCATCTTCCAAAGCCTCGGTGCCCCTTCGAAACCAGCCGCCGGTGGCTCATTCGCTTAACCCGCTCGAAACCGGCTCCATGTGAGAGAGATCGCGACCGTTCAGCTGCTTGCCTTGCCTCGTCGAATCATGTTTGCGGATCCTCCTGGCTCTTCTCGACTCGACTTTGCATTTGCACGGAGCAAAAGGAAGCCGTCTGCACCGCTGCATTCGACACGGGCAACCAGCCCTTGATTTCAGGCCTCTTTGCGACCGACGAGGTTGCAATAGGCCACTACGTCATCCCAACCACGATGCCTGGGCTGCCTGGTACGTGGACGGCTCGATATCGAACCCCCTACTTCGCCTGCGGCCTGCTCTGTGTGTCGGGCTAACTGGTCGTGGCTTTGTAGCTTCGGTCGACCTGGATGAATGCATCTCGCGGTTGTATAAAAAGGAACTCCTCGCCGAGTCGGTCATCGAGGCGATATGCGCCAAGACGAAGGAGCTGCTCATGCGCGAGAGCAACGTCGTGCACGTGCGCGCCCCGGTCACCGTTGTCGGCGACATACACGGCCAGTTCTACGACCTGATTGAGATATTCAAGATCGGGGGGTGGTGTCCGGATACCAACTACCTCTTTCTCGGTGAGTCGAGGTGGCCCGCATCCGAGCGCATCGCTAGAGGGCAACAGCTGATTCTTTGCTCCATCTTCGCCAGGCGACTATGTTGATCGCGGCATGTTTAGTGTCGAGACGATATCGCTCCTTGTGTGTTTGAAACTACGATATCCGAACCGCGTACACCTAATCCGTGGGAACCACGAGTCGAGGGGCGTCACGCAGTCATATGGCTTTTATACGGAGTGCGCGCGTAAATATGGCAATGCAAACGTCTGGCACTATTTCACAGACATGTTTGATTTTCTAACGCTATCTGTCGTGATCAATGACCAGATATTTTGTGTCCATGGCGGCTTGTCTCCGTCAATACACAGTATCGATCAGATCAAGATCATCGATCGCTTCCGAGAGATTCCGCATGAGGGTCCGATGGCCGATCTGGTATGGTCAGATCCAGATCCCGAGCGCGACGAATTCTCGCTATCGCCACGGGGTGCTGGTTATACCTTTGGGGCTCGTGTTGTTAAGAAGTTCTTGGCGGTCAACGGCATGAACCACATCTTGCGAGCGCACCAGTTATGCCAGGAGGGGTATCTAGTATTGTATGACGATCATCTCAGTACTGTGTGGAGCGCGCCCAACTACTGCTATCGCTGTGGCAACATGGCAAGCGTGCTAGAGGTTAGCGATACTGGCGAGCGCCACTTCAATGTATTCGCGGCGGCACCTGAGAACGACCAACATAAAGATCTTCAGCAGGGCGAAAAGACAGCCGATAGTAATGCGCTGCCCGATTACTTTCTATAGGATAAAGAAGAGCAGCCACAAGAACAGGGGGACGAGCCAGGCTACACCAGCGACATGGAAGACGAACCGAGCACAGAGCACGTTGAGCATGTCGAGAATGTTGAGCATACAGAAGGCGAACAGGACGATGGGGGTGGTTGAGTGGCGGTTTTTACGACGTCGATTGATAACGAGGGAGATACGATTGATTATCAAACGCGGAAAGGGCACAACACATAGATGGACTTTCTCTCTATGAACCTGTATCTCGATTGCTCTTCTCATGTTGAGAGGGTATGAGAAGGCATGAGGAAATGAAGACTACCCTAGCTACACAGCGATTCCAAGTGTTTAAGTATATGGCAGTGTGGGTTATGTATATTTTGGTGTCTTGGGTGTGGCATACAAGCAAGCGAGAGCTTGAGGGATATCTTGTTTACAAGCAACGAAGCGACACTAGCGAAACAGTCTTAGAGAGAAAAGCATCATCATTACAGAACACCAGGTACTTGATGTACCTACCGTGCCGAGCGATTTCTACCCAACACAGATATTTGCAACGATAAGTTAATTCTGAACCTAGAGTGGTATTCCTATGGGTCGCGGTGGCCGAGAGGCCACTTAAGTCTCACTCACGTCTTGGCAGAGAGTCAAAATTAGTGTAACATATTTAAGAAAAGTAGGCTTTTTTTTTTCTTTTCATCATCGATCTACGAGCAACTAAAGAGAAGGAAGTAAACTATCTCGGCGGATGCCTCGAAAGTCTTTCTCACGGAGATGCGAGGTTTGTTTGTATTTTTACCATTTTCCTCCCTCACTACAGTCGCCGAGCTTGTTTTACCGCTCAACGTCACGTAGCCTCCAGAGTACTTGGTTCCTTTTTGGTTCCTCCGTCGGAGTATGATCAGTTATCTAGCAAGATAAACAGCCAAGTTTGGCGAGGCACTCTCTCTCTTCTCTCGTGTTGCCGTCTGATCGCCATTATCTTCTTCGTCAGGTTCATTATGCAAAGCTAGAATCGAGTTCGTATCCTTCACGGCCAATACTCATCCTCCTCAGACTGGCTCCTCCAAGAGTAGCATGTCGTAGTCCAAATCGTACCCTTAATCAGGGATAATGCCATGTTCAGATTTGGTGAACGGGAGATACCGCCCTGAAAATCACTTCCGGAGAGTGAGGTTTGCAGGTCAATCTGTCCGACTACCAGTCCTTAGAGATGTCGAAACTCCACTCAAACTGTAGGTGTTGCTTCTTGTCATCGTCGACAAAGGTAGAGACAGCGTTGTAATGACCGCGGGCGAGCATTCCAGAGGGGGCATCTTCTTCTTGAACTACAGAAATCAAATGTCAGCTTACAACACACAAAGTTTTGTCTTGATCATGCTACTTACAGCGCTTGGTATAGACAGGTTGCTTATCCGTGTTGGGAGCGTAGCTTCCCTGCAAATTGCATCAGTAACCAGATGACTACGCGGGGCTTACCGCCTTATCAATAGTCAAACCACACTTACCAACATCTCCGAATCTTTGCTGACTCTGATACCCTTACGCTTCACCGTCTGGACATATTGTAGGCCGCTGAGAATCTCATGCTGCACACGGAAGGACGCCACCATGGTGAACTTGGCACCCTCCTTAATCTTGAAGGGCTTGTCCTTGAGGGTGTTCTCACTTCCGGGCTGGGAAAGGTCGATAGTGACAGGTGGCCGGCCAGCAGACTCCATCGTAAGCGATTGGATGATACAGACACGAGGATCGTTGGGGTCGGAAAGGTCGGTGCCGCCTCCGAGACCCAGTGACTTCTTGTATCGTTGGAGCGATTCATCGTTTGCATCTGCCTTAAACTTAGTAACCTTGACATTTTCATCCGGTGTGATGACCATTGATTTTTGAAAACTAGCAATGACCTCCTCATGGGCAGCTTGCACCGATTCATTGGCGGAGGCATCCGTGGGGTCCTTGCTCGTCGTGACAGTCATTTCTTTCTGGATCATCATCTCAGGCACACCTCGGCAGGTTAACTCCGAGTCGAGGCTACTGCCACTCGAACTGCTTCGAGACATGGTCCTCCTGAGGTGAAGAGGTATGCGGAGAGCGGGTTTTGAGGCAACTTTGTGTAGAAGATTTGCAATCGATTTTGCTTTCCTCACTGCAAAAGGACGTCCACTTGGCGCAGGTGGTGTAGAAATATTGTTTTCAGTGGGAGAGGGAATTGGGGGAGGGTTGTTGGGAGGGAGGGTTCTGGGATTGAGGGTTCTAGGATTGAGGGTTCTAGGATTGAGGGTTCTAGGATTGAGGGTTCTGGGATTGAGGGTCGTGGGACTGAGAGTCGTGGGATTGAAGGTTGTGGAATTGAGTGTTCTGGGATTGAGGGTTCTGGCATAGAGTTCCTTGTCAATTAGCCAGGCATTGACTTTATCCTCTACACTTATGGTCTCCTGTGGCAACCATAACGGTAGACCTCCATGTTCCACTTGGTTCTCTCCTTGACTGATATGTGTGGCAGCAGACTGACTTCGGTGCCTTACAGGGTACCTGCGGTGCGAGGGAGTTGTTGCATCGCTGCCTCTAGGGGTCTTCGAAGGGTAACGGGGTAGAAGATGTGCGGCGGATCCGTACGAATCGGCGCCCTGAGAACAGTGGTAATCGGGCATCATGCTTTCGAGGCCAGGCAGTCCAGCCCCGAAAGTATTGCGGGGACAGGGAGGTGAAGATGTATTGTGGGATGAAATCAACAATGATTTGGAGGACGATTGGGCACTTGTATCGATGGCACTCAAGAAACAATCCGAAGGTGGATTCACTTAGCGATATTGTGTAGCAACACTGCGCGGGGTGCGGATGGGAATCGAAATGATGGTGTTGCCTGAATCCAGGACTCAAAGGTGGCGTTGGTGAATAACTCCGGACCTTGTGCCCTCATGTTCGGAGGTGATTATTCAGGTCTGGTGTCTGGCAGGTGTACAATGCAGCACCTCGCCAAATGCTGCTCTTGGGGTGCAACCACTGTTCATCACCCTCGCAACCAAATGTTGGCTTCTCTGCCAGTCCCCATCATTGTCTGTTTCTCCCTCCACCGGGCTACAGCTGCCGCCAGCCTTCACATCTCCATGTGAAATGGACGTTAAATTGCCACGAAGATTCTGGCAACACCATGACCGGTGCATATAGCCATTCTCAACTCTTTACAGAATGGCACGCATAGCAATAGAAAGATGCAAACAGGACACTTAAGAGAGGGACAAAATTAGTGTTAACACATACCCATGTTCTGATACTCAGTCAAGCTTTGCTTTGGCTGGGAGAGCTTGTATCCCTGGGTCTCCTCGGGGAGGTGGTCATTGTCCTCATGAGAAGCCATGGCAAAGAGGCACCAAGGTGGTGGATAGGAAGGGTAGTTCAAGCAGTTAGGTTCGTAGGCACAAACAGACGTGAGAGTGAAGACGGATCTGACCAAGATCTATGTCTTTGAGGACGTATGGCACAGCTTAACCAACACAAAGCTCTCCCTGGAAGAGACTGAGGATTCGATTGCAAGAGGGAAAACGAGACTGGCGGTGATGTTTTGAAAGGTGAAGTTATAGGAGGCGGGATGATTGGACGTTGTAAAGCTGCTGATCACAGCGTTTTGTACTGCGGGACAATGGTGGGGCCCTATCGGGGTTGGTTAGTTCCATGTTTGGATGAGGGGCAGAGCCCCGTTTTCTTCTAACCTTAGGTAAGGTTAGGCCGTTGTTCCAGGGCAAGACCAGATCACTAGGTACCACTCCATTATCGAGGCACCTTGGTTGTCTTGGTTCTGTGCCTTATATAGATAGATTAAGTAGGTACCTATATTGTATCTCATTGCGACTAACATGGGTTGAATTTGTGACACCATGTCCACATGTTTTTGTTAATCTAGGAACATCAATTTCATCAGTTATCCCCCAACTTCACTGGATTAACACATGTTATCAATCTATAACATGTCGCCAATCACATCTTGAGGAAACTCTCATACAAATTAGTCTAACAGATACACATTTGTTATTCTGCCACAGCCTAGGTGTGGTGGCAGGGTATGGTGGGACTGGAGGTTTCAGTGTATAAAGTTGAAAATTACTGAGAATTATATTGCTGTGACTGTGATACAGCATACAGGTTTCTCTCAGGTTTGGCAGTATCTAGTGCTGACTACCTACCTTGACCAGAATTACTAGGTAGGTAGTACTTGGAGTGCAAAATTTCGAGGTAAGAACATAAGGTAGGTACCTATGTAGGTAATGTCTTGCCTATATATATGTATGTAGTAGTTCTAGCCACACTCTAGATACAGACATCTGGATGCCTTGGATGCCTTAGATACTTATTTACATGATGTACCCTTGTCCTCGGCTATATGGGTATAAGTACCTATATACCTATAGATACATATGTAGGTAGGCCTCATACAATGCATACCTATACAACTTCAATTTTAATACTTTTTTGTATCCACCATGTAAACAGATTTGCTTGCCTATTTAGATACCTAGGTAGATTAAGTTTATGTTGTCCTTACCTACTATGTGGTTTTTCTCAATAGCGATTTCTGTACCTAGTGTAAGTATCTAGGGTGCCCTCCAAAAGGTACAAACATAGACAAGAACCTTGGAACTATAGTATGAGGTATTGCATGCAGTACCTAGGTACGGTATCAAAATTCCCAAACTGCAAGTTGCAATATCAGGCTGACCATAGTGTACCTATAGGTAAGCTGTCCTGTGTTTGTTGATGCCAAGATGTCTGTCCTACCTGTGTGCAGCAATAACAGCTGGCATATTTACACTATATTCATCTTAAACAGGAATAGTTTATCTACCTAGTTTACTTACAGTTGTACAGCTGTCAATGTACAGCATGCAGCATACTAGGTACCTAAGGTTACCTACCTGCTTCCTTCCAGTGTACAGTGTATCTCGGATTCGATGCGTTCTAAAAGAGCTGCTGGTCTGAGCTTCATCTCTACTGGCACTTGTAACTGCGGGGTCGCATCTTCACACCTCTAGTCCGTCCAATCAAGTGTCATATCTGTTGAAGATTTACAAGCTGTAATCTACTATAACGCCACGGAGGACCGGGATTTTGCGTACGCAAGGCACTGTCAAAAATTGCGTCCCCGAATCGGACAAGCTTCCTTCGTCTTCCAAGCTAATACTCTGTAGGCACTTATCTTTGCTAATCCAAACCTATTTGAGCGCCGTCCCTGGCCATCGCTGGTGCTTGGCGGGCTCCTCCCCCAACCAGAAGCTCCCATGCCCAGAAGCCCATCTTCTTCTCCAGCTGGTCTCCCACACCCTTTTCCGTTTTCCGCCCAGACGTGGAACCCACCCTTCCCAAAGTCATCCAACTGACCAGAAAAAAACCAACAGTTTGCGCCGGGTGTCACAGACGGTCCCCGTCTCTCTCCTCACCTCGACCTCAAGCCAGAGCTGACTCGTTCCCGTACTGCATCAGTTCGGTCCCCTCCAATCTAGTTCCATCTTCTCGCGTCCGCGCCGCGCTTGACAATACATTGTTGCCGTCGCAGGCTCCTTTCATTTTCTTGTCCATTTTCCCCATCCCGACCCCCGTCCCCAACGTGAGTGAGATCCATCATCCCAGGTGATCGGCGCAATTCGAGCTGAGCTCCTCGTCGCGCCTCGATGGCGGCCCTCGAATCCGCGACCTCGCGCGACTCAACCATCATCATCATCAGCTAACCCACGCCATTAGCACCAGGTCATCTCTATTAGATTCCACTTTTTAATCAGTACTTTCCCCTCTTTATCATAATTCTGGGCCGCTACGGATACTCGTCTTGGTTTCACTGCTGGTCGAGTCGCGTCAAAAATTCGATATATCTGTCAAAATGGTGGCCTCGCGACATCTTCCCAACAAGGCCAATCCTCTCATGACTGACGACCTGCCAGCCTGTAAGCGATTGCGCCAGTCTACCTTCTATTGGTGAACCCGTTCTAATATCTCTTACAGACGCAGACCTTGTGTCACGCCGGCGCTTGGGCCAAACTCAGCTCACCCCCAAGATGGTCGCCGCCAGCGTTGCTGGGGACATAGATCCTTCGGCCCTGGGCGTGTTCGACTACGCACATCTTCGAGCTCCCTTACCGAAGGGTGTCACATCGGGCATTTTCAAGTCTTCTCCGAGCTCCTACTTCCTCATGCGCAGAAGTCAGGACGGCTATGTTTCCGCGACTGGCATGTTCAAGGCAACCTTTCCTTATGCCGAGGCTACTGAGGAGGAAGCCGAGCGCAAGTATATCAAGTCGCTACCTACAACAAGTCACGAAGAGACGGCCGGCAACGTATGGATCCCTCCTGAGCAGGCGATTGCACTAGCAGAAGAGTACGGGATCACACCTTGGATTTCTGCTCTGCTCGACCCAGCAGAGATTGCCGTAACGAATGCACCGGATAGCCCACCGAAGAAGATCGCTGCGCCCCCCAAGTTCGATTTTACGGGCCTGGTACAACCTACGCTAGCACCGCCCACCCCTTCCTCATTGCCTCGAAGCACCCGTAGTCGTCGTTCTGCAAGTCCTTCGAAGAAGAGAGCTATCGCTTCTCCACGTAAGCGGTCCACCAAAGTATCTGCTCCACAGATCATTCTTGCCGAAACTGCGCCTGGTCAAGAAGAAACAGAATCTGAGACGAACGGTGCGAAGACGGAAGATACTACTTCTACAGCTCCTACTGAGGACATCACAATGAAAACTACGGAGAACGAACCTGAGGTCGTGTTCGCGCTAGTTGAAGAGGAACCCAAGATACATATTAAAGTCGGCCAGGAAGTTCAGTTTCACGCGGGTGTTGAGACAACACAAACAGCTGTGGAAGTCGAGCTTCCCCTTGTAGACGGTCCACCAAGCGTAGAGGAGGCTGCGCAAATGATTGAGAAAGCAAAAGAGACGGTCGCGGCTGCAGCTGCCGAATCTGCGGAGAATGCTAAAACTGATGAGTCACCTAGCGAGAACAACAAGGGGAAGCGCAAGGCTGAGGAGATTGTTGTCGACGAAGAGGACGAGCAACCTAGCGAGCCATCTGAAGAGCCTCGGTCTAAGAAGACGAAAACGGCGAAAACGGAAGTACAGTTGAGGAAAGAGCGCGTCAGAAACCGAGCTTTGGTCGGTCTTAGTGCGACCCTTGCTGTTGGGTAAGTGTTTTCCCATCGAAATAGCATTGTTTAGCTACTAACGGTACGCAGCGCTTTGATCCCATACGTTATGGGCGTCTTCTAAAATTACCCCCGCACCCTTATATAATTCTCCAAGATTGATTTGATCTCACCTACCATAGAGCTTTGGTAACCCACAGATAGGAGCCATACAGTAGTAGCAGCTCCTTGATCGAATGGAAGTTCCAGCCGTTCACTTTCCCGTTACCCATACACATACCCCTGTTAGCTGTGTTCTAGCTATAGTTTTTCACTGAATTTCCCTCATCCCGATGAGACGGCACTTGTATACAACCCTTGACGTATGGAGGCTCGCTTGGGTGAGTTAGATGGCGGTCCACAATAAACATAATGATCACTCGTTCAATCCTGCCCTCCTCTCCCGTGACATGGCGAACGCGAAGTCTACAGCATGCATTAACTTCAATCCCAGTTAGCATCCTTTCTGCCTTTATTTTTGCCAACTTTGAAGATATGCTGGTTAGAATCTCTTATAAGGTAAAACTAGGACCAAGCATTCCATGTACGCGAGTAACGAATAGTACCAATACTGCTTTTGGATCCACCTCTTGTGTCAGGACTCAGAGTCGTCCTATTGACTCGTCGGTCGCGAGGTGATGATACCGCACCTTCTCTCTCCGTCTTGCCAATCGTTCTTAATGCCCCAAGGGCTTTGTTTTTGAGGGAGCTCCGGCGTATCTACAGGCTGCATATCTATCCCTCTCTTTTCGCTCCCTTTCTTGCGTACGTTCACAAATAGCGGTGGCCAGAATTAATTCCATGCAGCCGAGATAATGTCAAGTGAGGTCTTTCGTCATATGTCACACTAGCTTGAAACCGAGAGATCGGGTCTCAAGGGAAGGTAGTGGGTGCTTGTAACCATGCCGAATATACCACCTACCAGTGCACCACCCTTCGCACAACAACGGTTTAAGAATTAAGTATATATTGTAATCAGAGTGCGGCAAAGTACTACAATACGCCTGATCAATCAGGCAGTAGGAAATATTGAGGAACACAATACCAGCTAAGAAATAGAACGCGGTTCTTTCACCTAAAAACTTTGCCCATTGGGTCAGAGGGGCCGAATGGACTTAAACATCTGCAGTTTTCTTGATTCCGTTACTTATTTCTCGTTTTAGAAAACCTTTGGATGTCTATAATTCATAGCGTTGACTGCGATTTAGACTCGAGGCCCATCACGTTCTTTGGATTTAGATAGCGGCTCAGTGGTCCGTATAGAGTCTCACCTCAAGGTTGTGTGCGATCCACCACGAGAGCGACTTGTACCAGTCCTAGAAGTCTTGCTACTTGATGGCCTGGTGATCCTGTCATCTATCTCATCACTGCCAACCGCGGTAGCGAGAGAGCCCGTTCCACCAGTTTCGCAGCATCCACCCGTCAAAATCCGTGATCACCGTAGACGACCCGGAGTTCATTATGAAGTTGGTCTGTCCGGTAGGCAGGTAGTCTAGAAAAGAGAAACGTCAGTCAGTTAGTCAACCAATTCCGCACGGGGCATTGTATATGCGCCGGGGCATCGTGCGTGAACATACCGTAGACTATTATTGAGTTTGTTAGTAAAAAATCCATACTTGGGAGGTATTTCACGCGGAAATTTAGCACGCAGACACTTACAATCGTCAAGACCGAAAGTGTGGCCCATCTCATGGAGTAAGATATGCACGTCCGACGAGTCGAGCGCGCCGATGAAGTACTCGCGTCCAATCCTCTGACCCCAATCCCCGCCAGCGCCGCCGTCGAAGCCATCGGTAAGCCAGAGAGAGTGGTCGTAGTGGGCGTCGTCGCCGCCCGGGCACGAGTTATAGTTGCTGTCCTGGTGGAAGAAGCGGCCGCAGGCCTCGGCGCACTGCGGCGCGCCGTCGGCGTCCGTGTCCGTGTAGACGGTGATGTCGGCCGTCGAGCCCTGCAGCAGACTCGCTTTCTTGACGGCCCACCCCACGACGTTGACCTCGACGTCGGAGTACGGGAAATTGTCGTAGCCGTACAGCCAGGCAAACCACTTCTGGTACTGCGTCGCGTACACCGAGGCCACCTTGGCACGCTGGGCCTCCGTCACCGTCGTGTCTGACTCCCAGCGCACGCACACGTTGATCTTGCCCCCCGTCGCGTGGATCTGGTCCCACCCGTAGTTCTTGAAGCCCCAGAAGTCCGAGTACGTGGACATGCAGTGCTCCCAGACCTCTTCCAGCGCGGCGGCAAGGTTCGAGGGGGGACTCCACCCGTCTTCACGCTTCGACGGCCGGTTCCAGAGTCGCGAGGACGGCGGCGAGCGCGAGCGAGATGCCGAGGCTGGCACCGCGGACCACGCGCTGCTGTTTGTGTCGGAGAAGCTGAGCGCCGTCGTCCATCCCGCGAGGGCGAGCGTAACAGGGGCTGTATATCTCATATTGGGCGATTTCACCTCAAAGACAAGATACCTATTGCGTGCAAGTATAGAACGGCACGAGAACGACAGCGACTATACCGCTCGAGTATGGGTTTATCGGTCGCCATTATGAGGGATCCGAGGATTTATATGTAAGTGGCTGTTTACTACGTCAGAGGTTCATTCTCATTTCTAGAGTCCTGAATGTAGGTATGAGATACCATGATCAACGCCATTGGAGGACTCAACCTCGCTGCCAAGGTTACGGAGAATTATGAACCAGGTGCACTAAAATTTCTCCGGCCGTCCTGAGGTCTTAGCTACTTCATTCTGTTCGGTTGCGGGCTCTCCGACGACCTGGGATGGAAGGAAACACACGTTCTAGCTTGGCAACCTGTTTCGCATTTATTTCCGTCCTCGACACTTCACTTACACGGGGTCTCGTATCGTATCGCGAGGCGGATGAATTACACTAGAAGCTCTGATGGTGTGGTCTGCACACGTGGACACGGCCTACTTATGCTGGAGATGCCGAGCTTGGCTTGAACGGTTTTTGTCGAGATTTTGAATATAACGTACACGAGGTAGGCGTGACAAAAGGCCGAGCCAGACTGGCTGGCTGGACTGCGCTCATCGGAATAACAACATAGGACCAAAGCCTGGAAATTCTTCGTACGAAGAAGCACGCTACCTAATTGTGAGTTAGATAAAGGGGTGCCAAAAGAACCCCTGTATATTGTCTAATAATGTTATTGCTGGGCCAGGTAAGTGACATGTTGTTGCCGAATACCATGTCGCTCCAGGATTGCAATGTACGAGATGGAACCCTAGGCTATGCTGCCGTCGAACTACACTGATATATATGAGCTAGGTAGTAGCAGTCATTCAAGTTGAGGAAACAAGGAATTGAATACGCATTGTCTCGAGAAACAACGTACATAGTTCCTTACTCTTGGTCCGATGTGGTTACAGGGAGAGACGTCTACTATCTAGGTGGGGAATATAGTGAGTTAGGTGCCTAGGCATGTACCTAGGTAGGTTCGATTCCTCACACCGCTATACATTGGACCTACCTACTTACTAAGTCGCCCGCTTTTAAGCGAGTAGGGATCTATCTAGGTGGTCTAAGCTTGAGGCACCCAGGGACGGACGGGACTAGCGTAGAGATAAATAAAATTTCCAGTTGTTTTTACGGATTCTTTTCCACCCATCTTAACTCACCAGTTCGCACTTTTTTTTTTCACACATTCGTCACAGCAGCCTAAACAAGGGCTCCTTGAGCGATGTTGGGCATGTAGGCAGAATTCAAAGGGCTGAAACATGCCTTGAATCTTCTCGTCCATCTCGTTGATAAAAGCTGCGCGTGACAGCCGATTTCTTTCCTGGCGGCTCCTGGGTGCTTAGACTCGGCATTGGCCGGTGTACCTGGAGCGCTTTCGGGTGGCAGTACGTAACAGTACCCCGCGAGCCCGCAACCTGGGGAAAGCTCTGGGGGATGGGGGGATGGTAGGGATCTGCATTCCTCGGCTAGCTGGTCTTGTCTTTCCCACCTGTGTTCTATCCGAGCTTGCCATCTTGGAGTGAGACTCCCATCCTCGCACCGATTCCGTCACAAGGGATGCGTTTAAGCACGCACCAGGCCGGGTAGCAAGCCAGTCTGGAGCTACGTGCATCTTCTTCCATTCAGCATGAGGGCACAACGCCTCTTCTCGAGTACGCTCCGTGGTCAACGGCGAGCCTTCTCAGTCTCTTCGAGACGGCTGGATAGCTATGGCTTCATCGGCCTCGGCCAAATGGTACGTTTCCGCTATGTCTTGCCGAGATCCAGCACCCAGTTGACCAGTGTTGCAATACAGGGCTATCAAATGGCTAAGAATCTCCAATCCAAGCTATCCCCTTCCGATTCCGTATGCCTATTCGATATCAACAAAGATGCGATGCACCGGTTAGCTGAGGATATGCGGACATCACGAGCTGGCGGTGCTGTTGTCGAACTAGCGGATAACGTGGCCGACGCCGCCAAAGACGCTGTAAGTTGACCTATTTGATACTGTCCTGACTCCGTGTGTCTTTTTTTCTATGATGAACATGTTCTATCTATGATCTAAGTTGGGGCCGGCTTGCCGGCCTTATTGTGATTATTTTTTATACATAAAGCCAATCCTCTGAAGAAAACAAATGCATACTACTTCCTACGTTGGTCCATCAGCAGAATCTCTAAGCTGACTTGATATTCAAGGACACGGTGATAACGGTATTGCCTGAGCCGTCACACGTAAAGGGCGTCTATTCGGAGATACTGGGAGCCAACATCCCACGAAAACCTAGAGTCTTTATTGACTCCTCAACCATAGACCCGTCATCGTCACGCGAAGTTGCCAAATGGGTTGCAGGTGCAAAACAGGGCCAATTCGTGGATGCTCCAATGTCGGGGGGAGTCGTGGGTGCTACAGCCGGCACACTGACCTTCATGCTCGGCTCTCCAGAGGAGTTAGTACCTAAGATAGAACCAATCCTGTTGCGGATGGGCAAACGCGTACTGCACTGTGGCGTGCAGGGAACGGGTCTCAGCGCCAAGCTAGCAAACAACTACCTCCTCGCTATCAACAACATCGCAACAGCCGAGGCAATGAACCTCGGCATTCGGTGGGGCCTCGAACCAAAAACACTTGCGAACATCATAAACGTCAGCACGGGGCGTTGCTGGCCTTCAGAGGTCAACAACCCCGTCAAGGGCGTAGTCGAGACGGCGCCAGCTGGTCGTGACTACGCCGGTGGGTTTGGTATTAGCCTCATGAAGAAAGACCTTATGCTCGCTATAGTGGCTGCTGAGGAGGCGAGCGCAAAGCTGGAATTGGGCTCTCGCGCACGTGAGGTCTATGAAGAAGCTGAGAAGGTCAAGAGCTGTAAAGGCAGAGATTTCTCTGTTATCTATCGGTTCCTTGGCGGGAAGGAATAGATGTGTGTTAAAAATACTTTATATAATGTGAAACCACGGTCTCCTGCCCGCATTGCATTTCTGACTCTTCCCATTGCGTGATTATATGAGTTTCATACGCCTCTGCGTGAGCAGACTATCGGTATTTAGCTTAGGTTAAGAAGCCGACAACTTGGTGCCGTATGCGCAGCGCTCGTCATCCCCTTACGAGACGCCCTTAATTTTTTATGTTACATCTCCTTAGCAAGAAAATAATATGCCGAATCTGAAAAGGGGCAACCAGTGAAGCTTGTCATTCCATCTTTCTTACTAGCAGATTGACATCAAGTTACCAGCTACCTGCTATATATGTATATATATACGGGTGTGGGTGTGTAGGTATGCTCCCGATACACCCCCAGTTTACCTCCCAGTGTCGTCGGACTATCCAACTAGCATGTACAAGCACAGTCGATGCTAACTAATACGTTCATTTGGGTGAAGCAGGATCTCTGGGTATGTAGGGAACGTAGGGAGGTAGGTGGGTGGGTAGGTAGGTTGTCTAAGGTACAGTAGATAGATAGGTTGGTTATTCAAGAGCCGAGGAAGCCCTCGAGCTCCGCTTTCTCATTGTCTTCCTCATGCTCGGTATCTTCGTCTTCGTCTTCGTCTTCCTCGCTTTCGTCTTCCTCTTCCTCTTCCTCGCCGTCTTCCTCTTCTTCAGATCCTTCTTCTTCTGTCTCTTCTTCGTCTTCATCCTCAGCGAGGAACTCGTCTAACGTCATGGTCCCAAGCCCAGCACTAGCGCCTGCGCCTGCGCCCGCGCCAAAAAGCCCATTGTTCTTGCCTCTTCCGGCGTCACGGAGCGTCTCGACTGCGGGCACTGTTCTGTGTCCTTCTGGAGCATATTCTGTTCCGGTAGTGTCCTGGGCCCGCAGCTTCGGGTCCGGCTCATGGCCCTCCTGGACCCAGTCTGGGAGGGGTTCGTAACCGCGGAGACCATGGACGGCGCCGCCGCCAGCGAGGACGAGCGCAGAAGAGCCTAACAGGAATCCCTTCCGGGTCTCGGAGGGGCTTGGCGCTTGCGGCGCGGGCTTCGGTGCCAGGAGCATGAGACTGGCGAGCTGAGGGACGGCGAGAAGGGCCTTGTAAAGTCGAGCACGGTCGCGTAGATCGTATGAGGTGTCGTAACGAACTAACAATAACACGTAGTTCCACAGCCTTGCTACCGGGTGGTCTGGTGATGGAGTGAAGGCGGGTGGAGCAGGACTCTCCCTATCTTCTTCCGGTGTGACTTCTGGCTGTCCCTGTTTCTCTGCTTCTCGGTTGATGTGATGAAGATAAACTTTCGCAGCAAGCAGGACGATCTGTCGCTTAGCAACCTCTGATTCATTGGGAAAATCCTTGAGCAGTATTCGCAAGACATCTGCTGCGATATTATCCTCTCCATTCAACCCCGAGAACTCGCCAACGAGCCAGATGATGGTTGCGCGGGCCTGCGGATCCGTTGCGGAGTCCAGATTCCTTGCTAATCTCACAACTGTGCCCATGTGTGCTTCGGGGTCTAGTTGAATAAGGTGGCGAATAACGGTTAGCGATTCTGCCGCGAGGGTGCCGTCAAGACTTGTTATCTGTCCCAAAAGTAACCGCATGCAACGCGGCGCTGTCGCTGGATCTCCCTGCGCGCAACGGCCAATGGCACGAACGGCTTCACGGACCAGCGCCTTATTGGTGCCCCGGGAGAAGTGTTCTAGCTCATTGAGAATCAGGCCTTTCGTTTGCGGCGGGCTATGAGGGAATATCAAGGTAAGCACCTCGAGTTTGAGCTCCCATACGGGAGCCGTGTCAGTAGCACGCACGAGGAAATGAGACGCATGCTTAACAAAGGGGGCTGGGTGCGCCAGACACACAGATACGATATTGTAAAGCGCAATTTGTTCGATATCCTGGGCCCCTCGCAATAAAGCAATCAGGGGACCGATAGCCGTCTTCGTATATTCCGGTGTACCGATCTCCGCGTAGCACCGTGCTACGGCTATCACAACTCCGGAATTTCGGCTTTGTAATAATGGCTTGATCCCGTTTAGGAGAAGGACTAGGTCGGGATCGAGGACTATAATTTGTTCACCCTCGGCTTCTCCTGAAGCCTGTGTTCCACCCTCTCCGTAAAAATCTTGAAGATCGGCGGTAGTGTCCTTGAGCTTAGCGCTTCTTGTCCGCCGCGGGAAGCATTTCCGCGCATACAGTGTCATCATCCTCAACATTGCCAACTGGCTCCACTCGTCCATATCGACAATCTTTTGAATGAGGCCCCGATAGTGCTTGTGGATCAAATCTATACGCTCGGGACATATCTCCATAAAGGCGCTGACGGCTGCCCCGGCGACGAAGTACTGCTTGTCGCCGAGGAGCGTCGCCAGATAATCCAGCAATTGTGGGAGGGTTGCGGGCTCGAGACGGTAGCACTTCGGGATAGCCAGGGCGGCGGCCTTGCGCACGTGTGGCGACATATCTCCGACCCCCTTCTTTATTGCCAAGGACACGATCTGACTGATGACGGGGACTCGTATGCCGGACATTGTACGCAGAGCTAGGGCGCGAACTTGGGGGTTTGCATCCGATAAGGATTTCTGTATGGTGTTGATGGACAGCAGAGCCAGATCTGGCTCCTGTTCGGCATGGTGGATCAGGTATATATAAACGAGCTTCTTGATTTCGATGTTCGGCGAGGCGACGTTCTTCACGACGGAAGAAAAGAAGGGAAGGGTTCGCTGCTGGCGGTACATCATCTGGCGCAGCACCTTGTTAGCAACGGTCCGAGCCAGCACTGCGGGGGATGCCGTCATACCGCGATGACGCGCCGTAGCCCGTCGAGGATCTCGCGGTCATTGCGGCTGTCGAGGAGTTTCTTGAGCTGGGCCGTCGGCAACGACCGCGTGGTGATACGGGTGCTCCGCGCAGCCTGGGCGGCGTCGAGGGTGAGCTCCCGGGCTAGGAGGAGCAGGTCAGCGGATGAAGACTGGTGTCCTGGCGATGGTTCTGCTCTTACCGCTCTCGAGCAGGTCCGAGATCCTAGAGATCGATTCCATGGCCTCCAGACGTGCGCGCACGCAGCCAGCGTATCCGGCTGCTGTCCTAATCGCGTGAGGTTCTGCGCCACCGTAGCGCTGGGCGGGTGCACTTCGGATCGAGAAGTGACGTCGACTTGGGGGTCTCGGTAGCTGCCTGTTAGGGTACTGTGGGTGCTGTTCCGTCCAGGGCTGCATGGCGGGGCTGGTGTTCCTGGGTTCCTACTTACATCCAGTATCCACATCCCACCTGACCCACAAGTCCCTGCCCTCGGTCACTGGACCGGTACCGACACCGGCGCGTCGCCGGTCACTTACTTACACCCATCCCTTACACCTGACCCGGCTTCCGTTCATCGAATATTTCGGCTGAATAGGTAGACACGGAGGGCATGTTTATTGCCCATGACGAACCGTTACAAGCCAAAGAATTTTTCTTATTCGAAAATTACCTACCTCACCCCTTTTATGAAGCACTAAATCAGAGTGCCCCTTCAATGACAGTCCCGATATTCCTATCTCCAGCATTACCGTCCGAGCTTCTATCATATATCCTAAACCGCCATGTATATCCCACAACGTTAGTTATATGTTCTTCGCAAGCCGACTTCTTAACATCAGTTTTCGAGGATATACAAATACAATCGCGCAAAACCCCACCAAACCCCATCGGCCAGCAAGGACTACATGGGGGAGAACCATTACGTCACCAGGACCCCGTAGAAGAGGATGCAGAGGTAAAACATGCACTCCTTTCCTCGCCTCTCTACCAGGTCGCAACATCTCGTCACATCCGTGTCATCTATGTGCCGACCGTCACTCACTTACGCGCCTATCTCTCCGTCTTCTCACCAGATGAATCTCGGGTTCCGGCCCCACCAGCCCTGACTTTGACAAGAGACGGCGAGCCGCACGTCATTCTATATGGCTTTCTCAAGCTACACCGGGATACTAGCGAGTGGAGCGCACAAGGCCTTAGCAACACGACATCGGCTCTGGTGGAATTAGCCCACCGCCTATCCTGGAAGGCTCTTCTCATCGAGCCCGCAAGCGACCCGCACGACACGGCATTGGAAGAACTGCTGCAGGAGGCGGTGCCTATATTGAATGGGGGAGCCCGGAGATTGGGGCTCAATTCCGAAGAGGGTGCTTGGACTGGACGGACGGTTGAGGTTGGCAGGGTCCTGGGCCGATGGTGCCGCTTCCAGAGGGCACAGTGGAACATGAATGGCAGTCACGATTAAGTGCAAGATCTGGCTAACTAACTCGGATAAGATGTTTCTATGTTCAAGGGTGACAAAGCCATTCAAATCACAGATTGGCAGTCCGACACCCTCACACGATTTCCCAAGCACTTGATCCATGCTCAAACCCCTTGAACGCCAACAGTGGTATCAATAGCATCCTTCGTAACCTCATAACACGTATATTAAACCGCAAGGCAAATCAACGCCGACGAGTTTTAGATAGCCTGTTCCATCTCGGTGATGTACAGCTTGATGTGCGACTCCATCTTGAGATACTCGTCGTGGGCGCTATGCACTTCGTTCTCGATGTTCTCCTTGAGGTCAAGCATCTGTTCCGTCATTAGCCACGCTCGTTTTGAAAGTGTAATGTATGAATCTGGATAAACCATACCTTCTTCTCGGTCTGTTCGATACGGACTCGTCGTCTTTCGATCTCCGTGCCCTTGGCTGCCCGCTCTTCCGTGAGCTTCTTATGCAAAGCCCTAAGCTCCTCCATCTTCTCCTTAGCTTCCTGTGCCTTCTCGCGACTCTGGTCGCGAAGTTTCTCCGTGCGCTCATTCCACTTGCCTAATTGTCTCTGTAATAGCGCCTCCGTACGCTCGACTTCTCGGACGTTGTTCCCTCGCTCGGATAATGCATCGCGCTGTTTGGCGTTTCTGGCGTGTTCCTCTTCCTCCTTGGACAACTCCACGGAGATCTCATCTAGAAGCTTGATGCAAGACGCCACATCAGTCGACACTACCCCGAAAGAATCTGTCGAAGTTTGTAACGCGCGCGCTCGGCGATCCAAAGAATCAATATGCGCCTTGTCTGCGCTCAGAGTGTTGTTCAGTTCAGTTAGACTAGTCTGCAATGCCTGCGGGCTCTGCAGTGTATACGGTCGGAGCTTAGCGCTTTCCTGCTTGAGCAGCATCTTGTCGGTGGTTTTGTGTTCGAGGGTTTGCGCGAGCTCTCCCTTCTTTGCCTTTGCATCTTCCAGGCGAGCGGCCACCTTTTCCTGATTTCGTCGTAGTTCCAAAAGTGTCTTCTTTAGCTGCTCGTTGCGCTCTGTCTTTTCGCGAACCTGTGCCTCCATGGCTTTACGATTGTGTCGCATCTCGTGGAGTCTCGCCTCCGCATCTTGGTTCTCACCGTATAGGGTCTCGATGCGCGCCTTGGTTTGCTCGGCCTTGTTGAAATGTGTGTCAATGACGTTGGTTTGGGACTCGCGGAAGCGCACAAAGTTGATCAGATAGCTGAATATCTTGACAAGACGGGGGTGCGTTGGCTTGTAAAGGTCCGAGAAGCTAAAGTCGGCGATACCGCATTCGAGGAGAAGCCTGCGCAGAGATATGTAGAAGCCCATCAGATTGCGCGTGTCAGGAGGCACAATATCGATGAACTCGCCGCAAATGTCCTCGGCAGCAGCACGCATGGCGGGTTCGACGGTCTCGCGGGTCGCGTTCAGGAGCAATTCGGCAAACCACTCGAATATCATCTGCACTTGTATTGGGTTAGGCTTCTGAAGATCCGCGACCGTGAAGGGAATGCCGATGTCTGTTATACATCCAACAATCTCCTTGTCCGGCAGGCGCATGAACGCATCGGCCTCCTCTTCTTTCTTGCGCGTGCGCGACTGCGTTTGCGACGGCGGTATTATCGACATTCGCGGGTTGTACGCCATTTTGGTTGAGTTCATCTATTTGCTACGCAATACTCTCGCCCTCGTGGTGAAAATTGATAAGGATTTCGGGCACGGTTTCCGTCTTGTTTGTGGGCCGCAACGAGAGTGAATTGTTTTGACGGTTGCTATGTAGAGGCAGGTGTCGATGCGCAGTTAAGTAAACATTGGATCAAACATGCGCTATGATAGGCCTGCTTATATCTTTATCGATAAGCAACAACTTGGTACGGCAGGATGCCTTTAGCCTCGCTCTATTAACAAGCATTACATCTGCTGCCTCTAAGTAGGTACCTAGGTATTAAACATTTCGATTTACATGTTCGAGTAATTGTGAGGGGCGGTATATTGCATTGCTGCGTGACAGCACAAAGTCTTCATTGGCAATGTGCCGAGAAGCTTTGGCTCGTTCCTAAAGGTACTCAGGTTGTCTTTTAACAAAACACAACTCCCAAGACCCCGGAAGTCATGGCACCTAGCTATAAAGCTTATGTTATAACTTATAGGTAAGCTGACCCCCAGCTATGATCTTGAAACACTTCGTGGCGTAGTGTATATACATACTGCGCATGTACTGAACTACCTCGATCTGACCTCGTCTTCATAATGCACTTGAAGATAGGCTGTTTTAACAAGCACGCGGCTAAGATCCATCAAGTTCAAACGCGAGAGGATCCTTCGAAAGCTACTTTATGTAAACCAAACTTCAGCTCCGCCGGCTCGAGGCTTGAGTTTGCCATTACCCACGAACACCTGCGAACACTTCTGGGCTCGCTGGTTGCGGCTCTCTCTTGATGGCCCCCTGCGCATAAATCCCCCTAGATTGCTATGCCGCTTGGACACGGCTAGTGTACTCGTCGAAACATCCTAGGTCGGTCTAGCGATCGGGTTTGCGGCAATCTCACGTTAGTTCTCACGTTAGTCTATTAGGTACTGTCGGGCATTTGGCCACTGAGAGTCCTCAAGATTATCTATTATCATGCATGTACAGTCTACCATGTGCGTCCGCATTGTCCGTAGGATATTCAACGTGTCAATCCCACAGACATTTCAAGTCTCTTCGGTACATGCAGCTGGGACATGTCCGAATCCGACCAGCCACTTGCGTTCCTGAGCTTAAAGACAGCCAAGGCTATCTAGCGGTCCAAGTCACCTCGCTAACACGTCAGATTGTGGTGGGCGTTAAAGAAACAAGATTGCCAATCAAGTCGCCGTTCTACAATCGTCAGAACTCCTGCTCGAAACTATCCCAGCATGTGCAAGCGAAATGCCCCAGCACACCGCTACAAGGTTCATGACGATGGATCAACGATGACAGCGGAATCGGTAGGGACCCCAGACAAACCCTTTGATGGATCCATCATGAAAATTTGTCCCATCGCCCGTTTCCCGACCCATTGTTCGCGAAGGGGTCATACATACATAAACCGCTATACCGGTATCTTGGAATGCTCCCGTTGCACCTACACTGCTTTGCCAATTGGCATGCTTAATCCGCAAGTGCCGTGTGCCGCCGGATGCCAGCTCAGAGCAAGACTACCACCCTGCAACCTATCGGACCCCAATGCAAGACATGAGGGATGGGAGGTATGTTTGCAATGAATTGCACGTTGTACTCAATTCCAATGGATCGACCTTCAGGCATGTCGAGCCAATAGAATTCCAGTTAAAAGCGCTGGGACACATGACTGGGAACAAGTTTAGTGTACTCATGTGAACGGGACTTCCGATATCAATTTGGCAAGCATGATCATATATAATAATATTACCTATTTTGATGTCGGCTATTCACCACTAGTGTCGAGAGCGAAATTGGCAGTCGGCAACAACCAACCGTGCTTCCATTGTCCACTATACACTCGTCTAGGTATTAGAATGCGCCAGGGAGGTAAATTTAGCTCGCGGCTTGGCTCTTAACGCCGCCAAAAGCATACTGGAAGGATGTCATTGTGTTACCTCCTCATACGCCTTCGAGTGTCCCAGGCTGTTCCGGCAGATAGCGAAATAAAATATACATATCCTCATGTCGCTACACAAGCATGAGGCGAAGCCATTAATCAGCCTCGAACAAGGAATCCTCCTGTAAGAGGAGGAAGAGAATAGCCCGTTTAGGTTGCAATCTCGGGGCATTGCAAGTTGAGCAGGGAGCCAGCCATGTCTGCCTCGTTTCCGCGAGTGAAGCTCTGTGGTGCACTGACATCACTCATCCCCGACTACCTAATGTATACTACACTACTATACCGGTAGTGTACACCACTCCGCAGTAGTTGACGTATCCTTGGATGAGAAACACGGGCTAGGTATAGTTCAGGGATTTAGCTGCGATGGAAAATGCTTGGCGGGTGCGACACGTGTGATCATGGAGGATAGATTACGTGAGGTAGTAGTGTAGGTAGAACGGTCAATAAACTGGAACGTGATGCGCTCCAGCGTTCGTTCTTCTGCTCCCTTTTTGACTGACTGGTACGCTACTAACTGCAAACGGGTCGGGCACACACGACAGAAAAACGTACGAGAGAACGGGGTTGGTACCTTGCCTTATTTCAAGCTGGTGTCGTGGCTCGGGACACATGCTGCACGTCAGTCTCCGTACGTGTACTCATACAGCAACTATGTAATAACTTTAGTTTGATCCCCCTCCATCGCACCTAAACATGAATGCCAGACGACTTGCAATGCAACGCTCAACGATGCAAAATGTACCCAGTGGTTCGTTGGGTGGCTGACGAACATCCCAGGTACCGACTTACACCCTGTACATATGTACTTGTACATGCTTGTCAGGTCACATGGCTCGCTTCTCAGAGCTCAACACCTAACCTGCCTAGGTTACCTACATCACCAGTTCTCCATCTTGCCAGTCAATGCAGTGGAGGGTTTATGATCTACAGCTGGTTGTCCCCATTTGTGCAAGATGGAGAGAAGGTGTGGTGAGTTGAGACCAACATTGGTCACGGCACTTTTAGGGCAGTACCCGCGGTAACATCAAGAGGTATAGTGTACCTACCTTGCGCAGCGGGTAGTTAGTTACTTCGACTATTCATGTGGACAGGGAAGGCCAAGTGGCAAAGCTCCACCCCATGAACGGTAGCTACAGGGCTGGAAACCGTGTACGCAACACACTGTACTATGCTACATAGGGTACTAGCAGGGGTTGGCACAAGTGACCAATCCCTGTTCGCCGTAGCTCAATTTTTTCTGAAAATCCAATTAGTCGACCCCCTGCTCCCTGGTCAGACACCTGACGTACCCGAAAATAGTCCTATTGCCCCCCGTATTTCCTCCAAGCTTGTCCCTCGCCAGCACACAATTGGAAGCACAAGTCCTGATCTCTCCCCACCCCCCGCCAGACCCTTCCTTTTGCCGCCCTCCCGCCGTCCGCTGTCTGCCTGCCTGTTCAAGTCTGTCGACGCAACGCCACCCAAATAGGTACCATTAACGACTCAACGACTGAACCGAACAACCCATCCCCAGACCCACGCCACTCCTGAAACTTGCCCAACGGCATTCCGACTCATCAGTCTTCTCCCTCTCAATTCTTTGTTCTCCTGTTACTCTTCATTCTTTTGATTCACTTTTCGGCGCGTCGACACGTCCCCACATCCCAGTTCCCAGTGTTTGTCCAACAACACTACTTACAGATAAATGCCGACCGAGACATTCTCATCAATTCCACGCGCCAGCGAACCCTGGATAGTTGCGCGACTTACCACCCTTTAATCGCACTATAGTTCTCGTTTATCGAGTTCAAATCGATGACAGCTTAACGCCTCGGTGTCGAGTGATTGTAGAAATCCGCTCAATCGGTATTGTTGGCCACGACGACTTTACCTTGTTCTTGATCCCAGCTCACCTGCGCACATGGCGACCCCGGTTCTGCAACACCTACCACTCAACATCAATCGATAGCCATCAAACAGCCCTGGCCACCATCAACGCTAGTGAATTCTTGTCTCCTTCCCGTCGACGATCATGGCGATGTGGCTATTCCGCCGCAAGGGCTCACAGCGGCGCTCCCATACGCTCCCTAATGTCAACTCCAAGATGGATGCGCCAGGCGACAACCACCAATTCCACGCGGCGCCACGAACGAAAACCGAGCCTGCCTCCACCACGCCCAATGCAGCCAATACGGGAAAGAGCAGCAGGATACCGCAACGCCGAGGTCGGGCTTATAGCTTCTCACCAGGGCGTCAAGATTCTCTCCCCGTGGCCAAACTGAGAAAAAAGTCTGGCATGCCAGCACGCGAATCACTACCCGCAGTTGATATCTCACAGCGAACGCCAACCTTATATCACGACACGTCAGGAAACAAGAGAAGAGGCCAACCACTGCTACACAAAAAGTCAAGCAAACGGCGCAAGGAAGACCATGATCGTGAAGCAGAGATTAGGGCAATGAGCCAGTTCATGCCAACTCGAGCTGCCACAGATCATTGGACAGCAGGCCGCCCGATGAAGAGAGAGAGTAGGCAGTTCAGATCGAGCGTAACTGGAGCTGTCAATCAGCCATCGTCCGATATCTCCCTTCCTGCACCTGAATCTATCCATTCGACTATGTCGTCAGACTCCGAGCAGATTTCGTGGAAGGTCTCTGCATTCGATGCTCTCTCTCCTCGTCCCACATTACGATGTTCCCCCAACCCGATCACAAGCTCAGCTCCTAGTTCAGGACTAGGACGATCTCAGTCGACCCGGAAGAAGATCGCGGGACCGATAATCGTACCAGACTCGACACTACACGACCATCGGAGAATCCATGATCTGGCAGACGATTTCGATGCGTCAGACTTACGAGAACTCATGGAGAGGGACAAAAGACGTAGAGAACGCAAAGTAGAGAAAGAACGAGAACGTGCTCAGCGGCGATTGGCTCGCCGGTCAGAAAAACAACGAGCAGAAGAGGCTGCTGCCGCTAAGAATGGCTCACCACCACCGGGAAATCTCGAGCGAGGTGTCTTGGGTCGTGAAATGCCCGATTCTAGTGGCGATAGAACCTCAGCAATTATCACTTCGTCAAGACTTAGATCCTCTAGCGACTCTCGAAGGCGAACCAGGCAATCCGGCGAGACCGAACACCTAGATAACCGTGAGAAGACGCCTTCACCGCTGGATGAGTTCTATAGAACCGACAGCATACCACCACCTGAATCCTCGCCTCCGGCTCAGGCTACTGGATCTGATGTTTCGTCCAAACAGGCTGAATCTGTCGCTCCTCGCCTAAGCCCTAAATTATTCGGCTTCATTCGCTCTAAAAAGTCCCGTTCGACCTCACCAGGACAGCCTGAACAATCAATACCTACCACAGTGCACTCGCCCCCCACAGCTTCTATCAAGATGGATGATGCAGAGTCTGTAAGCCGAACTTCTGATAGCAGATCCTCCCGGCCTTGGTTGTCACTATTCAGATGGGGGAAGAATCGGCGCGGCTCAGGTCCGTCATCATTCTCGAACACATCACGAGATTCCATGCTAGGTAACCAACCGACCCCGCCGGCGAATTATATGCCACCTCGAAAGGCAAGTTCTGGGGTGCCCAAGCGGACCATGTCTCGCTTCCGAGAAGACCTGCCAGAATTACCTATTTCACCGCCAGACTCCCGTATGGCCTCTCCTGAAGTCGAACCAATTCCAGCTGAACCCTTGCCAGTCATTCCTGATGATGTAGCCATGCGCTATGATACGCCCATGGAAAGTCACAAATACCAAGAAGCGATGCGCGCTACCCCTATTTCTATGCACCGTGATGAGGTGCAACCATCTCCGGCCCTCCACTCTATGTCTCTCGCATCTGTCGACTCTGAGGCCTCTTGGCTTTCCGGTCGCATCAGCCGGAAGCGCACTTCATCGGGGATGCGGGCTTCTCTTCAATATCCTCCCCGGACCGTTTCCGCCCTATCTGGTCGATCTGAAGGTCGATCTGAAGGTCAAACTTCTGAACATACTGAAGACGACAACATTGTTGACGACGAATATCTAAACAGTGTAGTCCCTGCTCGGCTGCATCGGCAATCTACTGGCGAAGCACGTCCCAGCAGTGACGAGGAAGAGGATTCATCACCAAAATGGGGCGCTGTCGGACAGGTACCAACTGTCATACAACACAGTGAGACCATGCGAAGCCGAGAGGGTGTTCTCCAATCTTCTGGCGACGACAAAGAATTAGGCAACGCTAATGAAAGCGAAGACGACGGAGATGGGCAAAGTCCCGTTGAACCACGACGAGCGACAAGTGTCAGACTCAGCAAGGGCCATTTTCGAAATTTTAGTGCCGGTAGCGCGAAACTCCTCGAGATCTCCCCTCGTCAATCTAGCGACCATAAGATAAGCACCCAGTAATTTCGTGGCGGCTACTATTTAGATGCTTTAACAATTGAGACGATTGTAGGTGCACGATTCAGAACCGAGATGGCCAAGCATCATTCATCATTTCCTTTTCGAATACTGGAGGTTTTGCTTTTATTTAGTCTAAACCTCGGCCTAGTCCCTCGACTTTTCCTTGTGTCTTAACACCGACCAAATTCGCTCATTTCCACATTTCCTTAAATCTTGCCTCACAAACCAACGACGAAAAAAAAAGTTGAAACGCAACCCCAAAAGATATTGGCCATTTCCTACCTTAATCGTCACCGAATACTCAGAAAGCATCCAAATATAACACCCCACCTCGCTACCAACCCGAAGGGTCTCCCACAAGCCGTTGAACGGACCAAAGAAAATTTAATCATCTTCCACAGACTCATAAAATAGATCGCGCATGTACGATACGATACGTCCTTTGCAATATTCGCCCTTGTTACTAAACACCACGGGCGGGTTGCTTTTCTCTTCACCTCGGATATACTGCGAATTATCGCGCGGCGGTTTATTTGATACCAATCGCTTTTCATGCCGCCGGTTGGAGTTCAGGACCTGGTTTACCTGGGAAAGGGGCTCAGGCACGACACCTCAGTTAGTCCATAACGGAATCGGAATTTCAATGTCGATATAGACGTAAATTGGACTAGCTTTGGAACCGGTCTCTGGCTGATTCAATACCCATCTTTGTTTTTATGAAATTTGCAGTTACAGATACTCCGGTGTTTTGGGGGTTGTGTGTGTTAGCCAGAATCAAATAGAAGATGTAGTAGGAAAAGAAGCCAGGAAAAGTAATATACTTTATTAGGGAGCGATAATTGCAAGCGAGCTCGCTTGAGGAGCTATGGTTTCTGAATCCTGCTGTCTGCCACTCGGGAGGTTCGAGTTTCAGTACACCCATATGTCTGATCTTCATCAAAGGCGCGTTTATGTAGATAGACGCTAGCGAACCGAGCCCTAGAGAACCTTTTATTTACGTTCTCTTCACCAGATCTAATGTCTGTTTCCGCGAGAGAACCTATGTACTGCGGTCACGTTGCCGTGAAGTCCCCGTGATTCGGAACAACTTGGCGCATCTCTACCGCCAACCTCCCAGACAAAATTATTGATGTCCTATGTTAGCCTTGCATTCTAGTCAGCCACCATTGACATGAAGAGTCTTGTTGATGTAGTATGTCATGCTGGGGGCACGTGTCATAGCTAAACGCAAAGCACTACTCATTTCACCATATTATGTTTCCAAGTCCCTCGTAGTCAACAAATACAACCAGGGTTTTCATCCATGCATCATTGACGGCAGCCAGAAGAAATTGGATCGCCCCGTTGTAACACTTAAAACTCGGCCTGTCTCTTACATTGCTGCGCTACCCAAATCCCCAATTGGTCGAGCGTCTTCCAAGCCGCTCCTCGGGCAGTGCCTAGGTTCAAGTGCTTGAGAGGTGATTATCGATCAACTCAGAACATGGCTTGTGTTATGAATTAAGAGTCTACTATCAGGACCATGACTCGTTGCCGACGGAAGAGGCGAGCGTCTAATATCAAGTTGGGAAGATATATAATATTGCAAATGGCGTCGGCTTGGGTGTCACTTACTTTATTCAATTCGAGGTGTGGATTCACAAGAGGTGGGCGCATATATCTCGTATCAGCATCTCTGGCATCAGGGGATGGATGTTACACTAGGATCACCTCATCAAGCACCGAGGTTAGGGAGGGAGGGAGGTCTCCTGTATAAAGGTGCACTCATGTAATCAAATCAAATCAAATAGCATTGCCACGGATCAATGGGTAGTAATTATTCCTGGCGCTCACTCCCTCATCATCATATGAGCAATCCGATTTTTCCATGGCCCCTGATGATAGATTACGAATCACAACAATGCTGCACACATACAGCGAGGTTGATGTGGAATCATCTGTAATGCGCCACACTCCTGCTGATGGGAAGAAGCATGGAGAATGATGGGTCGGGGCGGTTGTCGGCGGCAGCCACACCAGCCGAGGCGAGCTGATGCATGATGCAAGAGGATCGCGTCATCTACCTGGTAAAGGTGCCGGTTACGTAGATGGTAGATTTTTAAGGCGCCCTGACAAATCACAGCACGGCTGACATCACTGTCTGTGCCGTGCTGTAAAGAGCATCTGGCAACTGGAATCTACTGTGAGAAAGCAGAAGCCGCCTTCCCTGCTCAGAGCCTTACCTACACCATCTACTTACTTACCTACTTCTTACTAAGTACCTACGTAGGTAGGCACCTACTGTCATCGGTACCTACTGCTGTATTACCTATCACGCCAATTATAGAAGGGTACTACCTACCATTACCTAACGCCAGGCAGTACTGCACCTGCAACGCTTCTACCATCGCCCGCATCCGCATGCAAAACATAAAACCCACACCTGCTGCCCCTCATTCTCTCTCCCATGTCTTTTCGAGCAGCAACCCATCTCCAACTGAGACGATCAGCTTTCGCAACCCTCAACAATCGCCCTTCCCCATTGCGCCAGTTCCATACAACACGTCCCAAAATGACTGTCCACAAAATCGCGAGGTAAGTCTGCTTGCTCTGTTTTCTGCTGCCTCTCCCACGTCTCCCGGAGCGCTTCCCCATCGCATAATCGCGCTTCCATTTCCAACCCCACCTCCCCGTATGTCCCGATATCAGGGCTGACGATGGATGGTCGACAGTAAGGCCGACTTCGACGAGGCTTTGGAGAAGTACGGTGTTGTGATCCTCGATGCCTTCGCTGAATGGTGCGGTCCGTGCAAGGCTATCGCCCCCATAGTCTCCAAGTAAGCAACCCTCATCACACCATTCGACGCACCCTCCGTGGCACACGCCTGCGGCTATCCCGACAACAAGGCGCAGTGCCATGCTCCTCGTAGACACATATCGCAGGCAAGACACATACTGACGGCAATACGCGTGAAGGATGTCCGATGAGGATAGGTTCAAGGAGGTCCACTTCGCTAAGATGGACGTCGATGACCTTCCCGAACTCAGCCAGGAGCTCGGCATCACCGCCATGCCCACGTTCCTCGCCTTCAAAAAAGGCGAGCCAGCTGGGAAGGTTATGGGCGCCAACCCCGCCGCGATCCAAAAACTAGTGACCGACCTGCTCGGCTAGTGTTCTATCGAGTATAATCCTGTTTCCATTACCCGGTGCTCAAACGAAGCATGATAATGTCGGTGCCACGCGTAATAAGTGGTGAGGGGAATCCGCTGCTTTCTAAATATGCGTGGACTAGGGCAGCTTAGAGACAAACAAGAGGGCGGATATTTTGTGATTGCTATTTCGACGGAATTGCGCAAAACCTGGTAGATGTTGTCAGTGTATATAGACGAAGGACGACTTTGCCCATGATTATTGACTTTTGTCAAAAACAGCTCATCGTCTGCAGTGCAAATATGAACACCGCAGGTTGGCTGCTAGCGACGTGTAGCCGATACAAGTTCAATTTACGCATTCCCGCTCCGTGGTACTTGATTCGAAAATATCACAAAAGCTCGAAGAGAAAGATAGGCTTGTAACCGTAATTACCACTGCGTAACAATATGTTGCAATGCACCGGAGTATATCGCATCGTTGATGACAAATTTTGAGATACCGGAAAGTAATATATTCCCTCTGTAAACAGTATAGTTGCTAGTCAAGGCATCAGAACAGCATATTAGAATCGTCTCGTACTTACTTCATTCGGGTAGCAGTGTTGTGGCATGATATCAATCAACATAAGCCCCGAGACAGGCGAATTCTCTTCGGCTCATATAAGAAGCGGCATTATTACCATCCAGCATCGGTCTCAGAACACTATGCAAGTAGTTTTCGTATTCTATCCTGGGGCACAGGTGTCAGTTGTCGTTTATTAGATAAAGAGAATTATGAAGTATTATTGAGTTGCTTGTTTTGAGGAGGAAACCAAAAAAGAAAAAAAAGAAAAAAAACTTTCATTAACGCTAGTGTCCATTATCCATGTTCTTTATTTTTATCTTAATCTCCCTCCTTTCTTGTTATAGTAGACTATATTTACATGCTTGATCAGTTTATGATATAGAAAGGGTGGCCTCGTTATTACGACCTAATAGTCTAGAATATTTATCTAATCTGTACCTTAAATCAGTGAGAACAGCTTCCCTTTTATTATGAAGTTTTACCATTGTTAGAGAAAGGTAACCGTAGAAGTTTTTGTGGAGAGAAGAAAGCAAAAAAAAACCCCCCGTCATTCGAAGTCTGTACAACTTCTGTTTATATGATTTTTGAGAGGCCGGTCGACCCCTATTGCTACCATTACTTCTGTTCCGAACCTAGTCAGATATATCCAAGTAGAGCCTATGGTAGGTTGAGACACTTGAACAGTAGGTCCCGCGTGGCTTTTTGGTTGGTTCGAGTCGCGATTTGAGTCCTCCTGTATGTAGACAATATATTCCTCTCCATGGCGGTAGACTTACCTAGCTTTTTCCCGCTCAAGACAATCGTATCTAATTATGTATACTAGGAAGAGAAAACAAGGAACACAAATTCGTTCTCCACTGCTTCGATTTTTATTATTATTAAAAATTTTTGGAAGAATAGGAATTGTGTAGGCTCTAAAGCTGTTAGTATCTAGTGTTGTACGGAAGGTATAATTACGCGAGTTATGCTGGGACACCAAGGTCTCCGTCTTCCATATAGATGTCATGGTCGTGAATAGTCAGCTATTCAGCCCTCGCTTAGAATTGAGCCAATTGCCGGCCTCGCCAGGTTCCAAGAATTAATAATTGTTTATTATATATACAGACCTAGTATATCTCCGCCTTATTGCGGAAGGCTTGAGAGAAGCCTTGGGATTTTTAGCCCCTTAGAAGATCATTCATAATTCGAGTATATTCTCTAAGTCCTAGCTTTAGCCCTTATTATCTCCAGACAGAATTGGTGGTTCTGAAATTTTTCTTATTCTATCTGCCTGCCTAGCCGGTGGTATCTGATGTCCCAATTGTCAGGGAACCCCGCCATGCTTTTTCCCAACTCACGCGGTAATTAATTATGCTTACTCAAATTTCTTATCCGACCGTGACTTGTCTTCAATCTTTCCCATCCCTAGACCCCTGTCCTTAAACAGCCTAACGTGTCCAACTCAACAATGTGTGTGTGTGTGTGTGTGTGTGTGTGTGTGTGTGTTCTTGCCTTCATTCAGGCCCCGCGGGAATACACCATGAAGAGATTCGGCGGCTTCTCGCGGCCCGAAAACTCCTCGTCGAGCTCGTACACGACATCGGAGCCCTGAGGCCGGAACCCCAGGCGCGCGTACACATGGCGGCCCATGCTCGACGCCTCGGTGGTGGCGTACAGGATCCCGCGGCGACGCGTCTCGTCGAGGCCCCACTGCACCAGCTTCGACGCGACGCCTCGGCGCTGGAACGCCGGATGCGTCACGCATAGATCGAGGGCCATGACGGCCGGCGGGTCAGCCGCCGCCTTGCCCCTGACGAACGCCACGCGGGCCTGGAACAGGGAGCGGAACATCTGCCGCAGAAACCGCTGCTCCGTCTCGTTCCCCGGGTACAGCGCCGCCGGGACGGCGTCGTCCAGCGCGCCCAGGTCCGTGTCCCCGTATCCCTCCACCGCGGAGATCTGGATCCAGACGGCGAAACCGACGGTGATGCGGCGGCGGCTGCGGCCGGCCTGGCCCGGGGGGCCCGGGCCCGGGAGCGTCGCCTTGAGGTACACGGCGTTCGGATTCCCCTTGCTGTCGGTCGTTGTCGACCGCCACCTGCGAACCATGCGCGCTGCGCCGGCCGCTTGGCCCTCGGCCGTCTCCCAGCCCGGGTTGAAGGCCTCCCAGATCGCGTCGTGGACTTGTCCGCCGAACGCTTCGCTGACGCAGCGGAATGCGTCCGTGAAATCCTCCGCGTTGTCGACGACCTCGACGAGGAGGGCGTCCCTGTCTGGAATTGCCGTGGTTGCCATTGTCTGCCAAATTGGGGGTGGGGGGTTCATGTAGTATGATACGTACTCAGGTAGGATAAATAATTTACGTGTTCAGGTTCTCGAGCGGGGGGTTTCTCTCTTTATGAATCACGATGGGTACGTTTCTGAATCGAAAACTTGCGCCCCACTCTCCTTCCTCGCCTGTCCTACTTGGTTGTGAATGATTCAGAGAATATAAGTACATAATAATGAATGTGCGCTTTCAACTTTAAACTTGGATATATGGAATAATTTAATCCTCTTCTTTCGCGATAAATTAGCTAACTACAAGGGTGAAGCTCTCCCAGTCTTGGTAATAGTGATTACATTATTCTCATACAATGACATCTTGTGATCTTCCTCATCATCTCTTTATTTCGTTTGGCGTATTACGAGTATTGTCACTCCTTATAGTCATGTATTATTGGCAACTATGGTGCCACGCTGGTGCATATTATTACGTGTGTAGTTATAGTGCGCAGATACTTCATACCATGTAGCTTACGCCATCCAACTAAATCAGTGAAGTGAGGTGTGGTATGACCTGGGAGGCTATTTATTAATCTATTCTCATGTTCCTCAAGCAAGCAGCCGATATGGAGACTGCATCTTCTGATACCTTTTAGACCCCGGGCGCCCCTCATCTCGATAATCTCATCTAGGGACAAAAGCACACATTTTAAGACAAGAGAAAATGCGTGCTAATAGCAGAGAAACAGTCACTCTTCGATCAAGCTCTTAGGATTGTGTTCATCGAAGGTCACGCAATTAGCTTCGGGCTGATATCGGACTAGGTTTATCCCGTTAGCTTTGTGAAAGACCGACTCTAACTAGGAGGAGTTTCCAATAAAAAATGAAACAGAAAAATAAAAGAAAGAAAAGATAACGCTGATACGACGTGGCTTACAATGGGTTTGCCCACAAGGATGGGTCGTGGGAAATTGAGTTGATACGACGCTATAATATAATACTAAATGCGTCTTTGTCTTGATCTTGTCCTCTTCAAGATCATGAACTGGACAGTCTCGCGGTAGCGCTTCTGGGGATTGTTTCGATGTCAGTGATGAGAGAAACGAGTAATACGGTTGCGAGATTTGTGGGCGTGTATTCCAATATACACTATACAGCAATATGTTTACTGCTAGGCGAATAATTTCATCTTTACATCTATGTATGAGCTGCTGAAGATGTTGCCTTCCTCTCCCTTAGTCATGTCTTTCAACTTGCCATAACACCTGCCCCAAGTTCTCTAGCCCGACGAACAATGCTAAGGCGATTTTGACATTGCTGGTCACAATAACGCCACCATTCTAGGCTGTACTAGATCAATAGTATAGCGAGGCTTTCTCGCATGTTGTTCAACACAAAATACGGTCAGAAAGTGCTGAGTGACTACGAATTGTATATGATATCTTTCCGCCAAGTGTTCTCGTCAGCTTCTTACCGCTTGGCACCTGCCTAACAAAGGAGGCTTGGCGATTGCTAAGAGACCAACATCCTCCTGGACCGTTCTGGCTGAATTTACCACGTTCTAACGGCTGGGCTCGCGTATCTCGTGGCGTTCAGGCATCATGTCGTGATACCTTGACTTTTATCCAGCCGCTATTGCGCGCAGTGTGCCGTGCTGACTGGGTTTCCCGAGCTATTCGATGGAACCATTCTTGGCGAAAATTTTGCCTCGGTATGCTCCTTTTTCCCAAGACATACATTTACCAATAGGAACATTTTCCACTATCACAGCGATCTGGAATCCGGGGGACGCGGTGGGGGAGAACCGTTCCCTGGAAAACGAGGCAATGCGGTGAACCGAGATAGCTGGCGCTAAAGAACGAGAAATGAAAATTGCTTCGATCCAACAATCGCTGACTGTTCCACAGACGAGCCAAGTCGCATGCCAAGTTGCTCAAGGCCCCTCAAACAAATACCCGCTCCCTGCCATTTCCATGGGGTTGGGCTAGGTTATCGGCATGCGAGGAAACTATATAAAGCTGTGAGAGAATGGCCGTTCCCAGCATGTAGTTCTCTTTCTTCTCCTTCATCGACATCGCGGCCGGTCAGCCACTCTTTGAAGATGAAGAGCCTCGAAGTTTTTGCTGTCGCCTCGTTGTTCGCGGCCCAGGGATTCGCGACTGATCGTGTCCTGAAGCCAGAGGATCTCGTGGCGAAAATTCGAACGGAGGAGTGAGTTACCCCCCACAAATCTAGCGACTGTCAACCTGCAGCGAAGGAGATGATATATATACATATATATAAGAGAAACGAGGCTGACTCTTGTCCCCAGGCTAGAACGCAACCTCTGGAATCTGGACCGCATTGGCAGGGAGAACGGGGGTAACCGTGCATTTGGGACGCCTGGGTACGCGGCGTCCTCGGATTACATCCTTGAACGTGCGAAGACGCGTTTTGGGCCCGAGTACGATACTACTGTGCAGTACTTCGACCACCTGTATAGCCAGGTTCGTGAGATCTACGTCACTGGGCCTGATGGCGAGTCGGTCGACGTTATCCCGCTCATTTACAACCCCGGTACCGAAGATGGCCCAATCAAGGCCCCGCTCATTGACACGCCCGTCGACGACGTGAGAGGTAGGTCCCGATGGTGGCCCGAATTTTCTAATGCTTGAGGCAATCTGGTATCTAACAAGATCGGCTGTATAGGATCGGGCTGTTTTGAAGACCAATGGGAGGGCATCGACGCCACCGGGAAGCTGGCGCTCGTGGTTAGTTCCCTGGAGTCTTTTCTATCCCCTTTTAGCAATTTTTGGCCTCAGTTTCTCCTGCATGCTCCCGAGACATTGGTAAAATTTTGCTCTTTATGGTAATTACTGACTCCAGTGGTTAAACAGAAGCGTGGCATCTGCGCCATCTATCTTAAGATCCAGCTTGCCAAGGCTCATGGCGCGGTAGGTGTTATCATCTATCACAATCTTCCCAGTAAGCCGAATTCGGCCACGCTCACGGCCGAGAGCTACGGGACTCTGGTCCCGGTGGGGACGATACCCTTAGCTGTAGGGCAAGCCTGGAAGGAAAAGCTGGTAGCTGGCGAGGAGGTAGTTGTGGAACTGTTCGTCGATGCTGTCTTCGACCATCGTAAGACGTGGAACATCATTGCCGAGACCAAGCAGGGCGACCCCAACAACGTCGTTATGCTTGGAGCTCATCTTGACAGTGTTCAGGCCGGACCTGGCATTAACGACGATGGCTCGGGGACCAGTCTGTTGCTGGAGATTATGACGGAGCTCCGTTACTACGAGGGGTACCCGAACAAGGTCCGGTTTGCTTGGTGGGGAGCAGAGGAGAGCGGACTCGTGGGCTCCCTGTACTACACTTCGAACCTGACGCCAGAGGAGGCAGATAAGATTCGCTTCTACTTCAACTATGACATGGTCGGGTCACCATATCCCCTGTACCAGATATATCTCGGCGACAACGAGGGCGATGAGGTTGGCGCTTCAAAGCTTCTGCAGTGGCTGACGGCCGCGGGCAAGCAGCCTTACTACATTGATTTCGGCTCGAGCTCCGACTATGTCGGATTTGTCGAACTCGGCATCCCGTCCTCCGGCATCTTCACGGGCGCCAGTCTTAGCACTGACCCCTGCTACCATCTCGCGTGCGACACGCTTTCCAATGTCAATCTCGACGCAATTACCGCCAACGCCAAGGCTGCTGCCAACGCGGTCGCCGAGTTCGCTCTCTCGCTTGATGGCGTGCCTCCACGACGCAAGGTCTCTCTCAACCCTCGTAGCAAGAATGCCATCCGCGCTCAGTTCCTCAAGTGGAAGCGGGCTGCCGCAACTGCTGCCACGCAGAAGTCGTGCTCGCACAAGGACGACACCACGATTTAGGCCATGTATATGAGTCATGTAGATTGTTGATCTAGTGAAACGGCAACACTTAGCTAGTTACCAAGGTTGCCGTGAGTGAAACAATATGACCACCAAATAAACCGCGATATTGTCGAGTACCTAAACTAGGTGATTTTGCCCGTAACCCTCTACTTTTATCAATCGTTGGCCTCGGTACCAAGAAGGTATGAGTATGCAGGTTGTATGCAAAATATACAAAGGATTGTGAATATAACATGATGTAATTGTCTGGATTCAGGGACTTCCCCGGCCACGTCATCTCAGGCAGGGATAATATATGCTGCGAGATATTTGTACAGTCAAAATGATTCCGTTCGGCAAAACCCCTCAACATAATTCCATGCGATCGCCGACCGCTTCTTCCCGTAGCTTGCGTCCCAGGTCGTCCTTCTCTTCCAATTCCTCCTTAATCCGCTGTTCGACCTCGTCCCTGATGGGGCCGAGGTCGGGTGGGATAACGGACAGTTGGGCGCTTGGCGCAGCGCCGACGAATCGCAGCTGTTCAGTAACATGTTGTATAATCTCTGTCAACTTCTTCTGGGTGTTTCGATTCTGACGAGGTTCACCTAGAATTTGTTGAATTGTGGGCAAGAGCGAGTCGATCTTAAACCGGTCTCTCCACGGAGTATGTATCGGGATTTGGGCTGGTATGTCATTCTGGTGGCCAATTGCGATTGCTGTCTCGTAAGCCCAGGCGCGGGCAACGTTTTTCGGCGTGTACCCGCCACCACCGAAAAGAATGAGCGGAAGATTCAACTTTTTGCAGAACTCCACGCACGAAGAGTGACCCTGGACGAGTAGGTTGAACTTGCCTAACCTGTCACCAGCTAGCGAGTCTGCGCCACACTGCAGAGCTATAGCACCTGGTCTGAACTTTTCAACGACCCGTTGAATTATGGTCTCGAATAACCACTTATACTGCTCATCATTGATGCCATCGTTGAGAGGAACGTTGATGGCATGGTGCGCTCCGGGGTTATGTTCACTTTTAGGGCCATTGTCTTCGAGACCGCCGGTGCCAGGAAAGAAGTTCATGGGATCATATTTGTGAAACGAAACGGTCATCACCCGATCGGTGGAAAAGAATGCTTCCTCCACGCCGTCGCCATGATGTACGTCAATATCGATATAAAGAACGCGGGCGTGAATGCGCAGTAGTTGTAATATGCCGAGAACGATGTCGTTGATGTAGCAGAACCCGGATGCTTCGGCTTTCTTTGCGTGATGAAGCCCTCCCCCCCAAGCAATGGCAATATCAGCTTGGTTTGCGCACAGTTTTCTTGCCGCATCGAGAGAAGCACCTCCGGAGAGCGAGCAGTAGTTATAAAGTCCATCAAATAAGGGACAATCACTCCCGCCCAGGTTAAACCTCAGATCGGGATTTGGATTCTCCATGTCGAGGGGCTGAGGCTGAGGTGCGACGGTGGCGAGATGATCTACGTAATCGCTGGCGTGGTAAGAGGTCAACTCTTCGTACGTAGCTGCACGTGCCGTATAGTTGTCCATTGCAAAGTTCATGCCGTAGGCGGACACCAGGCTCTTGGTGAGGGTCAAGCGCCAGGGCTTCATTGGGTGTGTCATGCCGAAGTGATGTCTCTCCATCTCCGGGTTGTAGTGGAATGATACATTATAGCCTTTAGGTTTGGTGATGCCATGTTCATGAGCAAAGCGCCTGATCTTGTTGAGATAGGCAGCATTTTCCATATCGCTTGGCCGATCTAGCGGCTTCAAGAATTTCTCAACAATGGGCTGGTCGTAATCTACATTGTGAGGAAGATAATTGGGCTTCGGAAGCCGCACCGAGTACGGATTTCCCGGGTCTGGTTCCATGCTGAATGCCAGTGAGCCAGAAGTCTGACGTTATAAATTGTTTGAAGACAAGAATGACACGCCCTAGATGGGCTGGAGGTAACGTTGCCAATGCCTCACTCGGGAATAGTGCTTCAGTATCCAGTGAAATCGGGGGCCGAGTGGTTTTGCCCAAGGATGGGTAGGTACTGAGAAGAGGTTCGGAAAGGATTGTGAAATCGATAGAACCCTCGAATAGCTGGTGGATGTCCTCTGTAACCTGGGCGATTTGACGGCACAGTGAGCAAAGGGCTGGGAATGAGGGCCTGTCGTTGGTGAGCCGCCACTAATATTACATGTGCATCCACCGGATCGGTCAAGAGAAACGGCTACAACTCAAACTTGGATTTGGTTTGAGTTGTGGTATTGCTAATGACGAAGTCAGGTTATGGTCAGGAAATCATCGAAAGCAAGGTGACAAGAAACGATCATCTTAGGATTGAAGATTGAGGATGTGCTATCCATGCAAAACAATGTTCAGCTAAGTTGGCGGTCGTAGGTAGTACGGTTTTAGCGCCACCAGGAAGCGACAAAGCTAGACCAAAGCAGGCCTAGCACTATCCGAAGAAATTCGGGGCAAACTAGGCAGAACTAGGCAAAGCTAGATTGACAGGAACAAGCGCTGGCAGGGGCTTCTCTGCTGACCAAGCCACAAGTTTGCATTTTTCGGTGGCGTTGCCTCTTCCAACTCAGTTGTCTCGCGACATCTGTGCTCTGGGACCTCTGTACAACACATTCGATTCCACCAAAGACCCAAGGCCCAGGCCCCCCCAGGCCCCAGACCCTTGGCTCCGTCGTGTCCGCCTGCCCAAGTACCTGCCTTGACGCAGCACAGTCCAGTGCTTGCCCACCCGAAAGCGACCTAGCATCGTCCTGCAGCTGGGTGGCGTCGTTTTTTCAAGGTCCATACCAACCAGACCAACTACCACACATTGTCCCCTCTCTTGCCGACGGTAGGTGACGACACGGTTCTTCTCTCGCTTCCAGGCAGGGCTTCCGCTATCGCACAACGCAGCACCTGATGTCCCAAGACCTTGGATTGGACCTTGGGTCGTCGGGGTTACCGTTTCATGTCATTGAGCTAGGAAGGTGAGCCAGCACCGCTATATGATTTGACCCTTCTGCTGCTCTGCACACCATCCATCCACAGTCCCTGCGATGAGTCCAGTTGCATCTCGATAGTCACTCGCTCTGCAAGCTCCTTGTTGCCCGGTGTTACGTTTCTCCGTGCGCAAACAAACAAGCCAGCGCAAATAAAAGAAAGTTAAAAAAAATAAAATAAAAATAAAAAAGAGGAGAGAGAGAGACGAACATCAGTATAAGAGAAAGAAACAAAGAGGCACGAGAGGGAGCAATCGTGGGTTGCGTTTGCATGCATGGCCATCTTGAGCTGGTCCTGATTGTTCTACACCCTTCTTTCACCTATTAGAGCGCACGCCTCGCGCAGGAGGCCAGGTTAACAGCAATGCCTAGAGACGATCTCTCAATAGACTTCGTAAAGAAGATGGCGCCGTCCGTCGAGGCGCAAGACCCCGCCGTCATCCTCGAGGAGTTCCTCCACCGCATGGCCAATCTCCCCGAAGAGATTCGCTTCATTCAAGACGAGATCGCCGACAAAGACCGCTCGTATCACGACTGCATCAAGACGGTCGAGGAGTGCGACAATAAGATCCAGCGCTGGATACGGTCGAATGGCAGCCATCAGAACAACCCGCGAGAGGGCCAGTTGCGCGAGACGATACGGGATAGTTACACACGCGCCGAGAAGCTCGCCGAGGAGAAGGTCGCCTTATCGCAAAGAGCGCAATCTCTGTACGACAAGCATTTGCGACATCTCGACCTCCAAATCAAGCAGTTGAGCGATAGGGGCGAACCGGGCTTCACGGATCCCGACGAGATACCGTCTCTGATTCGGCCAAGCGCTGCCAACAATAGCAACACCTCCGTCAGGGTCTTGTCTGTTACTACTAGTTCGGCGCCGCTCAACCCTATCCTTAACAATGCCACCCCTGCCGCCGCCAGACTGTCCAACTCGCAGGCACGTGCCGCACAGTCCCAAGCCCACATCTCCTCCTCCGCGCCGGCCTCCCCTGCTGCGAGCATGATACTCCATCGAAATCACCGCGAGTCATCTGCTGGACCTGGGAGTGGTGTTCCTAAGAGGGGGCCACGAACGGCTTCTGGTATAGGCAATATCCCGGCAAACTCGAGTGGGCTAGCACGACATTCGTCGCTCGGACCAGGGACACCGAAACCAGGAACGCCGGGGGCTTCGAGTCGGGCGGGGAGTGCCGGGCCTAAGGGAGTGACAAAGACGTCAAGCACTGGAGCCGGGCGAAAGGGCACACCAGGAGCGCTCGCACGCAAGAAGCCACCTACTTCAAAATCAACGCTATCCCGCGTTAAGCGCGCAGGGCAGTCGAAGGGGTCTCCGGCTTCGACTGCCGATAGCGAGCTCTCGGACGCGGAATCGGCGCCTTCGTCTCGCCGTGGCTCTCGGGCGGGAAGCGGCACGCCCGGTCCTAACCAGAATGCCCATACTAAGCATAAAGGGAGCGTAGAAGCTGATAAGGACGAGGAGATGGCGGATAGGGATGATGACGAAGATGTCTCGGGCTCTGATGGCGTTTCAGGCATCGACGACGATGAGGACGAGGAAGGCAAGAGGTACTGTCTGTGCCAGGCGGTATCGTATGGCGATATGGTGGCTTGTGATAATTCCTCTTGCCCCTTCGAGTGGTTCCACTGGAGCTGCGTCGGATTGAAATCAGAGCCCGAGGGTCGCTGGTACTGCCCTACATGTAGTGCCGAGCGCGCCGAAAGTCTGAAGAAGAAGGGCAAGTAAAGGTGGCGATGAAGCACTCGAGGAAACTATAGCACTACCTACCACTTAAACTACAGGTCTGAAACACTAGAGACGAAAGTTATCTAGTAGGACGCGACTGGAACGAATCCTTGCGGATAAGCCCTCCTGGCCTGGAACTCCAGCCATCGGGACGAACCGGCCGACGCCGAGGTGTCGTTGAAAACGAAAACACAGGAACCGAGATTCCACCCAGGACAGTCGGATTTCATGAGCCATGACGGGACCGAAGCTTCCATTCGCACTCCCCAATCCGTCTAGAGTAGAGCAGACAGAGGCTTATTAGGTCGCCTTAATAGATCTCTCGTCATCCCGGCTTGGTTGGATCAACCAGCTTGCCCGATCTAGTGGCTTGTCTGTTTTAGAAAAGTTGAAGGATCTGAAGTGCATGAGAACTGTAGGTAAGCCTGACTAGGAACAAGAGAAAGACGCTAGATCTGGTGAAGGGTAATGGGGAAAAGAGGGCGCAGACTACAAATCTACGACGTGTTCAGGCACCCGAGAGCAAGTGTACATACAGTACGAACTTTTTTGCCTTCAAAACAATAACGAGACTTTAAACGTACACTTATGCCGAGTAGATGACCAAATCACGACTGCATGATTCCGTTTACATTCTATTCCGTCGGAATATTTGTCTTTTATTATCTTCCAAGCCACTTTTTTCGCCTGTATTTATTCTCATTACACGTGACCATGTCTATTAGGGAATATACCATTAACAAGCATGCATGAGAGTCGAGACCAAGACACGTCGCTCTCGTGACATGCTGTTTTTCTCCGAAGAAAGTTACCAGCCAAATAGAGGAACAACAACAACTCTAATGCTCCAACAGACGCAGGCTACCCTGGACGACCACATTTTCCAGGATTGATCCTGGGGGAATATCAATTGTGGAACCTTCCGTAGCGACAATAATCACTGTTCCCTTTAATGTGACACCACGGTGAAGGTTTACGTTACCGGTGATAGTCAAGTGGTCGAGCTCGATGATTTTAGGAATCGAGGGGATTCGCTTCTGGAAATCGGATACTTTCTTGAAGTCTGTGCCGAGCTTAATAAGCGGGGCACCACCAAAGCGGCTGGGATTCAACTGCAGCTGGCCGTGCTTGACGGCGTACAGGTCAGACTTGACAAGCATCAGATCTGAGCAGGTCTTAACGGGCAAGAATCGTCGACGGGGTACGTTGACACCGTGGGCGTTCTTGAAGTGACGGATGGCCGCACCGACAGCAGTTTCGAGTTGAAGAATCGAAATATCCGACTCGCCCTTCTTGTCGCCAGGAATGGACTTGCCGTTCGGGATGATCTCCATCTCTAGCTCGTCATTCTCGACGACACGCTTGATGGCCTTGACGTTCATCCAGATGTTGTTGGTATTGAAATACTTGAACTTCTTGATCGATTTGAACTCGTTTGCGTGCTCTTTGGGAACTTGAGCAATTTCAAGCAACCGAACAGAACCCTCATAGTCGATGATGGTACCACCCTTGACATCAGCCTTGGTCTTGTTGGTTAGCTCCATGATATACTCGGCCTCTGTCTCGACCATGTGCTGGAGAACACGCAGATCCACCACAGCGCCTAGGTTGTCCACGTTGGACAGGAAAATGATCTCAATGCCACGTTCGATGAGCTGGTCCAGAACGCCAGAGTTATAGAGCGACTCAAATACGTCACCATGTCCCGGAGGGTACCACTCGGAAATTGCAGAATCATAGGTCTTGGGGACGGGGAGGAGAGAGTCCTTGAAAATTCTGGGGTATCGAGATTGATTGAAGGTCACGATATCCACGTTGTGGCCCTCGTACTTCTTGATAATAGCGGCAGTGTCATCGTTTGTGTTGAACGAGTTCATCAGAATGAAGGGAACGTTGGTATTGTAGGTTCGGTTCAAGTATTCGACCTGGCGAACAGACAAGTCTAGGAAAGACATGCCGTCACGAACTTCGATGACTGATTTGGGGCCGACACAACCCATCGAAGTACCCAAGCCACCATTCAACTTGAGAACGGCCAGCTTGTTTAAGAAGCCCACGGAGTCGGAGTTGGCGAGGTCTTCGTAATCAACAACCTGGCCTTGAGCTGGAGGGGCAATGCGATCCCAGTCACTATTTGGACAAATGTCAGCGGTGTTTATCGAGCCGGACTTTCGAATTGGTCACGTACACAGCGTTTCCCTTAGCCTTGTCGTTAAGGTATCGTCGGAAGAGGGAGAAGAAGTTGTCCATTTCTGTCTCGAACAGCTACACGCCAAGTGTTAGAGGCAAACATGGTGGCAGTACGGCACTGGGTGTAAATTACCTTCTTCTGCTCCGGGTCTTTGACTGTTTCGGCAAGCTCGGTCAGAGCATTGCGCATCTGTGCGGCGGCGACGTTGGTCGAGGCATTCTCGAAAGCCTTTCTCACTTCCATTAGCAACTTGCTCCTTGTGATGGTCGAGGCAAAGGTAGGAATAGGTAGATTGTAGCCCGAGGAAAGGAGTTTGTGCAAGGGGAGAAGCTGATGGTTTGGAGGCGGAAACTCGAGACCTTCTGCTTGAATAAATTAAAGCTTTAAAGCCCAATTTAATGGGAGGCGAGTGTAACCCAAGGACGCGTCGTCAGATACCACTTCTTGAAGAGCATCTGACCCCGGGTCCGCCCCGAAGGTTGCTGATGTTTCCAGGTCCGCACGGAAGCAAGGGGCACGCCGTGTACTTGGTTCATTCAATAGTGGGTGGTGTCACCGAAGCGCAGCAACAGAGGGGCAAAAGAGCACCAAGTAACCTTGGCAGCTCTTTGTGTATGTGGGTTCCATATCGAGACACAAAGACAGGGTGGATGGTGAACGGTGAACGGGGACATTGCAGCGACATTGAAAAGCGCCAGGGGAACGAGTTGAAGCGGGAGGAGGCAGTCTGTAAGTCGTACTCACCATGTGTGATCGAGTCTTGCCATGATGTCTGCCAGTAAACTCGCTGTCCGAGTCTTTACCTCCAAGCTGGGGCTTGAGGTGGGAAGGCAATGCACTCTTGATCGCCTGGGCCATGGTCAAGGCAGAGGAACGGAAGACTAGTCTGGAGCTTGTTAGAGGACACGTAGTGTGCAGCTGTACAAGAGAGGTAGGTAGAAGGTCGTCGGGCCAGAGCGCCTCGATGGTATATACCGAGGAGAGAACTTTGGAGGGGAGGAAAAAGTAGGTGAGGAAAAGCCAGGTTTTAACGTTGCCCCCAGGCGATGTGTAAGTGGCGGACAGGTGAGGGGCAGGGGTGAGGTAATTGGAAGCACAAGCAAGTTAAGGACTGGGCAGAAGACTGGGCAATTGGCGATGAGCTTGGGAGGCACCTAATGCTGGAGGTACAGCTGTGCAGCTGTAATTCTCGACGGACACTGGTTGCAGTGGGGGCGACGTGCTTGATGGTGGGGTACCGCTAGGTACCACCTACCTTACCGTGGTAGATAGTGGGCAGGTTAAGCTGCTAGCTTACCTATGCTGACCCGACTCTGGCAGGGGACAGGAGACGGGAGCCAAACTTACTTGTGACAATAGGTACCTGGAGGACTGTGAGGACCAAGTTGTAGCAGGTATACAAGACTCCTTTTCTTTTTATCGTTTGCCCGTTCCGTTTGTCCAATCCGTCACTTTATCACCTTGATTTCACGGTTGATCTGCCGTTGGTGTGCTTGTGTGCTCCGCGACTGCTTAATAAATCATTAGCCATATGTTTGTAGTGCACGATTGACGTAATGCAGATCCTTGTTTGTTCGAGGCAGTGTCCGCATGTCTGCATGTCTGCATATCCGCATCGTGCTCCTTTTTGCCCACTCCCCATTCCCATCACACATGGTGTCTTTCATCGTGTCGCGCCTCCAAGCCACACTGTAGGTGTCATGTGGGTGCTTTCAATTGTACTATAGACCACTACTTGTTCTGCAGACATCCCGAGGCGGCACAAGAAAAGAATGCAAGCCAGACAAAGGGACGGGGGGTTTCAGAGAGGGGCAGTCAAGGAGGAGGCAACTGTTGCTGTGAAGAGTGGGAGATCGGCAACATACCTCTTGAACCCTACAACAGACTGATGCGGCAAATGCCAAACGAGACGAGTGCGTTATCTAGAGTACAGAAAATTAAAGGCACGACGGAGAAGATTAGCTGGCCCTGGGATGGCATGTGGTCTATCTAAATACCTACTTATACGAGCACGCCCCCTTTATGATGGCCGCCTGGAGCTCCATTGCTGCGGCAAAGTGAACACAGAGTGAGCTAGGAGTATTAGTTGCCCCACAGGAGTAATTCCCGGTCATTGAAATCTGATGGGGATAGCCGACAACCAACGACCCTAAGACGAAGTAGACCTAACGTCCGTCTCTCTCGGCTGGTGGCGTTCCCTCAGCCAAATTGGTGGGATTCAGGGCGCAGCAAGATCCCGTCCTTGGCGAAGATAGGCTCGTCTTGCCCCCGAAAAGCCTCATATTTGGTGGCACATTACGTGCTCTGGGATGGCCGAACAAGGGCTGATAATCTCCTGTGGCTGGCTACATCTGCTGCCGGATTCCACCCACACTGTCGTGGTTGAGTGTTCTAGATCTCTACAGGTACACTGCACTACCTAGGTTAGTGGTTTGTATGCACCACATATGCTTGTTCTCCCAACGTCTCGCCAGGGACCTGGGAGACGGTTATCAGTGGCGCCATCTGCATTGACGTATCGTCGCCCCTCGCTTGTCGAAGGTTCTGCATCTACATGGACTGACTAGCGGTACTCGCATATACAACTCGTTCATCTCGAATTGACCGAATCTGGTCATCTTTTTCTCCGAGATTCCACATATTTCGAGATAGCTAACCAGTCGAGATAAGGTGTACCGTATGGCTACCTGTTCAGCCAATGTGGGATTCTCCATCTTCTGTCGTTGGAACATGCCCGGCTTCATGGCCGCCGGCCAAGAAACGCTCCCCCGAATCCATGATGGTTTAGGTACGTAGCTTCGTTTCAATATCAATGTGGTCCAGACTCGTCTCAATCAAGGGCAGGTACACGACGTAATCTGTGCAGCGGTCAGGACAAGGGGGACTCGGTAATGGAGGCAACTCAAAGGCTAGGCATGCCAGGATCCGGCAGCTCTGGACCTGCATCTTGCGTGGCTAACGCTCTATCCAGCCGCGTTTCAATAATTGATTCGATACCTACCGCATTCCGTGTCGTCTGTGGGGCTTTTATTGATGTCAAGAAGATAGGTAATAGACGTTGCATCGACGGTCAAGCCTCTGAGCAATTCCGCCTGAAGCGTCGCTGTCCACATTTTACTGAGGACGCAGCATTGCTTGGATCCGGTTGTTTCTCGCCACAAACATTATTAATAATGCCTACTTGGGGCCATAGATGAAGGCGTGATAAAGACAAGTCTAGGTAGTGTACCTAGTGTACCTAGACTTGAAATTCCCTTCACCAAAACCTGCCCGAGCTTGGGACACTGTATATATGTGAGGCAAGAGATGTACTGTACAGCTCTACGGGGAACATTTCCATGCATCATTACAGTAGCTGGCAAATAGATGGTGGGGTGCTGGCCACGTGGGACGGGAGAGACACGAGCTTGGGCGAATTTCAAATCTCGTGTCTTGAACCAAAATGTCAAGCGATATCAAGACCCAGCTCATAGCGACGGCAGCAGCGGTGAGCACCGGCCTTCCCCCTATTATTTGCTCCGAGCCTGCGAGAATTGGATGCTACCATGAGTTATCGGTAATGTATCTAGGTACTGCAAGAAATGTACCTACATACTTTAAACGTTTTGATAATGTATGCACACCCGGTATGGGCTAGGCTGTCGCTACCAGAGCACATAGCATAAAGCTAAGAATAGTAGCTGTATAAAAGATAAGGAAGGGTATTGGATTCTAGATTTTCAGCTGAGTTTAACTAGTGTATTAACAGCTCACGCATCCCGACCTATGCGTAGGATTTGTTCTTGTACGCGAAGTGTATGTTGTACCGAGTGGGATACATATCTCACTTTTTCACTCTTTTCTTCTTCTTTTCTCATTCTTGTGCCTTTTGTTACCTAATGTGATTGCTTATAATATACCCACCTGTTGCATTACACTGAGGTGCCTTAGCGTAGGTACCTAAGGCGCTGCCACTGGTAACCTGGTATTCGCATATTTCAGATAGTGCATCTCACCGGATCCCGCTTGGACACATGGGGTCCGCCATCGGCCCCCTGCCCCGCTGAACTCAAGAACACGTCCGGGGTTCAATCGAGCTGAATACTCTCGATGGATTGATATATAAAAATAAAGAATGTCTCGGTACCCACTACGTCTTGATGAAGTAGCACGCGTACTCTCTATCCCCGAATGTTGCATATGCCGTTGGTGCTCCTAATCGCGCGTGTCGGATCCCACCAACAAGCAGCATCTTCGTCATGGGGAGTTTCAGTCCCGAGTTGCTATACTGGCAAGTCAACGTCCCGGAGGACGAGAGGACGGAAGAATGCCCCGACTTCTTGCGCATACTGAACCCCAAGGACAAGGGCATTATCAGCACGCCAGACATAGAGCACCACCTCAGCACCTGGCCCGAGGTGCAGAAGCTGATTTTGGACAATCGCCTCGATCTGTTCCAGCGCGTGCCGTCCGAGCTGCGGAAATACCTAGAATACACGTGGAAATTGAAGCAGGGTTATGGCAGCGTCATGGATTTCATCCTAACAAAGAGGCTTTATTGGGACATGCCCATAACGCCCAAGGGCAAACCGTTCGAGTGCGAAGAGGACATAAAGATCTTGTGGAACGACTGGCCATACGGCCTCGACAAGAAGATAGTTCATCTCGTTGTCTGGACGAAGTTCGACCTTGAAGATGACCCCGCCACCGACGACCTAACGGCAAAAGCCCGGGCCGAGATCGATGCATTCGTTCTGAAGACTTTCGGTTCGAGGGTGCCGAGCGATCATGTAAGACATCTATCTCATAATCAGTCTGCTCAATATTCATACTTACTCCCAGTTAAATAGTACATCTGGTTCAAAAACTGGCGTTCTCTAAAGTCGGTTCAGGCAGTTGAGCATTTTCATGTCATGTTATATGACCCAGATCCTGCCTTTATCGACGAAGTGACTAAGGGCGATGTTCCACTCATCCGAAAGGTCTGATTTAACTGCCGAATAACGAGCGTTTCGGGGTTACACCTCATAGACATAGACAACCAGACGCGAATAGTCCATTAAATATCATGGTCTTTCGTAGATTTCTGGTTCCCGACTATTACCTCCGCAAAGCACTATAATCCTAAACCCGAGACCTCAGACAACCTGTCTCACCCTACCCGTCTCCACTTCATAAACCCACCCACTGATCTTCACATCTTCCGGAACTGTAGTCGACTTCTTCAAGAACCCTACGTCCTCCTTGACGGCATCATCAAGATCAGAGAAGGGCAAGAAATCGAGGGTTCCTAGCTCGGCGGCGGCGGCCGGGCCGAGGTTCTGCTTGACAAGGGCGTGCGCATCATCATTTGTAAAGGTCAACATGCCGCATCCCGTGTGCTTCACCAATATGACTTTAAAAGAGCTGGAATTAGTTAATTGCTCTCCAGGGAACAGTCTGTCAAGCTCTAAAGCAGATCTGGCTCGAACAGAGTCTCTTTTCTCCTTTCCCCCGCTCGAGGTAATCGGCCAGGACATTGCAAATAAAGTAACTTTGGATATCACTCACTCTCACGCGTGCCTAGGAGCTGCTCTGAGATCACGATGGACCGTTGGGCGTCCTTCGCGCTGGCACCTGCGTTTCGTATAACGTGGGCGTCACCTAGCGAGATCCCAAAGGCCGCTGCCGGGTCGATGCGTGCATCCATACACGTGACTGGAGGCTATCAGTACGATGATCCCGGTAGTTTTTGGTATTACGCGGTAAACCCAGGGAGTGACAACTTACGGACAAGATATTTCTTCGCGGGCGGAAGAGCGAGGTGGCCTTGATCGAACGTGCGAGCGTACTCGGCATTCTTCTCAACGAGGTTCTTCTGGATTTCGGAGGTCATTATGTTTGTCTCCTGTATTCTATGGATCTTTGATGAGAAGAGGCGATGATGTACTTCGATAGGCTAACTAGGGAAATAATGGACAGGGATTGATCGCTATCATGACATCGTGCTACGCCTTCGCTGCTTTATATACACGCCCTCACAGAACACGACAGCAGGATGATTAATGACATGACGTATCATTGATGAACGCCGCCTACCTCACCGGGGAATGGTGAGGGTGGCGGAAATGAGGGGTCCCTCGTCTGTCATTGGGGATCGCGGCTTTAGCTTGTAGCACGCCATCCCTGCCACAATATGCGATTGATATCTCGATTCGGGAGGATCTGATCTGCTTATTTGCTTCTTTCGGCTTGCAGCTCTGATCACGGGATTTGGTGGCACCTTTTGGCTGACTAACGGGATGAAGGGTATCACGAAGTTCATTCTCACTTATCATGACATTGACCAAATACAGCAAGTCACGAGCTTCTCTATTCTGCCCGAAACGCCGGCGTTTGCTTGGTAATTGGAGCAGGAGTCGACGAGAGCCCGTGCCGGACTAAGCAGTGGCCTGATCTCGGTAGGCAACGGGCTTAGCAGACACCGGAGAGCAGACACCGGGCCCTAGATTACACATCGTGGGTCAAATATGGATTGCGAGGATTCGCACTGAAAATATATGTCTCTAAAACGACCTCACCAAGGTCATTGACCGAGTCGTTCGTTACCTAGACCCCTTTTTCCTATCTTCTTTTCTGAAACCGTCTACTGTGCACAAGAGGAAGTCATTAGAGAGGTTGAATTAATAGGTCTTAAAACTTTTCATCACAAACGCTGAAACCGAGCCAACAGCCATGCCGCCGTGCTATAAGACGTCGATGAGTTGTCATCTAACAGTTGCCTCTGTAATCTATCGGCGCGCTAGAAATACCTTCTCTCGAGAAGTCTAGTTTAGAGTCTGAAGAAAAAGATGGAATGCGCAGTGTCGCTCTCGCCATGATACCTAAGTCCCGAACCCGTGAATCGTAATGCCATAGTGTCACCAGTTTTTTCTTTCGTGTAGCCAAGTGGCCATATATCCTCCTCTCCTGCGTACTCAAGCGCTCGGCGATGCGTGCGCATTGTTCCACTCCAATACCTGCTGACACATTCCCTCCATAGAGGTGTGGACGTGTCTGAAGCCGAGACCACCCTGCTCGACGCTCTGCTGAGCCGCCTTGTCCGTCGACACGTAATTCAAGCCGGCGTGGAACACGCCCGGTTGCAAAATCGCAATCGTGCCTTTGGGGGCCGGAAAGATCCACTTCAATATCGGCGTTCTACTCGCGATAGCCACCAGCTCGACGATGTGCGCGAGAATGAGGAAGGGGGCCGGCGGGAGGAACGTGAGCTTGACTGTCGTCTCGGCAGCCACGTGGCACAGGTGGTACATGTCGCCATACGTAGGCGGGGGCCCATCATCGGTGATGATGAATGGCCGGCCGGCGCACTTGGGCATCTCCTTGCGGAGCAGAGCCGCCTCGAATTGCAAGTGGCCGAGTGAGATGTGGCCGCCATGGACGAAGTTTTGAACGATGTTGCCCATCCAGCTTTGAGTGCCCTGAGAACGTAACACCTCGCCTGTTGATTAACTGTGAGCGCGCGATTCTCCCCCCTCTCTGCTTAGATTTGACAAGAGGAACATGACATTGTGAGACGCCCAGACGGGTCTGAGGCCTAATGGCTGCGATGATGTGAGAGAAAAGATGGGAGGATGAGATGACTCACCGACAACCACGTCACCATTGCTGCTCCCGTAGATGGCGTTGGATGGACGGATGGCGCCAGTCCGGAAGTTGGGGCTGTTTGCCTGGCAGACTATTCTCTCTGCGATCGCCTTGGTGTGCGCATAGTTGCCGAAGAATTGCGAGTGGGGACGCAACGGCTCGTCGAAATCCGACTCGTCAATTAACTGGAAGTAATTCTCCGGCCAGCGTCGGAACGGATTGCCCCAGTAGGTGGCGGGCCGGTGAGCAACAGAAGCAGAAGACGTGGCAATGAAGATGGTCGCACCCGCGGCCTTCGTCGCATCCATGACGTTCTGCGTCCCGTCGACGTTGACCCGCTTGATGAGCTCGAAGGTCCCCATGGTGCGTTCGCCTATGCCTGGTATTAGTTATGCGTTTTGAACGGGAGCATTGGAAGTTGTGACCTGGGATGATGAGGGCGGCCGTGTGGAACACGGTCAGCGGCAACTTGGCCACGCTCTTGGGCCATGGTTTGTCAAACGCAGCCTTTGTCGCGCTCGGAGATGTGATGTCGGCCTGCGCGAAGGCTACCTTGGCCGCCGCGCCGGTCATCATATCGGCTCTCTCCACCTTCTTCAAGTCGACAATCCGGATACTCTCGGGGGGCTCGCCGCGCAAGAGGAGGTGCAAAATAATCTGGCCCCCGACGCCGCCGGAGCCGCCGGTAACGACATAGCGGCGGTTGGCTTTGGGCGGGAGGTGTTTTGTCCAGTCGATCGGTTTCGCCCTAATGCGCTTATACGTGTCCTTGATCTCAGAATCCGCCCAGCGGTATGGAGATGCATGGACTGCCCCTGGTGGCGTCTGACTCATGACCTTGTTTAGCCGCCATAGGTATGCGACGCCGAGGGCAAACAGCACAGCTGCGGCCCATTTCACTTGCTGCGTTCCCGTGAGAGCATCCATCGTAGCTTGTCGCCGTTGAGAGTCTGGATGAGATTCTCAGGCCGGAATAAACGGAACAAGGGCGGGAGTGGTGGACCTGAACGCTAGGTATCTCCAATAAAGACGGGGACATGCTTATTCCGACAACACGACGGACCCAGGGATAGCTGATGGGACCTACCTTTCTTGGGCAAAGCGTCCGTTCTTGAGACAACTGATACGAATACGACGTTATGGTGACACAAACAAAAGTCAAGGACTACAATAATATAAAACACAAACATGGGAGAAATTAACCGCGCCGACTGATTTAATGAATTCGAACCCGGAAATCCAAAGTGCATTCATTGATTGATTGACATGAGAATAGTTTTTGCTAGTAATACTCCTGCAGATCGCCGGTCCGTCCATCCGCAGGATTTCAGATAAATAGTGAAGAGCTACCACGAGTGAGTCACGTCCACATCACATTCAAAAACTTTGAGAGCGGTCTAATAGAGACGTATGCGGACGATTTATTGGAAGAATCTCCTTTTTCGCATTGCTTTCTGCCGCCAAGACTGGGATGAGTTCACGGGACTGACGATCAACCCGCTCACAGATTTCAAGGAAGAGAGATAAAAAACTGTGGGAATATAGAGCTATGAGGCAGAGGGATGTGCAGAATACCAACCCTCAACTGCAGACATAGTGGGAAATCCATAGTCGTACGAACAATCCTAGGACCAGGCTGGGCGAGTATAAGATTGTGATGCAATACATTATCAATGCAGAAATGAACGTTCTTTCGGGACCGGTTTATGTGCCGCTCTAAATCGCCAGGACGGTATATTTATTGGAAGTCGTGGTATGAGAGCGCCTAGAGTATGTTAGCATGTAGTTCACGGCCACGACTCCTCTGGCCCTTGTGATATTTGAAGATAACCTCCGTTAAACAAGATTATGGTAATAACAACAGAGGTAAACACAAGAGCAATTCTAATTGGGTTTGCCCAGTTAAATCCTGCGCTGGGGGTGGATGTGATTGCCATCAGAACACACAAATGAACAAGAGTTTGAACCTGAGATCCCCAAACTGCCTAAAGCAACAGGCTAATACAGAGAAAGTGTGATGAATCGCAAGGTAGGTCGCTGAGGGCTAGCGATATGAAGATACTTCATAAAATGTGACAAAATTTTGATCGGGAAACAAGCTAGAGGAGATATGGCACTCACTAGGAAATCATATCTTGGAACTCGTTAGAGATTTTTTTTCACACGAGAAGGTTAGACGATCACACGTACCTCCAGCCACGTGGATGATTTTCTATATTCGAGGCCACCAACATACATAACCCGTATTGGTCATAACCAACAATTAAACTGCCCGGGCTCACACTCTGGCTCAGTTACTATACTATTCGCCAGAGCGCTTCTCATCCAGACTAGAAAAAGAGTTAGCCATACACGGATGAGATTGAGGAATGACGATAGGCAAAACGTTGTGAGAGTATATTTTCATGTGATAATTTACGATAAGGCCGGGCCGCAGTATGGGCCGGAGCGCCACCAATGCTCACACACACGCGAGCAGTGGGTGTGTATATAAGATGCCGATATTATGTCCCCCCCGGACAGTTTTGACGCCGCTTTAGTTCCCCTGCAGGCATTGACGCATGTTAATGCACATAGGCGGATATACAGATAGACCGCGCAGGAATTTGTTGACCGGTGTCGCTTGTTAGCTGCCTGCACGGCGGAGGTATGGTCCTGGCGAGGGAAAGAATAGTTCGACTATCTGGTTATATACTATTAAATTAGGCAAGTCCCGAAGGCGGCATTCTCGCCGACCTCTTAAATGTAACGCAAAAGTCACATATTAATATCTGCAATGCAACTCGTGGGATGCATGACAATTACTGTGATTAAACGACTCCTGGCTCGGGGAGATAGGGACTGGAAGTCGCACAAATCCGTATCCTCTAACCAGGGAACGGCGTGAATCACACAGAGGGGAGCGGGAGCTCTCTTTCGGAAAAAAAAAAAAAAAAATGCGTTGCATGACCTCGCTTTTCGTCCCACACCCGGCTCGCATTTTCCAACCAAAGAGCGACGAACAGCCATCGGAGAAACGGTGTTCTCCCAAAGTTCATCCCGCGCGTTACTGTTACCTGTGTTACCTGTTGATACCCACTTACGGAATACTAAGGTCAGGTAAAATACCCCTGAAACCTCAGTCATGTGTCAGAAATTAATCAATAAAGGTAGAAGGTAATGCACTGCAATATGGATCAGAGTATGCTTTCTTTTATTTTTCAATATTCTTTACAAAAAAATATTTTTTATTATAATATAATATTTCGGAAGAATGAATAATCTGATTCCGCTAGATAAAGGTATTTTGTTATGTAGTGTCTAGGCATGTTAGTGATTTCGATTCGCTGCTGGTTATTGGAGCAGATTTACCGACAACGGCAATGATCGCATAAGGGTAACAATCGTTCATTTTAGATCAAGGTCGCAGAGTTATATGCTGTTACCCAGATTTTTTCATAGATGATATCGGCATCACTTCACTTCGAGTCCTGCGGGGTGACCAGAGGCATATATATCACGGCTTCTCGACTTCTCCCTCTTGGGATTGCGGACTTAAGAGCCTCTCTTTACTGTTTACCCCCTTTGAGCTAGAGACCCTAAACTTTGTTTAGTACGCGTGGCAGTCCCTTCATAATCATAGCGGGGATAACAACGTTGCTGATAGGTTGCTTCTGTAGGGAATAATTAGTATATATCAAATTTGTCACGAGCCCCCCCTGAACTTTTCCATTGTTCAATAGGCTCGCCGTTCATCATCCCAGCAACATAGCACTCCCCTATTAAACTATATCTGGACCCTAACCGGCGTACTAGAAAGGGAACTTTTGCACCAAAGAGGATCACAATGTCGTCGTTCTCCTTCATAAATTCTGGCCCTATTCCCATTCGTCCGTCTTGAGTGATGAAAAATCGTTTGTCAGTACAAGCGCGAACAAACGCGTCATGAAAATGCCCAGGGTCTGCTCTTTTTGTGCGGAACCATTTCATGCCTATTCCTGGAAACTGGCTAGAGAGATGCTTAGAGAGCCACTGAGCGGCGTCATCCATGGACCCATCCAAATCAAGGCTGGGATCATGGGCGAGGATAGTCGCAACAAAAGTACGCAAGGGATCTCGGACAACATGACCGTTCGTGTGTTCCGCACTTTGCAAGGCACTTTTAGCTAGATTCCACGCACCCTGGACAAAATCTAGCTCCTGTGAATACGTCTCGAATCCAAACCCGTAGCTTATCAGCTTGTCTCCATAGAAGCGAACCACGTCAACCTTTAGTCCTTCTAGTGAGAGACTGTTGAAATCTTGCCCGAAACTCAAGGATAGTGGCTCGTTCCAATCTGCGCAGAATGAGGGTGTCTCTTGTGGATTCCAAATCTCGGACGAAGCTTTCACCACGCGCCAATCAGGTACCCAGGAAGGCCAGGTCGGGGACTGTGTCTAAGACCTGTCTACATGAGATAGAACAACTAAAGAGCCGCGCTGGACGATTAAAAATATTGCTAGGTCACGGTATACGTCTTGTGGAGGCTTATTGTAGTCGGGTTCCAATAGCATGTGAAGCCCTTGAATATCTGAGTCCTCGGTTTCCTGTGCAAGCCCAAGGGCTGCATATAACCTATCGATATCTTGACTGGCGTATCGAGACCGAAAATCTTTCAACAGAGCCATCAGTGGTACCCGTTTATTTGGTAACACAGACATCTGCCATAGAATTGAGGCGCCAGTGACAGGCAAAAGGTCTTTCGGGTCTTTGATGACATATCTCATCGTGCGAGGCATTGCATAGCCCTTCGCCTCGAACCATGTAGTGGCTTTCCCCACTGCATTCTAGTTCACTACGATAGTCGGGGTCAGCAACATCCATTTTGAACGCGATATGGAAGCGTTTCGGAACCACTGGGAGCTTCTAGAGTATTCTTTTGGGCCGGAAAGCTTCCTACTCTAAAAGTTGCTAAACTGAAAAGAAAAGGAACCGAAAACACTTACTATGCCAATTGCCGAGAACAACGACAGCTTTGCGTGCGAGCACGACCTCTTGCACTACCCAGATCCTCCGAAACCAGGGGTTCGATAGGAAGGCCCTAAAGGTCTCCCACTCTCTTGCCGAAGGCGGAGGGAGTCCGTACACTAGGTTTCTATGTTCCGAATCTTGTAAAGGTCGAAGGGAAACTAATGAACTGGGTGGGGCTTCCAGGTTCCTCAAAGCTTGGGCGAGGAATGAGAGAACAATAGGCATGCTGCCATACGTTTCCAAGTGGTGTCGTGGCACGAGGCGGCGCACTTGTGACATCACGGCGTCTGCCCCAGTCCGTACCAACAGAGGATGCGGTGCCAAACCCGCCGGTGGGCTGCGTTCCTCACGAACTGCAACGGAGGGGGCAGTCGCGGGCTTTTGCTCTTTACCTAGCCATATCTTGACGGTAGAAGCTGTCCGATATATCTTATGCATCAGTTTCACCTGGTTTGCTCTCTCGCTCAGATCATCCTGATTTATGCAGATCGCGTCAACCCAAACGGGCATCCGTAGTAACATCGTGTTTTCCTGCTGTTCGTACCTATTTCTAGCAAAAGAACGCCAGGCGTGGCGGCTAGAGTGTAGGTCATGTTTGGCAGACCAGGTTTGGACTGATTCCCAGCTAGGCAGCGGGCGCAGGTATTTCAGTGCTTCCTCGAGCTTCTGTGTGACTGCTATGCGAACCCCGTTGCAAAGAATGGGGTTAGGCGATAGGCTCTCGCCCTAGACGTAGGATAGAGCTTCGAAACTCGGGGCATCTTCAATGTCGTAGACTGTGGTCAGTACACATTCTATCTGCTCATCTGGAAGCGCCGGTACGATCTCAAGCAAACGAATTGACTTGTTCCCTAGGGGTCGATATATGCTCTCACTGTTCGTCATCCCGATATTGTTGATTAACGAAAGTTGACGGTGGGGTGCCCTCGATCATCTCACGTATTCTGATAGAGGTATAGTCAAGATGAAATCCATTTGACCTGTTACTATCTACTGCGTGAGTGCATTGGGTCTATTACGAAAAGGGGCTAGTTAGGGGCAGGGTAAGGGTTAGTGAGCTGGCGAAGATGTTACTACAGTTGCCAGAGAGGACACAGGCGTTTTTGACTTCACTTTTATCCTTCTATAGACATAATTCTAGGTCGGTCCTGTTAGACTGACTCGTTTTAATACCATGATTAGTTCAAATGAAATTGCTAGCTGGTCAAGACTACACCTTCAATAGTGCTTTGTCTTACCTACTATGGTACTTCATAGTAAGCAGTGTAACAGCGTTGCGCCCCCAACTTCTGAGACAAGGTCGAATGTGGCTGTGTAATCGGATATCTATTTTAAGCACCATCACATAAATGACAACGCAATCGCACTAATCTTTCTTCCTGCCTTAGCCAGTTCATCGACACAAAACATCAGTCACGATGGGCTTCTTTGCTTCAATTAAGAATGATATTCGCCTGGGAAATCTCAGTAAGTGCAATCGAACCATTATATTCATTCTTCAACTCTAACCTCAGTGTCCAGCAATTTATGGACAGTGGTATGTGTGCATGTTAAGACCTTGAGGATACCTCAAAATGGATCACTTACACTACAAAACCACAGGCTTGGGGTCCTCTCAGGTATTACACTCGGCATATTGTATGTTTGGGGCTTTTTCGAAGCACCGCAGTGCCCAACACGTTGGGCACACTTCGGTGGTCTAATGAACACTATTGTTCCTATCGCCCGTTTTATCAACGGAATGTGAGTGCAATGCTTTTTTTTTTCTTCAAAGCCGTCCACTGTGATTTATGTTTCCAGCTAATTCTTCGTGATTAATCCCCAGCGTCTTACCGTTAGGTCCATGCTTCCTAGAGATTCCACATCTTCACATGCGATTCCCCTGGATCGTCACACTTCAGTATTGTTGGCTATCAATAGCGCTGTTTATTTGTTTCCTCTGGGCATTCCCGGGGCCTGACTTCACAATCATATCTTTCCTACAAATTGCTTTCATACTAATCACGAAGGGCCTGTCAATGGCCCAAAGCGCTGCTCTTCTTTTCAAGCGCGACATATTGCAACGATGGGATAGACTAGGTCGCGTCGGGTTTTATATCTTTTTCACCGTCATTAGTGCCACACCGCTTGGGTTTCCCTTTATTGACGATCCGATTTGGAGACCTTTGAGATGGTCGAGGTTCCTCTTTGGACTTCCTAGCATCCCTTCTATACTTTCAATCTCAGCAGCCGTCTTGTACTGTGTGGCTGTGTTTATGGAGCACGGTTTTGTTTTCAGCCAAGTGCTGGGTGGTTCTGGTGTTGAACCTATGGATTTTACGATTCCCGGCTTCGGCCCAGAGCTAAACTCGATCGATGGAGAAGGTAGCATACGTCTATAGAGCTATCACCTTAAAGACCTGAAGGAAAGCGACATGAGTATTTTGTTGGATCGTCTTATTGGAGGATAGTTCCTGCTCAAAAAGCCTTTGAGGGAAGAGTGAGAGGAAACTGCTTTGCTTGCCATCACTAATCTCGTAATAGAGCAAACTGATCCTAAGTCTGCTACTCAAATCCGTGGTCTAAATATCCTATATTTCTGTCTCAGTTCATACCCCTAAGAGATCTGCAAGAACTTACTCAAATTACAAAGACAATATTCACTCTTTGCACCATAAATCTATGGGCTTGTCGCAGAGTATTCGAAACTAGTAACGGAATAGAAATGGCGATCTTGAGTTTTCATGAGCCATTCCGTTTAGGGAATTGTGGCAAGACGAAGTTCAGATCTTGGCAATTATGGTAATATGTGGACTTTTCAAAAAAGACACACCCGATTTGCTTCGGACAAGAGCACTTGGTGTGAAGGAATATGGCTCACCCCTTGAAAGTTTAGATGACGTTGCTATTGGTAATTATCCCGAAGCAAATCAAAAGATTAACTCTCCTCCACGACCTCGTAAATCGTAAAAGTCTTGTAGACATGTGAAAGAAATTCCCACTGGGTACAGTGAGCCTCAAAAAAATTGATATTATTGCATACAAATGTTGAGGTGTTGGCATGAAAGCCTCTGGGACTGGAGGTTATAGCATCTAGAATTGGAGTCCCGCATACCACATTCGCCCTATCATAGGATAGAGCCCTTTGCGTGATTTTACCACAAGATTTATCATCCATCTGTAGCACCAAATGGATTCAAGTCAACGGGTGAAGCTTGTGACGTTGAACAACCAGGGGTACATGTTGAATTGCGTAGAGTTCGTGGATTATATTCAACAGTGTGATACATGCCGCCGCAGTTAAGCTACACAATATGAAAGCGCTCTAGCCTACTACCCACTAGGAACGCATTGATGAAAGGCCCAAGTTTTTCTTCCCCTCATGGGCTTATAGTCAACGGCCTGACACGCCGTACGAGGTACGACGCATGAATCTTAACTCTTCCCCAGTCTTTTAAATCCCCGCTGATTCGAAGGTTGCGCTGCAGGTGGTATCATATGCTGCGTATGAAATTGTCGAAATCTTTACCAATCAATGCCTACTTACCTGGCTACAATCTGTATCAAGGTGGTCTTTATGACACTAGATTGGGAGAATAGAGTATTTGTTCAAGTACATCTGTAGTGCTGCTAGAACCCATGGCTCTGCAGACTTGGCTGGCGGAAGAACAATAGGAGTGATGGAATGGGAGACGGGAAACTAGTAGATAGAATGGGACTTGGCTTGGTCGTTGTCGCACTTGCAACAGCTGATAGGGGGCCCTTGACAGCAGTGGTTTGGGATCTCAGATTAGACAATTCGGCAACTCAAGTTAGGAATTCTCTGCATTTAACTGTTGATTAAACAGGAGCAGTGTCACATTTCATCATCGGTCTTTGTGTGTAGACAATTACCCACTTGCGTATAATCCCTGTGGTTTTTGTGATACACCCACGTAAATGTTAGGGAAAAGGCAAAGTGAGTTGGGTTGCCATTTTTATACCAAAAGTAGAGCGTAGTCAAGTCGGGCGCTTGACCTGTCTGCAGCAATTATATACGTACCTACGTGCCAATACGAAGTATATAACCTATTCCAAGTGTGCAGATCTTCAACAGACGTTCCCCTCCCACCTCGAAGTGGCCGAGTGGTAAAGTAGTCGGTAGGAATAATACTTGTGTCAGAGGCAGGGCCATAGGCAGCAGGTATTTTCCGGTCTAGGGATGTTGAGTATATCTTAAGCCCTCGATTCTTTTTTGTGAGATTTCTAGGGGACACGTTCGAATCCCGGCTGTGCTACTTGGATTGCTTTTTTTTTTCTTTTCTTCCAGAATACCGCCTTCTCCCTAGCATGCACTGGAAATAGCACCCAACTCGTTCTTGATGGCGGTTTAGTCGACTTGGATGTAGGAGGTACCATGACATTGGATTAGCTACCATAGGCTTGTCAGTTGTTAACTAGCTTAGGTGATTACTATGATGATAAGTTCTTCTTCAGTTCCAGTACGACAGCCGAATTTTACAAAATTGTTGAATGAGCCATGGAATACGGCCATGATACCTTCATCCTAAATGAACCATATGTCCACAACGCCGGAAATTGCACAGGATAATCACCCCACGTGCATACTACCTATTCTGGAAAATGGTGCAATCCGTTAAGAAGAGACCACATGTTGCATTACTTCTTTCTGATTAATACAAAGCGTTGCTCTGAAGCTCCAATGCTATATCCAGCATCGTACCCCGCCAAGGTGCTGAGTAGAGCCAATTGAAGCCGAACGGCTTGCACAATAAATGTATGATGGTGTGTTGATTCTATTGTCACCAATGTGTGAGAAGTCACTCGCGAAAATGACGTCCGATTTCAGAAAGATATTGCCATCAGTTCCGATATAAATTATGTACTCAGCTATCTGCTCAAGAATTTGGAGGGGGGGCGGAGGGGCGGGGGACGCTAAAGCGTAAGTACCTCGGTAGCCTAAATTGGGTGTATTCGATAGGTAGGTACTTTAGGTACTTGAAAAGCTGCCAGGTTTCTCCTTGACCCACCCTAAATTTGTGGCGCGTGCAAGAGTAAGTACCTAGGTAAATAGTAGCCGTGCCACAGCAGGGTCCATTGACCTATTGCATCGACGTTTAGCTTTCGCGTCAGTGCAATCATCACCAGTGTCACCATACTTTGATGCCTCTTTCTCTTAACATTCGAAATTCATGATGCTGCAAGACTGAATTTCCTTCCGTTGCTTAGATGCCCTCCAATAATAATGTGCCTCGAATTCTCTTTTCAGTCTGAGGACAATAGGCATTGGCCGCTTCCCACTCTCTCGTAGCGAGACTGCGTCGATACTGACGAGAGGTGCAAAGTCGTCGCTCCTAACCGCGTCGAGCTTCGTTGAATACTCTGAAGAGGCCCCCTCATCCTAGAAGCTCAAGTGCACCGTGATCGCATCATCTCTGTACGGTCGGAACCGTGAGGGGAATATTCGGCGGGTCGGCCTTAGACCGAGCCAAGTCATGCCGTCGACCGTCAATCATGACGAATGGGACTTGCCCCGACTACGAGCCTCGATAGGCTTCGAGGTGAGATTTCCGTACCGACCCTGTTATAATGGCACTTTGAACTCTGGCTAATGGCTTCTCTATTGGTTTCTAAGGATGATTTTCAATACTTATCATCAGATGATCAAGATACAGGTAGGGAGCTGCATGAATCATGAAGCTAAATGTTCTGACGGTGGCGCCAGAATTCTTCGACGTCAAATTCTATCCATATGTAGATGACACACATGATCCCATCTTTGCTGCAGTCAGTAAGAAACACGTTCGTTTCCCATAGCTCATCTTGGCGAAGCCCTGTCTGATAGCGATTAGGTTGTCATCTACCGACTTTCGAATAAGATAAACCCCCCGTACGAGCTCGTCCAATTGATTAGAGACGACGATGTAGGTCATCTGAGAATCCTCTCAATTGATCATCTTAGTAACTATCAGTAGCAAGATGCGTTGAATTGCAGCTGCACCTGGTCCAAAGAGCCAGAGACCGAGGCACCCTGGTTATGTGTTGCTGGCCGAGATTCCAAAATCAAAGTCTACGATGTCATAAAAGGCACGCTGGTGAAGGTAAACCGTCGCCCTTAGTCAAAACAGCGTATTCATACTAACGAGGATGCGATCACGTCCAGGTCCTCGTTGGTCACGGGGGTGTGAGTTTGCTCAATTCCCATCGATTGGATACCGCTCATCCACAGCTAGGAAATAAATGACCTTGCCACATGTCCTACGAATAGTCTCTTAATTGCCTCAGCATCCGACGACACCACCATTCGCATTTGGAGTCTCGATTCAGCATGGGCAAAGCAACCGTGTGTATGTCTGCTTGCAGGAGAAGGTCATTCAGCCCATCTTTTGACAGTGGTATGTTGTCTGACTAATTAAGACCTAATGTCTCCCTTAATTGAATGGTTATTACTGATGGCTTTTAAGGCTTTCCATAGTAGTGGTAGATATGTTCTCTCAGCCGGCCATGACAACGTCGTCTGCATGGTATGTTTGATTGAAGCACAGCGAGCTCGACAACCGCATTAACATCGCGTAGTGGACATTGCCTGATCTGCCACCACAGCAGAGTGGTAGGAATCCGCCTGAGCCCATCGTAATTCACTATCCACACTTCTTTACCTCTGAGGTGCATAGTGGTATTGTCGACTGGTATGTTTTGCTATTGTGAGGTCCTCTGGGAATGTTGCTGACGGTTTTCAAGTGTGGCTTTTTTTGGAGACCTCATTTTATCTCGGGCGTGTCATGAGGATATCATCGTGCTTTGGCGCATCGAAGGTTTCTCGTCCCAAGATCCGCCTCCTACTGCGACTGAAGCCCCCACGACGAGCGATCCAGAACGACTGACTCGTTCTGCGTTCGCACCAGCAACAGCTTCGTCGTGCCCGCCGCAGTACACTCGGCTGCTTCAATTCCATACACCCAATTGTGGTCATCAGTTCTACCTCCGCTTTAAATTATATCATAGAAAGGGGAAGCACCCGGTTCTTGCCTTCGGCAATGCTCACTCCACAATTTTCTTCTGGGATCTCACACGTTTGCTGGGTTATCACGACTTCATCGCCGAATTAAGAGATCCATCGAGAGATCACTTACAGCCCATCCATCGCCCAGGATGGCTGGTGCCAATTCAACACAGACCTAAAGGGGATGCCGTCAATAAGCTTAAAGATGCTGCGAGCGATAGGGACTCGGTATTCTCAGGCCGTACGGGCAGTGTAGATGCTGAAACTCACGTCGATATCAACGCTGATTATGGACAAGAAACCCTTCAATCGTGGGAAGACAAGTATGACTTGACTCGTGTGGAGGATGCAGTCAGAGCCCACGCACAAAGCAACATCACTGTTAAGGACTTTGTTGGGCGCCAAGTTGCGTGGAGTGCTCATGGTGATTGGTGTGTGGTCGTAGGGAGCAAGAACCTCGCTATCGTTCTGCAGCGCTGGGCTAAGAAGGACAACGTGAGCGATGCTCAATAAACCAAACCCTCCAATTACATGGTCGATAACTAACTCACCCACAAAATGCCACAAGCGTGTGACATCTCCAGCAGTGCTAAGACAAAGGAAGCAACACGTATACAAGTAGAACCACCTAACGAAGATGTTTTCGGGCCCCTCGCACAACAAGTAAAAATCCTTATCTAGGTCCATGGTTGGCTTATACAACAAGGCTCACTACCCACGCTTTCTTAAAGCATGGCCTAGTTGCGGCACTCCGACAATGCCCGAGTAGCGGGTCTAGTACTATAGCAAAAATCTATACTCGCTTCGGTCAAGGCTGAAACTCAAATATTACATGGCGATTCCATACTAGTATTTATCGGAAATCGACAATGAAATCAGTATTGACAGCTGCTGCTTTCGAACCCCTTACTCACCTCAGGATTCCGCTGTTCTCGGTGACCACAAAACTTCGGGATACTTGTGCCCGTCAGCTTATATGATGACTGCAGTCTTAGGATGTCTATTCAGCCAAAGGCGATCTTGACCGCTCAGTTCATAGTGGCTCGATCTCCTAGGGGATCCGATTCGCCGCCCAGCTACTGCGGTAAGTTTTAGTCTTGCAGCTCGTAATAGCCGTAGTTCCATACGCAGCCACTTTAGCTAGGTGTTGTAGGTGGCTATGCAGTTATTGCATTCTATTACGTATTCCAGTCCGGCCAACTCCTCATTTAGCGCGCGCCGAAAGTCATGGTGGCGCTATTTAAAGCATCGGTAGTCTCTTCACTTTGTGGGGGATAACTCCGGGGTTGTATGACTTAAGGATAACAGACGCCTTTCAATTTTCACGTGGATTACACACTAATTTTTGCACTTGGCGACTAAGAATTACGACCCAGCGCTCTCTTCGTATCACAGCTGATAGAACCTGATCCTGGTGAGCGCGAGTTCTTGGGACTCGTATTGTTGCCCGCTAGATACGTAGGTAGGTCAAGTGACATGGATCCCACGACGCTAGTGGACGATGGCTTAGATTCAATAGTGCAGTCGTGAATATCACGGCTGCTGAGTGAGCTCGAAGCGTCATCATCATAATTGGCACTCGTCGGACGATCAACATGATTCGGTCAATTCCCCCTCAGCCTTACGCAACCTCCATCAGCTGAACAAAGTCCCCTAATAACATCGCGGTGTGCGCCGAGTATTATGCCGGCAGGCATGAGAGGCAGTCCTACGATCGAATACGGCATCGATTAACATAGGGCTGGGCTATCTGAAAACGAGAGCTTAGGGTGAATGGCCCTCGTATTCACGAGTATAAAGAGTCCAGTCGTCGCCCAATATAGGGGATCACAACATTCGTAGTCTTCATCACAACATCCCACCGATCCACACTCCACAGGCCACTATCCAGACCCAAAGCCTTAAAACAATTATTCCAGCGATCTTTCACCCAATAATACAATGAAGTTTCTTGCTATCGCCGCCCTCGCCGCCACGGCTCTGGCCGCCTCAACTGGCTTAGATTCCCGTGGATACCCGCAGTGCACCCCCCCTTCGTATGTTTGCAAGCCGAACAACTCGGGATGGCTTGTGTGCAACGTCGATGGGACATACCTGGTTCGTCCGCCACCCATGTGAAGAACTTCACATTTCCCTACCCCCTCATCCAAGAATAGAATAACAGTAGTGCTACATGCTTCATGTATCATCGCGGCCCGAAGCTAATATCCAATGTGTCGTTTACTAGGATGCCGGTGTCTGCCCCAAGGGAACCAAGTGCAAGCCCATCAACAACTTGCCTTACTGTGTCTAAAGCTCTCGAAATATTTGGCGGCTGTGGAGTTGTGATTAGGAATGTGGCGAGGAATTTAGTCCATGTGTGCTGAAGGCATGGCGACGATCCTTTTTTTATTTATGGCACATCTTATATCCGGATACTCACTCTCCTTAATAATATAAATGACATTAACCTTGCCCTCACCACCTACTGGCCTAAGGAGGTCCCGTAAATACTCATTTGCACGTTATGGTAATGATATGAGGCTCTTTGGAAAGTTGACTGGGGGCTAATTAGTCTTACGTATCGGTTAGACTAGGTAGCATCGATATATAAAGGTCTCCTCAATCACTTAAACTTAAAGGCAATATATGTTAACGCTACGCTTCTAAGGCAATAGTATCTCGAATAAGGTTTAGTGGCACCGCAGTATGTATTAAAAGCGAAGTCAGCAACCCGTTACTTTACCTGGTGGTATAGGTAGCTTCGATTTGCGTAAAGATTAATAACGATATAGACCTCTCACACCAAAGAGGAGTTTCAACATATCACACGTTGTTGTTTTCTTGGTATCGTATTAAGCGTAACATCATTAGCTTCTAAACCTTCAACTTGATTGGCAGTGTAAGTAAGGTGGGATGGCCGCATGGTATATATGACGGGTTGCCTTGTGTCTTGTACCCTACTGTGATCACCCCTTGACCTACCGATGTTTTCGGCCCAACTGATATCCAGAAACCCTTAGGCGACTAAATAATTATTACGTTATGCGACAGGGGAGAAAACAGGGTATTTCGTATATTGTAGCAGAGATCTCACTAGTATGTTGTTCAGGGGTCTATGCGAATAAAAAAATCATAATACTCGCAATCGTCCCCATCATACCTGTCCTGGCATTCACAACTTCTATTAGGCAATATACTAATAGTGAACGTCAAGACAAAAAAGCTGTTCATCGGCGAGATAGATTCGACCGAATGATAGAACCCACGCCTAAACCTCCCCGCAAGTTCTTTTGACCCTGTATATTAGTCTAAGGCAGCAGGTTGAATCGTTAAGCTGCGTACCACAAAAGCTCCTCATCCAGACCTTTCTGTCCGTGTTTAACTGGGCGATGTCAAGGACAAATGCCGGTGTTTTATGAGATTCTTCAAAAGTCTTGTGTGTTTATACCTCTAGGTTAGTTTCTCAGAAAGCACGTAATAATCTGGTATAGAAACCGCAGTGTCGAGAGTGTTAAACCCGCAATTTGTATTTATTTCATCTGGATTTTAACCTCTGTTCAGCTGATGTTTTCGCATTATATGGGTGAGTCAAACTACCCCTCCAGTCGAGTGACCTACCTTGAAAACTAGAGGTAGTTGTTCCGTTTTGTAGCCGAGGGATTTTCTGCTATTCTATGATTGGCTTTCGCTCAACAATTCGGGTTATGGAACGTAAACGGCACGTAGTTAGTTGTCTAGGTTGTATTTTTCGTCCCTTTCACTGTATCGTGAGTGAGTGAGAATTGCTACCACATATTTTGCCTTCCATCTGTTCACAATGAATCCCTCGGACATATCGTGGCATACACTAGAAGTTGAGTAATGATAACCCATGGCCGTAAGATCATATTTACATCAAGATTTTGCCTGTCTAACTATCTAAAACGCAAGACGGCTATCAAGGGATAGATCCGTGAATATGGTTACGGAAACTAGCGCTAGAATCAGCGTGTCGTATTCGGGCCACTGTTGGAACAGAGGCATGATACCACGCCAATTTTTCACGACCACACACTACAAAACGATCTCGGCATAGCATCCCTAAATAGTCGTCTCGGCAGACACAGAAGCGAGGTAGGTGCAGAGCATTATGTCTAGGGATATCGGAAGGGGAGGGGGGGGGGGGGTAAAAACCTTGGAATCGGATGCCAATACCGACAATGATCAGCGCCGCCAATCTGGGGTAAATGCCGTATACAAGGCTCTAACAATTCAGCCGCCCAGCCCATAAAAGGCATCGAGCTATAGACCTATACACGTCAGCTGGAGATTGCTCGTCGGCAACGCCCAAAAAGTGCGCCCCACGTCCCGTGGATTGTTAGGGGGTAGGCATAATAATATCGTGGCATCTGACAGAGGTCGGCAGATGAGAAGACGGCTGCATAGTCGCGACTAAATGAAGTCGCGCCACCTTTTGCAATAAACCCACTGACAATCTCAAGATCCAATATCAATTGGCCAGTCAGAGCTGTGACGAACTGCTGAGTCCACGTAATGGGTCAGTCGCGGCTAAGCTGATATGCCGAGACAGAGATTGGTTGAGACTCGTGGCCGGCTAATCACCACAGCTGCTCGAAAGAGTCAGTCGAAAGAGTCAGTCGAAAGAGTCAGTCGAAAGAATATGTCTATATAAACAATCTCCCAGTCGAGAGAGACATCGGAATGTTAAGGTTGAGCGAGGACCCGTCTCGCCGCGTCGGAGTAGCAGATTCCATACATCGCCCAGTCTAACTCAACAGCCACGATGGTGAGCTTCCGGATTCTTTCGCTCGCAGTTCTCTGCGGCACGGGTCTCGCACACCCAGGCGAGCACCACGATGCAGCCAAGCGCCGACGGGACCTTCGCCACAACGAACTCGGGATCCGAAATGCGGAGGCAGCCCTAGCCAAGTGCACCAGTAGCGCGAACGGGCAGACGATGGCACGAAGAGCGGCCTTGAGACGTGCTGCCAAGGCGGCGGAGCTACGCGAGAAGCGAGATATCGAGCACAGTAGGTGATCTCGTCCTGGCTCGCAGGATGGCTAGAATGACTCTAGGAGGCGGCTGAAGACACTGACGAACTATGACAATTAGCGCGCATGAGAGCCAGACAGAACCAAAATCTTCTGGACGAGTACCTGCAGACGTGCCACGATCAAACAGACGCACACAGCGACTGGTCAAAGGCGACGCCGCACAGCACGATATTTGCTTCGAATTCCACCATCGGGCTCGCGCCGGAGACCATTATTGGACCGTATTGGGTCGGCGGCGAATTCATCCGTTCCGACATCCTCGAGGGCCAGGATGGAATTCCGGTGCACCTAGACCTGCAGTTTGGTATGTTTCTAAACCAGCCCCCGTGCTCCTTTACTCCCGAAGTGAAAGTCTTTTAACTATGATACTGTAACAGTCGATGTTTCGACCTGTGCCCCGGTCCCCGACATGCTCGTTGATCTCTGGCATGCGAACGCATCGGGTGTATACTCGGGCGTAGTGGCTGGCGCAGGACTGAACACCACATTTCTACGCGGGGTGCAGATCTCGGATCCGGAGGGTGTTGCCAGCTTCGAAACGTTATTTCCCGGGCATTACCAAGGACGCGTGAATCACATTCACGTCACCGCCAACCGCGGTGGTAAACTTCTCGAGAACGGGACGTATACGGGTGGGACTGTCAACCATAGTAAGTAATTCGAACGCTCCGGGAGTACGCTTAAAATGACGATTATTGACTCTGGTTGTCGCAGTCGGACAGTTGTATTTTGACCAGGAGCTGATCAATGCTGTTGAGAGCATGAGTCCCTATTCACGAAATACGTTCCAATTAACTCACAACGTCCAGGACTTCTTGACGGCACAGCAGGCGAGCCGCGACTATGACCCCTTCCTAGACTATGTGATGTTAAGTGAGGACCCTAATGATGGATTGCTCATGTGGACCACTATTGGTATCAACGCCACTGCCGACTACAACGCTATGGCCTCGTCGGGTGCCTGGTACTACAGGGAAGGCGGTGTTGATACTTCTCCCAGGTGGAATTTCACTCTTCCCCCAGGTGGTTTCCCTACCGGCTTCCCTACTAGTTTCCCTTCAGGCTTCCCTTCAGGTTTCCCTACTGGTTTCCCGACTGGTATGCCTGGCTTCCCAGGTGGGTTCCCGCCTCTTCCCACGGGTACTCCGACCAAGTTTTGGGGTCCATGCATGAAAAAGAAGCGTGATGATGGTAGTCTGTAAAGCATTTTCTTTGTTGTTCCGAGCCTGGCGTTTGCATATGTACCTAATATATACATGTTTGCTCTCCTGGGTATATAAATGCAATAAGCCGACAGAATGCGGTTAAAATCAAGCCCGTTGTTAATTCAAAGACTGCTCCAAGTTCCAACTTCATGAGCATATAATTGATTCGCCCAAGGGTTCTTAAATTATGCCCATTAACTTGGACATAAGGAAACACAAGTTGCACATTAGAATGGAGCTCTTAGCGCATGCGCTCTTCGCGGCCGTCGAGCCAGCTCGTGCAGTTGACGCAGCGGGTCGCCTAGACGAGTCAGTAATGCGCAAAACCAAGGCACGAATGAATGCTGCTGGTCACCGACCTTGGCGCTAATGCGTTTTTTGCAATAGCGACATTTGACAGTGTATTTGATGATGTCTTCTTTCGAGAAGCAGTCGTAGATGCAGGCGAGAACGTAAAGCATCATTCCGAGACAGAGAAAGCTGACAACGTGCTGGATAAACCCACTAACATGGCAGGTAGTTGGCATTAAAGTCATGACGCTTGATTAATGATATATAAACGTACCCGTAGGCTAGAACTACAGCACCGTCCTCCTGCGCCAGGCCAATTGTGTTGTACCCGTGCTGTTCTTCGTAGTTGGGACCAGGCCTGAGAACGAAGAATTTCTCGTCCATGTTGCGCTTCAAAGGGAGCAGCACGGATAAGGGCGGCAGGAGAATGTCATTGACGAATGAGGTTGTGACGGTCGTGAAGCCATTGGCTAGACTGTTCGGTTGTGTCGTCACTGTCAGCATGAAGCTATTCTCAGCAGTATACGCTGCGCTGAGCCTAGTACAGCACAGCTAACCTCTGTAGCTCATCTGGTAATCTTGGACATTACAGTGGTGTGGACAGGGATATTTAGCAGGCGACTAGGACCGTGGAACGACTTCCAGACAGACAATCTGACATCTTATACTGCAACTGCAGAGGGGGAAAAGTGATAGGTAACTGACATCAAGCCAAATGCAATTTCAAGAATGTTTCCAGAAAAAGCAAATTCAATGAAGCCGGCGAACATGCGCTTTGCCCGCTCCTCGCCTTGCTCGAGCAAGCTGCGCTGCTCGTCGTCGCCGTTGGTCGATGAGCCGTAGAAGAGAGGCATGATGGAGGCGTGTGGGAGACGTGGATATGCTAAAACACCGGGCCGATTGTGATCGTGATTATGGCTATGATTATAGAAATCGAATGAAACGAGCGATCGGGCTGTCTGAGGTTTTCAGAACAAGGTTACCAACTTTGCTTTATCAACAGGAGGACGATCAACAACAGGATGGGGACGAGACGATCGTCGGGCGACAAGTTGAGCTAATCTGGAGGTATGGTGGGGGCAGACGACAATCGCGCCTTCCTTTATCTAAGTAACTGCACTTTGTCAGTCGACTATGATAGAAATGCATGAGATCACCCCTGCATCTGTAACACTAACGAGATACGAAAGGGATGCTCACAGCATGTGACAAGGATTAGTGTATTATTATAGGCTGCCTAGGCATTCGCTACCCTTTTTTGCAGCCAAAGGAGAACAATTGAGCCTGCCAAACTGTCCATCCAAGTCTATCCGGTCTATCAACGTGTTTTTGCCAAGTAAAAACCAATGCCACCGCCGCCAAATCAAGGGCAGAATATTCGCTTTAAATAGCAAGACGCTTTAAATCCCCCGTTCGCCTTGAATCCAGAATCACCTTGATTCCTCACACAAGTGCGCATTGAACAACCATATGCCCGAGATCACTGCCGGTGTGGCTTGGCGCCGTGCACCTACGGCAAGCTCTTCGCGCCGCGCAGACGAGGACCGTCCGCGATGATGAGCCATCTCTGCATATATTTGAGCGTCGCGAGAGTCCAGTAGAGGGATATGAAGAGCATGAGGCCGAAAGAAACCCAAGACAGCGCGATGAACTTGGACCCTCTAATACCCGAGATCCCTACGTCCTTGCCGGCATCGTTGATCTCCTGGACGCCTTTGTTATTGACATAGGTGACGATCGCGCTCCCGATTAGGAGCACAAAGGCACCGAGACCAGAAATGGCGATGTTGGCCCAGACGATCAGCATGTGGACCTTCTTCCGGAAGAGGACCAAGACCGCCAGGCTAACCAGGAACGACAGTCCGGAGAGGCCACTTGCAAGTGCGTAGAAGACGAGCAGGGCAAGAAGCGCGTCGTTGACAGTATCGATGGCGTTTTGGACAGAGTCGGGGATTGGGATTTGGTTGACATTCAAGTCCAACGGTCCAGCCTTGATCTCGTGGTCGAGGATTTCGCTAAGGTTTAGCCTGACTATAGACGATTTCAGTCAATACCATATCCGCTCGGGTTATCAAGAAGACCACGTACGTCCTGATTGTTGCACTGTGCAGTTGGATATGTTATACCACGCGCCTGGGTCCGATGCATTTGGCGAAAACATTCCCTCGCAAAGCGCCATGATGTGTATGCTATACCACTCCGAAATGCCAAGCTCCTCAGTGATCTTGTCGGCAACACCGTTCGTGATGTTATTGATGCCGTCGGTAATATCTTGACCAAGGCCACGAGCGCCATCCTCGATCTCGTCGAACCAACTACCGCCACTCGTCTTTGATGGCTTAGGATTGGATGCTGTTGACGACGCAACAAGATCTTGACCAAAATTGGATAGGTTGACCTACAGGATTCAAGTTAGTCATGCATATCGTAACAGCGCCACTCAAATACTTGAACATACCGCAATGATGTGGTAAGGCTCTAGAGACTCTTGCTGCGGTCCGGTTCCGGCCAGGAGTGCGATCATGACCAGCACGAAGGCAACAAACGAGATGAGAACGGGCGGTAGTAACAAGCCTATCGATGGTTGTCTTGGGGTGACCATGTTGGCTATTGTGGAACAAATCGAAAAAGAAAAAGAAAAAAAAGGAAAAAACGTGTCAATGATTAAATTGCAATGCTTCTCACAAGAACCAGTTGCTAGAAGAATGCGATGTAGAAATTGTGAAATTACCTGGATAGGAAAATAGGAAAGAGGAAAGCTAGGCAGTGGAGGGCCGAGTGAGATCATATGTACACATGAAAAATGGGCAACAAAGAAAGGGAATAATCTTTGACATAACGAGAAATCTCAATACAAACGTTAATTGGACAGAAAGCACCTCATGTTGTAACAAACATGTTACCGTACCAGTATGAGTGAATACAATGACAGGCTTAGCTGAATAGTTCACATCAACAAGGGTCGAGATGGGAGATCCCGAAATAAACAGCTCCCAGGCTATCTAGGGCGCCTATTTACCGCCGAAAGATCCCTGGATCTTGGCGTCGTGATTGACGGCAAAATACAGGCATACCGATATTACGTGATTCAAATCATCAATGAGCTCCTATTACTACAACTAGCCACGAATTTCGAAATTCAGCAAGAAGACGATCATGTCTTGTTTCTCCCAGTTGTCGGGAAAACTTTGTCGTTGTACGACTTGGAGTACCTAAGTATTTTTCAAGTATGCCTGTTTTGGACAGAACCTATGATGCTGATTGGATGTGAAAGAGGTGTTGCGTCATAGTGTGGCAATTTAGGGATCCCTCTATCTGTCGCCCACCCATCTAGGTACCTAGGGAAGGACCGTAAGGCTAACACGGCCGGGCGGGGGTCCTAGTTTCGCCAGGCGCTGGCATCCAGCCAATCTGCCGCGCAGACTAAAACCTGCGGCTAAGCGCTTGGAACGGGAAGAAACCAGAGCCACCACACTTCATCTCATCCACAGCATCGCAAAATGTGAAACACAAGCCTTTACAGATATACAAGAGTATGGAGCCTTCACCTATTTGCTTTAATCGTGTTGGTGAATGCGGCGGTTGCTGCTGCTTAATCCCTACCCTAATTTGGCAATGGGGTACTCGTCCACACTAAATGATCTAACTTCAATACTACCTAGGTACGTGGGAAAGATTGGGCACATTTAAAGAACCGTGCAGTAAATAGTTGTCGTTCTAGCAAGAGTGCGCCTAATATAAATCTACTCTAGTCAACTAATCTAGGAAGTTGGTTAATTTTTCACGTGCTACAATTGCCTTGGCTGCCTCGGAGAGAGTATCTCGTTCAACTGTGATCCATCGACCCCGGCCGGCGCGCTGAGCCCGAATATGCTTTTCTACCGCAACAGCCTCGTCGATCCAGTCAGAAAACCGAAGCACTTCGGTATTGGATGGATTGCCTGCTAGGCCATATCCCGAGTTGAGCCGCAACGATGTGACCTTGCCCCAATCCCCTGCCCAGTCTACAAAATCCACTCTGAATTCGCCGTCAGACTCTTCCCGCAGAGCACGGATCCAGTCGCTGCACCCGGTAAAGTCTAGATATTCGAGACTGTAGAGAAGCTGACTTAGACGCTTCAAAACGAGAATCGCCTCAGTCCAGTCCCCATCAAGATCATGACTATACGGCCCGGTGCCACCATATTGAACGCTACGCCCGGTTGTTAGCGAAGTAACTTTGGCGAATTTGGCGTTTGGTGTGAGCGAAGGTTCCGGCCACCCGGCCAAGCTTAGTTGTGTAAGTTGAGTAAGCTTCCCGGCGAGGGATAGAAGTTGTTTCCAAGACACTGATAGCGTTGAACCTGGATCTATAGCGAGCGATAGGTGCGTCAAATTCGGCAGTAATTCAACCGGTCTCGCTATCGGCGCGGGTAAATCCCACGAGTCCTGCACAGCATTGTCGGCGGGAACAATCGCCTTCTTGGGTCCAAAAAGCAAATCGTGTAGTTCCTTCATGGTTAGTGACCTGCCGAGTGAGCCTGTCAGGTCCAAAGAAAAGAAATCGGAGTTTAACAGGTTCACATCGGGTGGCTCTAGCCCATATTCGTTTAGCTCGCTCTCTGACGGACCTGATAGAACGAGCCGTAGATCCATTAGTGACACTCCCGGGCTGTGTATTCCGGAGACATGGGCCAACAGCGCCGACCGCAACCGGCTGGGTAGCGTGTATAGATAGAAACGATCCCAGTCACGTTGCTGGGCCCAATCAAGGGCCATGCGTTGGAGAATCAAATCCACCAAACTTCCCTCAGCCGGCGCATAGACCCCAGGCAGGGGCCAGTATTCGATGCGACCGTGTGTTCCATTATGCCTAGGGCTTGACGAAGGCGGCGCGTGCCGTGACTGTGATAAGGTAATCCAACTGCGAGGTGGCGGCGGACCCGGTGGCGGGCGACGGTCGTTCGGATCCCTTCTCCGCGGGAGGCGGGGAGCGGGAGCGGGAGACTCGGGAAGCTGGAGCAGATGACGAAGCGCCGGTGGGACGCTGGGTATTGTCGCAGCCGAGAAGCCGGAGCCGGAGCTAGCCTGGGTAGAATGGGAGTTCAGGGTGCTTCGGCGCAGATTCGCGAGCAGTTCGTTAACTGACCGGTCATGATGTTCTAGAAACCGGGGTTGCAGTCAGCTGGCTGGCTATTCTGACACGAAGCTCGGGGGAAAGAAGGAGTTGCCATCCGCGACAATGCAGCTTGCGAAGGAGAATGCATGTGTCCTGCGAGGCACTGCCAAGGATGGCGAGAGCAAGGGAATGGTGGCACCGTGACCTACCCGAGGCTGATTGCGATGGCGACGAGAGACGTAGTGATGGCGGTGCGACTGACGGAGGCTTAGAGTACTTGGGTTGGTGTCGTTTCTTAGGCATAACAGGTGAGGATGGACGACATCTGCCTCTGCTGTCTTGCGAAAGAGATCGCAGGAATCACAACAAGAAATCGGGCGCCGTCTTAAGTTTAATACTTGCCTAAATTCTGAGAAGGATGGAGTGACATGTCTTCTTTCAGCAGGTATGACTCAATCTTTGGGCTGGTCCGTGCGTCTCCGCTCAACCTAGGTGCCTAATCTGTATTCTGGGCTTAGATTCAACACTGCATTCGTATAACTTATTCAGTATTTTTTCTAATTCCTTTTCCAAACCGTACCTAGAAGCAGTACAAATCGAATCCGGTAACCACGAGCTTTTACAGTCTCACCATGGAAATTGCCAAGAACACACAGCCCCCTTTACGCCCCATTCACCCCATACACGCCGTTCACTCTTGCTGTTGCAATTTCTTCCGACGTTGATGCATCCTGGCCTGGATTCGCTTCCTCATAATGGCAAAACTTGACAAATCGGTAATAACCCGAAGCTATTATTGCGCCCAAACCTGGCCCAACCCAATAAATCCAATGACTGTAACACTCGGGATTAGCAATTGCTGTTTTGAGCGTCATCTGTGAGTGTTTTGAAATAGCTGAGAAGCTTCGAGGACGTGGTTTCGGTCGCAAAGCAAATCACTAGGAGAACTACTTACTACCCGGGAAAGCTGGGCGCTGCAACAGCGCATCCAAAGCTGCGTGCTGGATTCAAGGAACCCCCAGTAAAGTATACGCCTGTCATCCAATTAACTTATTTTCCGCGAAGCATTCGTCGGAGACGACTGTGCAGTGCACACGAACCCGGAATCTCAGCCACGAACAGTGCAAGTCCGATTCCCACCGGGGCTATGAAGGTATCGCGTGACTTCTCAACCGCGAGGATCAGCACAACGAAGACAAGGTACGACGTGAAGAACATCTCGGCAAAGACTCCTTGCGCGACGTTGACACCAGGCGCCAGTATCGTGTTCAACGATCCGATGTCACCAGGGAAGAGGACCTTCACAACTGCACCAGCGCAGATGCATCCGATCAGCTGCGAAGGAACGAAGATAGCCGTCCTTAGCCAAGGCAGACGTCCAGCTAGGGATAACCCGAAAGTCACCTAATGCTGCCCCCAGAGGGAGCCATGTTGGTCAGTGACGGTAGGGAACCCGTTGAATGAGCAACAAATTGAAGCGACATACGGCTGGATTGAAAAACCCGCCACTAATCCTATACATTGCCCACACGGTTACGAGCAGAGAAAAGCCATCTGTCTCAATGTTATTCGAGAATCCAACAGTATAACTGGCCTTCACATCGGTGAATAAAGTGGTGACCGTCTAAACAATAGGTGGGAGCGGATCTGGAAATCACATACTAAACGATCGTTAATTTGCCTCGCGACGAATATCTTCAGTTCTTACATACCATGCAAACGCAACATACATAGTCACCGAAGGGCCCAGACTCGTCGCTGTCTTGGCCTGATCGAGGACCATGAGATGGCCAGCATACGCGAAGAACAGGAACCAAAATGTGCCGACAAACTCGCTAGTTGCGGCGACAAGATCCGCCCTACAGGATTTCAGGTATTAAATTACCTATACTAAAAATTTAACCTCACTCTCAGGGGCGCTTTGCTAAACGGAGAACGAATGGCCCGGAGATACGTACTGAACAGCAGATAGATGCACGTTTCTGTTCATAAGGTTTGACCTGTATGGCATCTTTGCGAGATTTAATATGGGGTAGATATCTTGTGTCAACTTTTGTCGGCTACTCTCCCTATAGCCGCATTCCTAGTTGGCAAGGTCTGATTTGCAATTTCGAAGGAAAGACACGGCGGAAGAGATGGTATATACAGTTACCGAACGGGGTACGCTCGAGATACCCCAGATAAGTTAACTACTGAGTAGGTAGGTATGCTACTGCATACTCGTAGAAACGCCGATGATGACGATCTAGGTAGGGCGCGATGATAGTACGCATCCCTCGCTCACGAACTTGGCATATTACGGTTTGCACTAGTAACATACCGATGGCTCTGAATGGTGCAACTGCATAGTGGTGTGAAATCATTGATATCAAGTCATCGTTGGCTTGGGTTCAAGAATAATACTAATTGCCTAGGTAAAAAGGCTAAAAGTTTAGAACCCCCCAGTTATGTCGCCGTCACAGTCATCCATGCACGGATGGCAATTTTCCAATCAAGATCCCGTCCCATCGCATCGCTAATCGTCTCACATCCCGTTGAAAGATAGAGTTAACACGGCGAATAATCTTAAAATTGGAAGTCTTTCGCAGGTCGTCGATTCTCTTCCCATAATACAACACCGTCCCAACCCTAAACCTCTTCTCATTTTACCGTCCAGCAAGAACATTCAAAACACCTCCATCTACAGCAATAATCTCCCCGTTAACATACTGATTCTTCGCCAGGTACAAAACAGACATGCCCATCTCGATTTCCCTCCCAGGTCGCTCAAGGGGTACGTGGCCCTTCTCCTGGATCTTCTCCTCGCGCACATGGCTCTTCTGATGCTCGTCGCTCTCGTTCGCCGTCATCTCGCTCGGGAAGTATCCCGGAGCGATGGAATTGACGCGGATGCCTGCCTTCTGGAATTCGGCAGACATGAGCTTCGTCAGGTGCACGGTGGCGGCCTTGGCGGTATTGTAGCTGAAATGCCCTTGCGCGTGCCGCATGATGCCTGACATGCTGGATATCGTCAACACGGACGCCGAGTACGGCTCGAGCGACCCCTTCGGCCTCATCGCGGATTGCAGGAGCGGCAGGAAAGCCACCGTCGTAAAGTACACGGCCGTGACGTTTGTCTGGTAGGTGTCCTGCCAGCCGCTGACATCCTCGTTGTCCCAGAGGCGCGAACGCAGGCTTTCGGCGTCGGTGGGTGAGGGCTCGGCCTTGGGCCCCGAGACGCCCGCGTTGCACACTAGTAGGTGGATGCACTTCTCCTTCTCGCCGACGGCGTCCGCGAGACTTTGTAGGTCCTCTTTCTTCGTCACGTCGCATGGCCCGATGGGAATGATTTGCCCTTCGCCGCTGGCGGGTTGGTGCTCCCTTGCTGCGTTCTCGAGGGCTTCCATCCGTCTTCCTGTGATGTAGACTTTGGCGCCGTTGGCGGCGAGGGCTTGCGTCGCCATTAGGCCGATGCCCGTCCCACCGCCGGTCACGACGGCCACGAAACCCTTGACATTGAAGAGATTCTGTGCCGAGAACTCGCGAGTTTCTGACATGATGAGGTTTGATGTTGTCGCGGTAGGTATGGTTGAAATTGATGATTAGGTGCTGGGGTGTTCTTGGGCCAAGGGCGCGGTGGAGGTTTTACTTAGAGACCTCATTAGCTGAATTAACCTAGAATGTTATGAAGCTCGGAAGATCGAAGGCCAATTCTCTCCCAACCTTTGTAGAGTACCTAGCCTAAGGTATGACGATATATGGTACACAGTCGATAGACGATTATTGAGTGGTGACGTCAATTATACCTGCACGCACGTGGGACTTTGCGCATTGAAACAACCGCTAGTTCCAGTTTAATACAATACCTCGTAAAGTTTTTATTTTCAATAACCTACCTGCCTATGTACCTAGGTAGTATTCGCATTTGTTGAAAACGTTACCTACCTAAGTACCTATTTTAATGGCCGGAGGTTCTCTGCATAGGTACTTATGTATATATTACCCCTCAGTGTGGAATGCATGTCCCTGTCCTTCTCCTTTGCAACATCAATCAAGTCAAGTCCCTGCTCAATTGCGCAACACATTAAAGTAATAAAGCAGAAAAGCTCACGTTAACTTTGGTCTAGTTCTATAGAAGAGCAAGGAAACGACAGTCCAGCTTCTTCATCTCAGCACACCGTGGAAAGCAATTGGGCACGTAAGCATGGATTATGGCGCCAAGGTCGGTGTAATGAGGTCGGAAAGGCAAGCCGAGGGTTTTGCACCACCTCCCTCAACCGGGGCTCATTGTCCCCGACATACAACCAGACGAAAAGGCCACAAGGATTCCCAGGGAAGGGGTTATCTCAGGGCTGCCTCGTATGAGGCAAGTAACAGCAGGGAACTCAACTTGATTGATCTCCGTTTCGTTCAAGAGCCGAAAGGCTTCCTAAACTAGCTATCCTCTCTACCTAGCAGTTCTGAAGGTCATCTCGTCGAGAAGAAGCAGACCCCCGTCGACACCTGTCTGGCGCTGTCTCACGCGGCGCCGCAGCACCACCCTTGCAAGACTGAACAGTTGCTTCTGGCCCGCGCTCAGCTCGGCCCCGCTGATAGGCGCATCGAGTCCGCCCCTTTCCGTGACGATGGCGGCGAGATCGAGATCATGCAGGACCGTCGCGCGCTCAGCCTGGGTTGCTTGGTTCCACAGATCGAGATTTCCCCGGAGCGAGGTGCCAGCGGGGAGGAACACGGGGTCTTGCGATGCGGAAATGATAGGCTCCCGAAAGTGTCATGTGGTCGATTTTGTTGAGAGGTAGGTCATCTATAAGAATCCGAGGAGGCATCTCTGACTTCTCACTTGGCATGGGTTCGACGAGGCGCGTGAGAAGGGCGGGAATAGATGACTTGCCGCTTTAAGGTGCCATGACATGTCGGAGTAGGATGCCGATTGTGGAGAGCCAATGCGGGTATACACCAAGATCAACTCCTGGAGGGGGGATATTTGGAGCCTGCGAAGCTTGCGGCGATGCGACATGACGCGAACATTTGCCTATAGCCAATTCAGTCTCTGAGCTCTTATTTCGAAGGGTAATATCGTCTGCTTTAGTGTCGAAATCCGGAGTGGTCGCAGGAGAGATTTGCGTGCTGTACCATTCACCTTTTTGAATCTCGGCGAAGCTGCCCTGTTCTGTGATAGTGCTAGCCGGGGCGATCACCATAATATGGCTGGCTATTGGTAGGAAACACGTTGAGTGCGTGCAGAGCAAAGCCGTTGTACCAAACATTAACGGCGAGGTCAGTAGTGCTAAGAGGGACAATGCTGTGAATGCCCGTGTCTCATTCAATACCCGCGGCCCGAACACAAAGGCCAGGGGAGGTGCTATAGCTTGCGGAAGCTGACTGAGACTCGCACTTGTGGCAGTCAACGTCCGCGATCGCCCCCCAGCCCGGAGCTCTTCCTCGCGCTCGCGCTGCACAAGAGACGCGGCGGCATTAATCATGCCCGAAAAGCGTAGGTCCTTGAGGGTGGAGAGAAAATATGATGTGATTCCAATTCGGCATTGTACACGCGCCATCCATGCAGCCTGATAAGTCACTGCGCGTCTTGATAAGTAGAACGAGCTGGCGAAGCCGAGCAGCACAATAACGAGCGGTGCGAGGAATGCAAGCCGTATCTGCCGATACAACAGCCAGGAGACAACGGCGGTCTGGATGATGCTGGCCCATACTTCATGCACTGGGCGTACTCCCGTATATATCCGCTCGACATCAGTACCCATGAGTGTCACGGCTGCAGTATCGACATCACCGAGATGGGGTGCGGCGATCGTCTTGGCATAGATGGCATGCATTAGCCAGCTTCTCAATGACGACTGGAAGCGCTCCTGATAATACCAATAAAAACCAGTAGAGACGGCAATACCGGAGTAGATGAAGACGGTCACAGCGACAAATTCCGAAGCTGTTTCCGACAACGCCCCATTTGCGGATAAGAAGTTGAGTAGTCGCCGCAAAACGAAGGGCTGAGAAAGCGTGAAGTCCAGGAGAAGCAACCTAGGGATAATAGGGCGCGCCAATATCCAGGGTAGCGATTTGACGGCCCAACAAATGAGCTGCGATGACGAGGTGCCCGCTGGCTCGTCAGGTGAAGTTGATAAAGTAGTGTGGCTTAACTGATGAATGATGCTATTAACAGAGATGGCGCGGTCGAGTGCATAGAGGTCTTCTTTCATGGTCAAGGATACATGGTAGCCGCGCCGTAATAACGGTATGAACCAAAGAGTAATTTACAGACCAAGTCTGAACATATTGCTCGTCTCGTCTGGGCTGTGATCCACTGCACCCCGGGAATCCCATGCCTGGCGCGACCATCTGTCAAGGATCAGGAAGAGCGCCTCAATGGCAATGACCACGGTGAGCGAAGCAGCGAAGACTGTATGGGCCTGAGAAGTACCTGACGCAAAGTCCCTGGGGAAATACACAGTCCAGAGAGAGGGAACCCGAAGGCGAGTTTCTCAATGCGGATCTCCCGCGGTTGTTTTCAGCGTTCACGTCCACGATATTCAGACACTGCCAACCAAGCGTCAAAAGGTCGTCTGTCGGGAGAATGCCGATGGGAATAGGAGGGCTGTGATAGCATTGTTTGATTGAAGTGTTGAACTCCGAGGGTGTCGGGATAACACACCCGGAATTCGGAGTTGGAGGTGCACGCCTTCGGAAGTCTTTGAGACGAGACAACACACTTATGCTTGCTGAAAATATTTATCTACACCCTTACATTATTCTGACACGGGACGGCCGTGCCGGGACGACATGTCCGGAAGATGATAACATTACGGTTCCGGTGACAAGTGGGTCGAACCCGGTTTCTTAGGCTAGTCAGTAAGTCTGCCCGCCTATTGAGGTGGCGAATTTTTATATTCTACCCAGAGATGGGCGCTTACAAATTGCTGTTCACTCGATAGATAATACATTATGGATTGCAATCTCATGATGCTAATAAACATCCTATCTTATACACTGCGTCAAATGATACCCACTACCATGTTCGCGTAGTGGATTGCCGTTTATCCCATATTTCACACTACCATCCGCTCGTTGATAGTACTTGGGGATCTTCGCGAGCTAATAATATATATGTGATTATAATTTGGCTGTCATCTGGCTGCCTGCCTTCAGCGCTGCTGAGGCATCATTAACGAACTCGTCGACAACCTCCTTGGCGCTCTTTTGCTCGTTGACCAGCGCCGCACACTTGCCCATCAGGTACGGGCGGAATTGGTCCATCAGGTCGTCAACATCGTCTTCATTAGCTCCGTCGTCCGAAGACCCACTTCCCTCAGCGGTTCCATTGGTCATCTTTTCCAAGTCAGCCTCATAAGGTAATATTCCCTTTGCGGTGAGCTCCTTCAGTTCGGCTTGGCGTTCATTCTCCCAGTTCTCGATGTAGGCATTTGTACGCACTCGAAGGGGCCGTCCGGTGAAGATGAGGGTACGGATTGTGTCGTCAAAGCTAGCAGTCCGCACGGACTCCTTGTGCGATTCGGGAGCACCAGCCTCATCGACCAGAATGAACCGAGTGCCGACCCACACGGCACCAGCACCCATCATAAGTGACGCAGCGAGCATCCGACCGTCGTGAATGCCACCAGCCGCGATAACCTCGACTTGCTTGCCTGTTAAGGGGCTCTTTTGGCCCTTGCAGATCTGAACACAAGCAGGGATAAGAACAGTCGTGGGGACATCTCCAGTGTGGCCACCACCCTCGCCACCTTGGGCGCAGATAATATCGCAGCCAATATCCAGAGCCTTTTGCACGTGCTTGGGGTGTCCAACCATGTTCATATATAGCACGCCGTGCTTGTGCAGTTTTTCGACGACGGCCTTGGGTGGCACACCAACAGCAGAGACAAACAGCTTAGCACCTGACTCGATGATAGTATCGACTAACTCATTCAGCTTGCCCTTGGTGTAATCGTAACTAGAAGCCGACAAGTATTAGCATGCGCGAGCTTCAGTCCGTGCGGGTGGTGCTGACACACTTTGTCTTTCGGGCGTTGCCACCAACTTGGGGAAGAAGGAGATCGATACCGAAGGGCGCATTCTTGTCGTTGAGGTAGGACTTCATCTCGTCGATCTGTTCCTTCAACATATCGGGGCTGTAGGCCATTCCTCCAATTACACCCAACCCTCCAGCGTTTGTGACGGCCGCGGCTAGCTTTGGACCGGCGGCGACGTTCATGCCAGCTAGAAGTATAGGATGTTTGATACCGAAGAGGTCGGTGATGGGCGTACGGATCTTCTCTGTGGCAGAAAAATTCCAAAGTTAGCGCGGGCGCTTTGTTATCTTCTCATCCCTGGATGAGAAGGAGTACGACCTACGTGGCGAAGCCATCTTGTTTGGCAGAGTCGAATCCGGAGAATAGGAAGCAAGGGTATCGCGTAGAAAATATACTGGTACTATAAGCTCAAGACAAGATGGAATGAACAAAACGGAGAGGTGTCGATGGGCCCAGGAAGGACGGGAATTAAGTAGGACAGCAGTTCGCGGCGTTTTGGATGGAGCAGGCCACTTCTTCGAGAACCGAGGTACCTTAGCTTGGCACAACTGGAGCGGTACTTGGACTAGGGAAGTCTGGGGTTCGGTTCAACTATGCCTCATTCGGTTGAGCCGAGGCTCCCCGACGAGTGGTTGTGGAGACTGCCTAGGTAGACTATGTAAGTAGTGTCTGTACACGACATAAAGACAGAGGCGCGATTTCATGCTAACAAACGGCACATGTGATTAGATACAGCACGTGTCTGTCAGATCTCGTTGCAGAATTGCCACAAATTCAGGGAAAGACATGGTAGGATGGTGCGAGGAAAGGTGTGCATACCTACCTATAAGGACCCCTCACGGCGCATGTCAGTTATCTCACATGGTTGGCTAATGTTGTATCTAGGAGCCATCTCTCGTCATAGGAAGAGACCAAATTTAGTCTATCAGATACATTACCTATATACTATTAGTAAGTAGGGATAGGGCGATTTTAAGTATCCACTGTTGTTGTTGCTGCCGTGTACAACCTGAGTGTGGATGGTACCTGTTTAGGTACTTCGCCAATAGGCACAGAACTCAACAGTCCAAGGCTCCACTGGTATACACTGGGGCAGTGGGCAGTGGGCATTGGACAAGAGACCCCGCTGTTCGTCGGCCTTGAAACAACAGCTGAGCTAATAATTTTTCCGCTTGCTACTTCCACTCATTGTTCTCGGCTGCCAAGGCATAATCCTACAGTGCAGGTGCATCAGCAGGAAGGGCGGACAAATGATGCGAGAGAGAATTTCGAGAGAACTTCGATGAGTTTGTCGCGGCCGTCCTTTCGAGCATGGAGCCTTTATTCATGCCATGCTCGGCCATCCCCGTCATTCACCACAACGACTTGCGCAGGAGGTACAAAAACTCGCAGGACAACACCGAGTTATAACTCGCTCGCCTCTGAGGCCCCCAAATATCCGTCGACATCATCGTCCGGAGTGCATCGGCGGACGTACGTCGGCTTCAAGCGCTACACCATGGACCAAGCGCTTGTGAACGACCTCAAGGCGCAGCCGAGGGATGCATTGCTTTTTCGCAATGCCAAGTCGGAAGCCGAGGGCCCAAAACTACGCACCGCTTATATCGCGCTGGGCAGCAATCTCGGCGACCGCGTGGCCATGATTGAGCAGGCCTGTAGGGAAATGGATGCTCGCGGTGTCAAGGTGAAGCGGACAAGCAGCCTGTGGGAGACCGAACCTATGTATGTGCTTGATCAAGACAGGTTTGTAAATGGGGCCTGTGAGGTGTGTGCCTTTTGTTATGTCTTTTATTATGTAACCATGCTCATGGCTTTCGCGCTCGGTTCGACTCATAGGATGTCCCCTCCCCTTTATATGCTCGTTTGTGTAGTTTCATATGAGAATCATCCCGTCGGGTATCATCTTATTGTATACAGCCTTACCTCTTCCCTATCATACTAAATCATGTACAGGTAGAAACAGAGCTAGAGCCCTTGCCTCTTCTCGATGCTCTGCAAGACATTGAAAAGTCGATGGGGCGACGAAAGCTCATAGACAAAGGGCCGCGCAACATCGATTTAGACATTCTCTTATACGAGAATGAGACGGTTGCTCATCCCCGGCTGCAGATCCCACATGCCCTGATCGCTGAGCGCGAGTTCGTGCTCCGGCCCCTAGCAGAGCTAATCCCTCATCGCGCTCTCGACCCCACGCATCCCTGGAAGCTGATACAGGACCACTTGAACGAACTACCGCCTCCCACGACCGGGAGCGTTGAGCCTCTATCTACTCTGACGCCGCTTCGTACATCTGTAACCCCTCTCAATGCGCTACGCTCCACGAGACCAACGCAGGTCATGGCCATTCTTAACGTGACACCGGACTCGTTTAGTGACGGTGGAGTACACCTCCCCCCGCCAGAAGCACGGAGCCAGACAATGACGGGGCAGGATGTTGAAAGTAATGGTTCCCTCTCCTCATCGTCTCCGCCATCTCCCACATACCTCGCCAGTCTGCGCTCAACAATCCGGCGCTTCATCGCTAGCGGCGCAACGTTAATCGACGTCGGGGGACAATCAACCGCTCCAGGGGCGCCCGAAGTGAGCGTATCCGAAGAACTCTACCGCGTGCTTCCCGCTATCTCCGTAATCCGCAGCATGCCGGAGGCAGCACACGTGTCGATCAGTGTAGACACGTACCGAGCCGCCGTGGCCGAAGCCGCCGTAGCCGCAGGCGCCGATATTGTGAATGACGTGTCCGCAGGCCTTCTCGACGACGCGATGCTACCGACCGTCGCCCGCCTGGGCTGCAGTGTGTGTCTGATGCACATGCGCGGCACGCCGGCGACGATGAGCTGTATGAATGAGTATCCGGGCGGATTAATTCCCACGCTTGCCGAAGAGCTACGCGCCCGCGTCGACGCAGCCGAGAAAGCGGGCATCCGCCGCTGGCGCATCATCCTAGACCCCGGCATGGGCTTCGCGAAGGTCGGCGACCAGAACCTCGAGATCCTACGACATATGCCCGAGCTACGGCGGTGGCCTGGTCTAGAGGGCCTCCCGTGGCTTCTGGGCTCGAGCCGCAAGAGCTTTGTCGGCAAGATCACAGGTGTGTCGAAGCCCGGGGACCGCGTCTACGGAACCGCGGCTACCGTCACGGCCGCGGTCCAGGGCGGCGCCGACATCGTACGTGTCCATGACGTACTTGAGATGGCGCAGGTAGTCAAGATGGCAGATGCCATTTTCCGCTACTGAGTTTGGTTCGGCTGGCCGGGACCGGCAGGACTGACTGACTACAAGGACATTTGAGCTCGGAATGGGTTTTAAATAACCTTGCATTGTGGTTCACATCCTGGACTTAAATGCCACTTGAATTCAAGAAGCAATATAAATTTATCTAACAGACCTGTATATTTGTGTATACGACTCCGTACTTTAACAACGGAAAAGGGGCCATATAGAACTGTACCCCTCTTGGTATATAGCTAGACACGAGGGAGGGCGACCTCCGCCGCCCGCATTCACTGGGCAATAGCATGTACAATGTCAAGCGATTGAATATACAGGCTATAAGAGATACGCATAAGGGACATCTATCTACTAAGATTGAGCGACTAAATGAAAAACCCTTGCCCCTTAGCCCAGCCTTTGCTTGTCAACACCAGCCTGTTCTCCCATGAGATCAGAACACCATCTTTCTCGCCAACACCGGGGAATGGGATTTGGGGGAAACAGAGTCGGTTACTAATTGTTACTGGATAGTCCCCTTGTCTCTTCCCGGATATCATTTTGAGCGTAAGGGGATGTTCACAAGACGTCAACTCACCAACCTTAGAAGGTCGACAAAGCTAACTAACCTATCCATGCCTCCTACTCACAGACACTTTGCTCCACAGACAACACAGCCTTGCGATTCCAGTAACGACCATATAAACAAACAACACGCCTATTATTGCTAAAGCTAAACTCACTCGCTCAACAGTAACTTAATTGAACCTAACTACTACCAACCCCGACTTCTCTCCCACGCATAGCAAATGCTGTTAAGGGTCCCGCGGGGAACTTCCGGTAGCAACATTATTAGTAAAATCCATCCTACGCAGTATATCCCAACACCAGAGCACTCCTTTTTTTTTTCTTTTTTTTCTGAATAGGGGTCACGTTACCGCTATAGTCAATCGACCCCTTTTAGCTCTACCCAAGATTCTAGAATCTTACTTACTTGAGATTCAGCTGGCTACCTACCCGTAACAACCTGCCAAGACCGGAAGGCTCCTGCCCGAAGCCAAGCGCAAAATTTTCAATACAACCGTAGGAGGTATTTTAGGCTCTCAGAGAAAAAAAAAAAAAAGGACAGTTCGCGGCACTGCACGGCTGTTTGCCTCGGCTCGCCTTATCTCGCCTCTGCCTTGCATTGGCATCAGCACCAAACAATTAGGGGCACTTGTGGTTTTTCTTCTCTCCACCCCCCCCTCCCTTTTCTGAGACATGTAGGAGGGAGTCTTACCTGTATAAGTAAAAAGCCCACGTGGAGCTGAGTAAGAAAGTAAGAATTAGCGGGATCTCGTATACTCCATAGCCGAAAGAAGAGATATGTCGCGATAGTCCTTTTTTAACCCTTCCACTTAAATAAATTATTCGGCGATCCTACGAGACCGTCGAGTATAGGTGGGCGTACGTCAAGGCACCAACTGCTACTAACGTCAGATCTACGTAATACTGAATCTGCACGGCTGGCCGGTCGAAACCCCGGCCTGCAAGTTAACCGCCTTACCCGAACATTCGGTTACTCTCTAACGTCAACCCAAGGCTCTGAATGTATCGCATTGATCGAGTGTTGTGTTACTTAAAACGCACAGGTTTGGTCGTACCCCACGGGCCGCGCGTCGTACAGCGCGCTTGAGGGAGGAGTAGTCGGCACAAAGATACGCTGAAGAGTGAATCGGCGCTTAGTCTGTGGCACTGGCAGGATCGAAAACCGATCTTGACCATGCTGAATTCGGTGATAATTTGCGTCAGCTAGACTGAGACATAGAGCGATTACACCGCCGATACACTTCTCCAGGTTGTGAGGAAAGAGTAATGCAGCGCTGGGACCTCGATCACTCGCCAAGCTATAGCTTCCGGCTTTCAACTATGATATCCAAATGAATAATTCCCACGGACTGCACCACAAATTAAGCGGCACCGAGGATGCTGCGTCACTCAAACGTTACATCACCATTGTGTGACGCCGTGAATATTGTGAATGCGAGGATCGGCCTGTGTAACCGGCGGTATAGCATGAGGAGGCGGCAGGCCAGCGGCACATCTCACTCAACTGGAGTTTACTGGATCATGCAAGCAGCATGCAGGTCATGTCCTCCCTCCGTGGCAGCTTGCTCCTGGATGGTAATCATCTATTGAAGTGATCAATAGAGTAGGCAGCAGCTCAGTACAGGATACCCATTACTGGTCCGCAGTCAGCGTCAGCTTGGTGGGCTTCCGGGTGGTTCCGGGCGCATGCCTCCAGCCATTCCGTAAGCAGGGCGGTAGTGATACAAAGTTGTGCGTAGGGCTGAAGAGAGTCGGAAAGTCGTGTAACAAAAAGGGGGTTTCTGGCGGCGCATGTCAGAGTAACAACCAACGTTGCCAAGATTGTTAGAGGAGATACACACACGAAATGGTGGGAGTTGCGGGAGGCAGGGCGGGAGGGGAGTCGATGACCGCACCGGTCTGACACGATAGCAGGACGTAATATGAATAGACACTGGAGACACTTCGCATGTTCTGGGGTCGCGATAGGTGGCTTGAGATGCAGGAGTGGTGAACTAAGTGACTGCTGTAAGGGTAGGTCTTTGCGAGATGTACCAGGGATTACCCACTTTCGTCTAGGAATTCTGACTATCAATTTGAATGCTTCACCGGTATCAGCCACATAATTATGAGTGAATAAATTGTAGTAGGTGTCATTGCTGTTCCGTGAGCGACAAGGGTGAGCGGGTAAACTAGTGGTGTCGGCTTAACTTGCTTTGACCCAACTCGCAGAAACGGCGCGAATAAGTACCAAACTAGACTAGGTTAGGGATTTACATAAGGAACTCGGCTATCTGGAACGGACATAACATGCCGGGTACTATTGTATCTTGATAGATTGCGGTTTGGACCATCAGCAAAGGCCAAAGTGTAACGAATACCGAGTCTACACGATTGGAACCAACAATAGGTTCTAGACGGGCCCCCCTAGGCAGAACGGAAACACGTATCGCTAGATACGTGGGAAATGGCCCAAAGTACCAGGTAATGGTCGTCACGGTGCCGAGTCGTCCGAGCGATAGCGGTTCGATAGGATGACATTCATATTTTCAGCTGGCCTGTCTCAAAGGCGGGCCGCCGCGGCAGGGCCACTCGCTACCTAGATTTGCAACCTGCAATTGAGCGTATAGTCCCGTATCTTGAGGATCAATGACGGTGTTGTTGTTCTGACTCCCCTGGTCAATGCAGATAGACAATGCAGCGGGCATGGGGGAGAGGTGAGTGCCATCAACCAAAGTAACGGGCCAGATCCTAGTAGCTGAATGAACACGCAATTTGTGCATTAAACAGATGGCTACCCCGAGACGGATAGTCAGACGTCTTTCACGTCCTGAAGGCCCCTCGGGTCCGAAATCTGGCTACAGTGCACTTTGCTTATCTTGGCACAATGCTTGGTGGTCAAGGTTCGAAGCCCATCTGCCATCTTCTCTGGTGGGTTTGAACGAGGAGGTCCGCATCAATGGCAAGGGGCGACGTTTGATGTCATAGTAAAATGACACCCTACTCAGCTGCTCCCAGGGGAGACGTACGCCAGTGTAGAGACACTTCCTGGGGAGCGGTCAAAAGTCGCATCATATATCGAACCTACCTACACTACTTATAGTTCACTGGCGATACTGACCTCGAGCTGGCTAACCACTACTGATACGAGCTCCACAAAAGCTTAATTAGACAACGCCAACCGATGCACGCGCGGGGTCATGATCGTAACCAGAGCGAGGATCATAGCCACGTACAGCTATGCTCCATGCTGTGATACAATTAGTTCATCTATTTGCATGCTTCTAAATTAGCGGTCATGCAACAAGAAGAGTACGGAACGGCTGAGCAGCTACCTAGATAGTTTGAAGTTGTAGTAGACGGCTAGCCGTGGGGGCTAGATCGGGTTCTCGAAAAAAAAAATAGCATCTCGGTGAGCGACGCTGATGACTTGCGGAACAAAGCTCAGCGGGCAGGCTTTTCTGGAAGATGGGGGGGTTCTTGGCTTTGTACATTGTAGGTATGGCACTTCGTGGCTTCGGCCGGCAATGCCTTTGGGGGTCGGGGTGGGAGTGGGATTGGCCCGCCATGGGAGACCAGTCTAGGGGCGGGTTTGTTCGATCGCGTACGCCAAGCCTGCCATCGAAATGAACTGCCCTTGGCCACTCCTCATCGTGGACAAAACGAGGTAAGTCGGGACTACTGCGAAGGAGTATACTAGTACATCTGTATAGGACTATTTGCATACCACCTTAGGTGGGGCTGTGACTTGGCCACCACGTTCTATGTCGGAGTCCTGCTTGGAAGCATACTGGGCTTGTGCCGAAGAATGAGGTGTGTAGGCGTGGGTGTGCGCTGGAGTCGGAAAATGGCCTTCGACACCTGAAAAGGGATCAACGCCAGACGCCATTACTGTGCGAAGTAAGCATCAACTAGCCCGCTACCGAGGCCACTCACATCCATCTACCTCTGTCATCATGGTGAGGCTGTAGATCTGGGACTGATGCCTGCCGCTGGGGGGCGATCACGCGAAGAGGCACTGCGACCAGTGAGGGGCCAGGACGGGCGGGACAATGTCGGATTCACTGCAATGATTTCATGGTGTTTCAAGATATCGAAATAACCGATGATATGATTGGACGGTCCTGGATTAAAATTACTCAAAATGAAAAGCCAATGGTGTGCGTCGTTGTGCCGCAGCCTGCGGGATGGAGACTCGTTACATCGACATGCAACGGTGAAGAAGAAGAAAAGAGGCAGGGATGCTTAACTGCATTTTCCGAGGCGGGTCTATCTAAGGTATGTACACTATCTACGAGTACATACCTCCCAGGTACTTGCGCAAAGCAAGTACGGGCCCCGCCGCTGCCCGCACTCCCTTCCATACCTATTTTGTGGCGTACACTGCCTCGTAGGTAGTAGGTCTGTGTTGTCTACCTGTTACCTATCTACATGTAGTGAGTATGTGAAGGTACCTAGGTACCTAGGTAGTGTACTAGTAGGTGTTTGGCTGATTGGCGGAGGAGGGAAGATGGTGAGAAGATTGTTTCGATAACGCATGGCCACGCAAAGTACCTACATCGTGTGTGTTCTATGTACTTACATAGGTAGTATATAATAGTGCACACTACAGAGCTGGTCTTGTATGTTTAAGCTATATTGCTGTTGGAAGCAAAAGGGCCGATATTTCGCTAAAAGTTACAAGTTTGCTGATGGAGCTACCAGGGTACCGGCTTCGAGATTGTTGTTCTCTGGCGCAATTGGGGTGTTCTGCAAGCCTTCCCGCGCTTTTCACATCATCGTCAGCATCACCACCACCACCACTACCACCACCATTGTTATCACAAAATGCCCTCTGGACAGCGGTGAAATTGTAACCTACTCGCTGTCCACAAGTACGCCCACGGGTTTGGATCCACAAACTGCCAAACTCCCGCCATCCGGCATCCCAATCATTAGAGTTTGAAACTGCCTCACAATCGGCCGTTATTCCCGTGTTCCGTGTTCTCGGCCGCCGTCTGTTCCACTACTCCACGCACCGTTTGGATGCCGCTTCCCTTGGTGTGTGGGGCCATCCTTTTCCGTAAATATGCCCACAGCATTTGCTGTACCCACATACTATGTAGGTCCTGTTGACAGCATACTACTATTCTTAGTGTAGCACCCCAATTACCTCGAAGTACCTAAAGTACAGCTGAGCAGGTGTATAAGTGTTCGTGACGATCATATAAGGCCTATAAAATGTGTATTAAATCACGACCAATAGGCTATGATTGCTTATGTTTCATACCCAGCGCTCTAACCTAGTAGATTGTGTACTTTGTTTGCTTGCTTAATGTGTTGTCGATCCTCGATCAGGGGATTGAGCTTGCGCACGTTATTTGGTCCCATGCGTCTGGGGCAAGGATGGGTAGGTATCATGACGCTCCCCAACTGGCAATACTTGGTGTGCTTGCGCTTGGTTGGTAAATGTATGGCGGGTATGTAAGGAGAGCTGGCTGCATCATGTAGTTCTGCGACTGGAATAGTACTGGTATGTCGGTAGTGCCATGCCTTGTACACACACACTATGAGGGGTAGAGCTGCCGAGATGGTGTGAGGATGCTTCGATCTACGTACACACCTGTGGACACCTGCTTTTGAGGGCGTACGAGGGGTGTAAATAAGTTCTTAAGAGAGAGGAAATTTCCAGTGACCTGGTAACTGTTAGTCAAGGTAGATAGAATACAGGCTCATGGTATTCACAACCGGAGCTACCGATTTGTATACGTGAATTATGTACACTACAAGCTAGGTACATGAAACAAACGGGACAATGACCAGGGGTTTAACCCCACTGTATAATTTAGCATTTTCTGGTTGTCGCTTTTTTCCTTCGACATGCCTTCTTAGCGCCTCTAGTTCCCGCTGTGGGACCCTGGTGAGGCTGGCAGATGCACTACCACAGTACGAAAGTACTTACCACCTATGTGTAGAAGTAGGTAGCTTGCCAGATAGTGTTAATCAATAGGGGCTTCTGACTGGGCTTATCGCTCACTTGATCCAGTGAATCATAGTTTGCATGTCCATCATCCACACTTTGACTGCTAATGGTACCGTGTGCACCTGTCATGCAAACAAGTCAAGGTCCACGACTATATGGCACCAATCGGAATCATTTCGAAGAGCTTGTTGCAATTGCGAGGTAAAGAGCTATGCTAAGGAGAACTTGAGCATCCGCAACGTATCGTGTATTTGAGCTTGCCTGCCAGATTTACCACCTCCTTAATGTTGAAGTTCATCTGGAGCTTTTGGCAACCAGCCGCTGCTACCTTGCGGAAGCTCGCAAACAACTGTCCCGCCCAACCGTCCCCGAACCAAAGTCAAGACGTAGATGGCGACTTGTAACGAGTTGTTCTCACCAGGAGCAGTTAGGGCAACAAGTAAATCATTCGCCACGGTCTCCCAAATCGAAGCAGAAAGGAGATAGGAAAGAAATGTCAAAATGTCATGCTGCCGGCAAATCCATCCGTCTTTGCCAAACGCCACCCATGAGTGTTTCCCGATGTGACTCTCGCCTAGGCATGAGGACCAGGAACCAGAGTAAGTATTTCTGGTCAGCGGTCTCACGAGAACTGTTCCATAATAAAACATTCGTGTCGGGGTATCCTTGCCGTACTCCACAATCCCTTTTACTTACGCTCTTTCGTGAACCTCATTTGTTTAGTATACCCGAAACCATTACAGAATAATGCGATATCAGTTTCGCCGTATGCCTCACATCTTGTATGTAGAGAAAAACCCATGCAGCGTTAAACTCCAGGCCTCTGATCTTTCCGTGTTCATTTCCGTACGCCGTCGTACCCAGATCCAGCAGCTGGGCTAAGTTCGAATGAAACAAATTACAATATGCTTTTTTCTCTCCGATGTGGCCGTTTTAATGCAAAGGTAGAAAGAAGTACGAAGCCAGGTTGTTATAAATCCATATGGCATCGTACACAGCTTGAATCATCTCTCTTTCGCATATAACTTGGCAGCGCTCGAAAGATACGTTCACCCGGATTGAGAAAGCGGTGTAGGGTAATAACCGGCTGAAGTTGCTCTGCCCTCAAACCGATTGCAGTTTCTGGGGTGGTACGCAGAACCGGGCTGATATAGGATACTTGGGAGAGTATGGTCATACTCATGCTTGACTTTCGAAATCGCCGAATCGACAGCAGAAGTTGTCGCGGCCATCATTGTGTCTGGCTCGTGGCGATGGGAAAACATTTCGATTCCGTGGCGCGGCTCAACCCCCTCGTAGATTGTTGAGGGATAGTATTGATACTCCTTAGTCGTATCGATCGCTTTGGCCTCGTCCGCAGGAATCATGGACTCCATACCAATCTCGGGGTGGCGGGTTGTGCCGTAGTGCCCAGACCGGGCTTCGTAGTTTCCGGAGTACGCACTAGGAAGAAGACTGGAAGAACCCGTCCCGTAGTCACCCCCGAGTACTTGGGAGCTTGAATAACTCCCCATGCCGCTCGACCCTCCTGGACCACTGCTCGTACTACCCCTTCGTTCTGTTTGATAGTGTCCCGGGGACCGACCACGGACAATCATCTTTGCCGATTTTCGTTCTGCGACTTTGATAAATTGCTCGCCCGGGTTCTGTGTGCCCACATCAGCGTAAAGCTCTATCACCAAGTGATAATACTGCTGTGCGGCTCTTCGCTTGCCGTTATTTGCCGTAGCCTGTTTGAACTGAATGCGTTCGAAAGTGTGCTCTGTCGCATAGGGTCCTTGTCCGCTTTGGCCATATCCACTCTCATAGATTGCCCTGGAACCACCCGGCATAGTGTGATCCGAGTACAGCCCCAATGGGTTCGACCCCTGCTGATGAGGCTTGGGCAACATTCTCACTTTCTCCGGCTTCGCTGTTGGGCCTTTATCTCTCTTAGGCGTGTGCTGTACTAGGTCGATGCTCTGGGAGTCACTATCGGACACCACAGCCGAGATACTCATTGCGAATCCGAATACTTGGTAAGAGGCCGTTGATCCTGTTGGGAGGTACTGCATCGTCGCATTGGGATAATGGGGATTTAGACCGTATGAACAGATGCATGAGAAATAATTCCGGCGATAGCATGTCCATTCCCCATCCGAGAGGAAAAACCCTTTGTCAATAACGGCCTGAATGTCGATTTTGACGGGCGTACCGGAGCCGGGCGTTGTCGCATCGCTATATACCAGCTGGCCATGGACAACCAAGGCCATGAGCGGAGGAGTGTTTCCCGCCGGATTCTTGCCATATTGATGGGCTCCCTCCATCCTTACTGGACTGGTAAACCCAATGCTTGGGCTGGGTGTTGGCGACAAGGGATGGCGTCGAAGAGGAGTCGTAAATGAGGGAGATCTAGATATGTGATCCGTCGTTCTTACGAACGACGGCCGCGGCCCTCCGTAGACGTCTCTGGCACTATATCCTGGATTTGGCAACGCAGTGGTGCGAGGGGCATGTGCCATGCCCGTGGAGGAGGTGCTGTTGCTAGCTTGGTGAGCAGGGTGAAGACTAAGTAGGCGCGCGTTCAGATGTAGGCACACGTGGGGGAAATGTTGTAATAGCGTGCGACTTACGTAGAGCCCAGACGTGACCTAGGATCGACCGCAGCAGCGGGAAACAGCTGTGAGGTCGGGGGAGGATAGTAGTGCCCGGTGTCCGGGGAATACCCCGTCGAAGTGTTAAGTAAGGGCGCAGGGAAACCGCTCAGCACCGACGACGGCTGGGATTGGGTTTCTAAGCTCAGCGATGTGATAGAGGGCTCCTGGTTGTATCTAACGCAGACGGATCAGCAGGGGCCCGCGAAGAGGTGAAGGGTAACTCGTGTGCAGCACCAGGCAGCTTGCGCGACGATGCTCCCGCACAACGCACAACACACCACAATGCCAACTGTCTAAGTGTGACGGAGCAGCAGTGATACTAACAACGACGTTGTCGTCATACAAGGGAAACAGGATGGCGGGTCAGGATCGGGAACAGCGAGTCACAAGCACCCCTAGCCCACACAACCCATATTCCGGAGTCTAGAGTCCAGAGCCCCTAGAGCCCAGCTTTCAGGGCCTGGAGGCCAGCAAGGACCGGGAGAGCCACAACCACAAGTTTTAATTGTGTTGCAGTCTCTCTGCCCGGCAAGGGCAGACACCCTTGCACCTTGTCCACATTCGCCGCAGCACCACCACCAACTATAGCAGTATATTGTGGCCGGCGGAAGTACCAACGAGAACCAAAAGGAAAAGGGTACGGGAAGCGCCTAATCAGTACAACACGATGTGTGCCCAATTTCCAAACAAACTCTAGCAGTACACGACGAGCCAGAAAGCCGTGAAAGGTTTTGTACATGAGCCAAGGGAGGTGGGTGTCTTGCTGACTACAGGAATATGGAAACCCTTCTACTTTCTGTCTTCGCCTTGTGGATATTGAACGGCATTGCAATTCTTAGGAGGGAGAGGAATAACATACCGCATGTCAGCTATAGCCGGGATTTCGATATATGGTTCTAGCCCGGTGCAAGTGGGCGGCGAAGGCTCAAAGTCCTGTTGAAAACAAAGGCAGATATCGTCAGTTCATGGCACTGTCGTGGACAAAATGAGAAATAAAAACTAGAAACTACTACAATGTTCAAATGACAAGTGATAGTAGTAGCGATCCTGGCGTTGCGGGTGGTGGAGGCAGTAAAGAGAAGACGGTGCTGATGCAGGCTATGTGGTATCTTTTGTCGACTTTGCTTCTCCTTGCGGGTACTGTTAACACTGTTTTTCTCCGTCTTCCCCGTGCAAGCTGCAACCTCTACCAGGCTACGGCATTGGTGGCCAAGGACCGGGAAGCAGAGTATCAGCAGCTTGTAGAGTCAGGACCCTGCAGCGGCTGGAGGCAGAGATAGGTCAGCAGACGTTCGTCCAGAGGTATCGAGGGACATGTAGTCGTGATGTATGTGGTATGTTTAACGTGTAAGTGCAGGAGGAGGGCTTTTGAAGAGTGTGTGTAAGGAGGACAGAGAGGAGCATAAGATGGGCATCCCGGGGTCTAGGGTGTAAGTTGAAAAATCAGTAGTAGAGTGGAATTGAAATGAACGTAGGTACGTCAACAGGGAATGCATGAATCAGCAGCAGCAGCAGCGGCGGCGGCGAATGAGTGAATGCGATGACTAGCCCGCTGTTTGCTGGTGGATATGTCCCCTTCTCTCGGTTCTGAGCAATGCGCACAGAGAGGCAGAGGCACCGAGGCACAGAGGCAGAGAGGCAGCGAAGCAGGCAGTGAGCAGTGCGAGAAACTCGAAGTGTGAAAGGTACATGGCCGGTACAAGGCAGTTGTGACACAACATCAAGCATGGCGCAGCCCACGCGATTTGGGTATGCGAGAGTGGAGGGCCAGAGAACTGGAGAATTCGCGCGCCAGAGGAGTCCCCGGATCAATCAGGTACATATATACCAACACCGGTAGAAATAGGTACTTGATGTACTTGACGGGGATGTACAGCAGTGGCACAGTACATGTACAAGTAGGTAGTGTAGGTAAGCAGGCAGGGAAGAGCGCCATTCTCGATTGCAGCACCGAGAGGCAGGTACACTTGGGTGTTAGCTCCCTTGGGCGTGCATGGTAAGTACCCACTCAGGTAAAGCCTCAGAAGAGGACAGAAAAAATGGGACGGGTCGAATAAAATAGGTACATACGGAGGGAGGTAGGTACTAGGTATAACAAATTGAAATATGGGGAAGTAGTATCAAAGTAAAGAAACCATGCATGTACACGACAGTTGTATGTATAGCCGTATGTATGTACTATGTATGTGTAGGGGAGAAGCAGTGGATAATATAAGGTAGAAAAGAGTAATAATTGGGAAGAGGGAAAAAAAATAATATGACATATAACGTCGGGTGGTACATGGTGTAGGTAGAGAGAGAGGGTTGATTCACAGGGACTGGCTAAGAGAATATCCTCGCCCATTGGTCCCGTGCGCCCCTGGTCGTCTTGTAGAAGAATATTCTCTCTTGCTCTCTCACGCTCTTACTTTGGCGTTCATAGAGTACATGCATTCTTGATTCTGCCGCTGTCAAAATGGAAGACGGAAATAAACCGTTGGTCCCATACGGCTTCAACAGTTTGGCCATCTCCTCCGCTTCTTTTGATTTTCCCGAGAGGAAAATAAAATATAAAAAGAGAGGGAAAAAGAAAAGTGACGACACCGGTGTCAAAAAGCATCACTGAGTGACGAATGGGAGCTAGCTCTGGACCCTTCAACAGGTGGGTGCCTGGTGCTGTAGACATACCCTGCAGCTCAAGGTTGTGCGAAATGTAGGTGCATCCATGAATGGTACCCAGTACATGTATACTTGACAAGGGGAGGAGGCTTTGAGTGGTGATGGGATCTCGACGGGAAAAGAAAAGAAAATCAACTTACCTATCACACTGGCTTTTGCCTAATTTTCTGGTCAACATTACTTACACATTCTGGCGATTGTTACAGCCGTCGTCAATGTTGACTACCAATTTGAAAGATTTGCTCATCCTGTAGACGGCTATTGGAATCCCTCCGTTTGGCTTTTATCTGCTTGTTGTTTTCGCTGCTACCGCGCTTCCCTTTCAGCATCACCGGTGCGACTCCTGGATCCAATTGGTTGTCGATTAATTAAAATGCCTGCGTCCTTGCAGACCGGTTGGGCGAAACTGTTACTCTACCTTTTCTGACTCCTGTCGAGATAATCCAACCTGGATATGGAGAACCCTGCAATGACATCGCGGCATCCACAACCAGGCAAAAAAACTATGGATGTGACAAGGAAGGTGGAAAGAGCACAGAGACGGGCAAAAAACACCCCCAGAAAGAAAGAAAGGAAAGGAAATACAAAAGGGCGGAAGCAGAAATATCAAAGGGATATTCAACTATAGATTTTTACCAAACAGAAAGTATATATATACCTTGTTGAGGGGTTGTGGATTCATTCGGTGAGCCTCTGGTCCAAGAGGCCAGAGGTGCACGTCACTCTCGGTCCGCTGTGGAAAAGACGGTGGTGTCGGTGGCAGGAGTAGGCGTGGTAACGGTACTTCAATCGAGGGTGAATTGGATAGTAACGGTTGCTGAGACCGTATCTAAATAAGGATCAAGTCAGCTTCAGCTCCAGCGATCGACTGGGTGCCCTTTTTCCCATCGACTCTTTTCCAAGTAATACACAGCTACCTCTATGCGAATGTGGCGCGGATATCGGCCAATGCTTGTCCACCTACTAGGCTGCTCATCAACCCAACTCATCGTAAAATACGTTGAGTACAAGTTGTGAGGTAAGCATGCACCTCATCCTGAAAAGGCCGCTAATAGGTAGCTGTGAACCCAGCGACCAGCCCTATGGAGACGGGGCATGGGGGTATATAATGTAGTGTATGGGGGGTGTGAACGGGTGGGAGAATTAGAAGCAGGCTAGGGATCAGATCGGATTTTGCAGGTGCCGCGACAGGGTATAGAGACAGGGAATAGGTTAGGGGGAAGTGATGCAACAGATCCAAGTCCCGCGTGTTCTGGCGCCTAGAGAAGCAGGAATTCATAGAATGGAGCCAACGGTGAGAGGGGTTAGCTGTAAAATATGAATGACGCTGTCGAAGTTATCTGACAGCAAGACACCACAACGGGGGATGGACAGACAGAGTGAGCAGTAGTTGGATATGGAGCGTAGAGTCAACAAAGACGACTTCGGGGATTACACCGACCTTCGAAGATCCAGAGCCCGCTGTCACCATTACAGAGGTGGTTGCCAAGAGGGCGATCCCCAATTGCACTGTCACGTACCGACCGACAAACCCCTGGTGGTTCTCTGGCCAATTCAATCTCGCCGTTAGCTCGCATCCCCAATCAGCACTGTAGAGCCCAAGCCACCGACACCAGTGGCACAGGGAAATGGGTAGAGGGATTCAAGAAAACGGCTTGTGCAGGCGAAACACTAATACGACCAAGACCACCGACTTTTCACGTTGCCCTTTCGGACAACGGCGGCAACGAGGATGGCACCGGAAGCTTGCCGGAGACGGCCATGATCGGTGCAAGCACCGCCCGAACAACACCTCGGTCGTCGATATCCTCGAAGCTCCAAAGCTCGAGGCAGGGCGGGGCATGATGATCATCCGGGTACATGGACAGTGAGGTAATCGAGCGGCACGCGGGTGAGGCTCGCATGTACACTGTTCCGGTACCCGAGCTTCGATCGGCTGTGTGGCCAAGTCTGCTAGATCATAGTGGCGCCTGCACAACCTTCCCGATTACAGTATACCCGATGTGATCCCACCCGCCCCCATCGGAAATGGGCCACTTACACGTAGCTCGCGCCGGGCAGCTTCTCTAAGCCTGGAAACAAGTCAGCATGGCACATCGATACGACCTCGAGCCTTTGCAGCAACTGCGCGTTTCCAATGAAATGATGGCTGGCCCATACTGCCGAGAAACCCAGGCCGTTTCTGGCTCTTTTACGCCCTAGTCTCCCACGATAGTGGCGGTGACCTCGCTAAACATGGCAGCATTGGCGGCGCAACCCAACTTATTTACGACAGTAGCCGCGTCAGATGGGGCCGCATCAGGTGCATTGCTTTAAATGCCACCGAAGCACCCGAATTTATGTATAATTAGATGGGGGGGAACGTACCGCTACGTTATTAATCCACTCGGTAGGGTGGATTCTGGGTCGTCCTTGGCACAGACTTTCGGTTTTACTGAAACGACCTCAAGGCCGCAGACAAACACTACAAGGTTCAAGGCAAGTGATTCGGGAACGGTGACATCGGCGTAGAAAAGCGTGCTTCGTAGTATTGGGGCGACCGCAGATTGGCCAGGCAACGGAAGACTTTCGCAAGTAGATCGTTCGGGGTCCACGCCAGTTGTGCGGGTGATAAGGACACAGGATGGTAAACTCGGAGGAGCAACTCTATATATTCCTAAGAACAAGGACGATATGTGGACGTCCGAGAAATTGGTTACGGCGGTGATCGTAAGAGAGAGGGAGAGATGGGAAGAGTGTTGGTTAAGAGCAGAGGAGGCTTAAGAAGTCAAAGGTGAGGAGTTGTACAAACGTTGGGGTCTCTTCAAACCAGGGGCAGTGAGGTAAGGCGTCGGTCAGACTCCGGAGCTTGATAGTTCGAGAATAAGATAACGAATCCTCGATATAGTTGGAAAGAAATCATGTGAGAGAGCTCTATACCTTCTTCGGCACCAAACCCCCCTAGTAAATAGTCTGACGGTGGTTGCGCAATCTTGCTGGTTTAAGACAAAGCTATTGGCAGTTTCCATGTGGAGGAGACTAAAGAGCTAGACGCACACTCGGTCCCTTGACCGTCAAGAGCCCGACCTCGCTCAATCTCGACCGAGCAGATGAAAATTCGTTGGTATGAGCCTCTGGTCGAGAGCAGGGAGGTAGGAACGGACTCAGTATGCAAGGTGGACCGGTGTAGTCCTAAGCACCCATGGGAGGCGTCAGCTGCCTCGATGGTGGCAGGTAAAAGGACAGACGGTACCTTATGGGGCAATGAATAATCTGAGTAGCTGGGAGGGCGTCCACGAAGAGGAAGGAGTGAGCCAAACAATACAGTGTCCAGCGTGAACATGTTGCAGGCCTTAATACCCTGCAACTCTTAGCTACGCTTTCTACTTGCCTAGGAGAGTCAAGGCTCGCAGTACACATACTAATATTTATCTCTACGGCCAGGCAATAGGCCACAGAAACTGGACCTTACAGTTGGAAATGAAACACATTAGCTACTCTACAGTGCCTAAGTACTTCCTCGCCCCATCCTCCAGACACCGTGCCTTCTTTCTCTCTACCTATAAGGATCTAACCCAGTATCACACGAGATCCTTGTATTTTGATGCGCCAATATCTGATTGGAGCCATGTGAACAGGGCTCCTGCATTCTCCTGGCCGGCAATTCAGTAGTTGTCATGATCTAATAACAACATGTGAGATACAAGTCAAGTACATAGGATTTAGCCAAACCTAGGGTCCTTTCAGTCTCGTACCAGAAGCGTTCCGGACAAAAGAGAGCTCCGTGTCCAGCATGCATCAACAAGTATGCAGGTATCCTCCGCTCAGTACATCTACGAGGCGCCACATACATCCGCTGGTAATTGGCAAGGAATCTGCCTAGCCGAGTGTACTTGGATGGGCGGAAACTTGCATAATTTGCTTACAAGTGTCCCGTCGATTTCGCTGTTCCCGCCCGTCATTCGATCAAATGTGCCCCAATTAGTCGTCATACGTCGTTTTTTACCCCTACTTTCATGCCACTCTAATCAAACCAAATAATTTTGTTCCCTCTTCTAATTGAAGCTCAGGAGCAGCCTCTAGGGGGGGCGCGAAAAGATTACCAGGCGGAAGGAGACACAAAAAGACAAATAATTCAACTTCTAATGCGTCTATAATTGGCTTGATACTACTGTGGAGAGTTGAGGTTGAAACTAGAATGGCTCTAGTAAACTCTCTTGCTGAAACTAACGCCTAGCGACTCTGATCCTGCGCCTTGCCAGTTAGGCGGCGCAAGTTAGATAATTGGGTCATCAAGCTAGACGACCGGCTAATGCACGTTCGAAAGCGAAAAAAACAAATAAGCTTGTGCCCTTCGTAAATGGATGTACGCCAGGCCACTTCCTTGCGTTGTTCTCGGCAACGGCCGACCGAGAGCGGCAAGGCTAGGATTGAATCGCCCCTAGGACTTTGTCAGCCAGGTCTAGCGAGTTGCTGGCTCAATTCCGCAGGCAGTAAAAGATCAGCTAAAGCCACCGATGTTGGAATGTCTCAGTCTTCAATGATAGTAGACTTCTATTCGCCGTATTCGTGGCCGTCAATACCTACGCTAAGCGTAAACCTTCCATCTTTAGGCAAACCCATCAGCATGGCGCAAAATAATCAAATTGACACCAGACCCTAAGTTTTCCCAATTGTCGCCAAGTCAAAAAACCCAAAACAGAAAAACAAACAAACATGAATCCCGAGCGTATGGATAGACTATTTAGTACCTCAGATAGTTAGCCAGATTTCGGTCCTTTTGGAACATGTTTGCCGAACCCGAAAGCGAATGCGGCCTCTCTGCTAAGTTATTGATTGCTTCATAGGTCCAGAATCTGAAAAGATTGGTGATAGAACCAAGGAGTGATTTGGCTCAGTATTCGAGGTCGCGATGTTCAACCATGGCTTCACCAGCCAATCGGACGTTCCCAGTACCCGAACCCATCGACGATAGCGTCTAGGCAGGAAAAGACGACGGGATTTGAAGATTAAAATAGCATATTTCTCCTGCGGATGAAAAGAACCGGTGACTACTTGGGGGAACAAGATACAGTGTCTCTCGCTCTCGTACAGTTGCCATTATTTTCATATGGCTAGCAAAGTCCTGTCCTTCGCACCCGTCTACTACCTAGTAGTCTGTCTCGGCGATACAGTCGTTTGCGCAGGCGTCCGTCGACCCAATGGCCCACAGCGCCCCCACCTTGAGACATATGCCAAAGAATGGGAATCGTTGCCATGTTTCAGACCACAACTTGAGCCGTTGGCAAGCCCACGCTAAGATTGACTGCTCCTGTGACTTCATCTTGTCCCGTACGGGAAGTAACACTCTCGTGAAAAATTCTCAAACTATGCAAGCACAGAGATAGCTAACATTCGATTCTTCGGGTACGTAGAGCACCCGGCTTAACCCACCTCTCGAAGCCACGCATGGCTTGTTTACCCTTCCCCACCACGCACAGTCGGCAATCAACCGAATATCACAATACCGTTCGTTGAGAGAGTTCCATGTCGGGTCGGGCCGAAGTTTTGCTCTGGTAGAGATCATATTTACGCTCTAGGCCGGTGACCTGTTGCTATTTACCGGCAATCCATGGCCTAACTGCGAAGCACTTGTACCACGTCTAAGGCCCAGCTCGAAGGCTAGTAGCGCTGCATCATGGCAAACCCCAGTTCGAGCTAGCTTGCTTGATGGGTGTGGAGTGTTGTGCAGACCGCAGTTCTTGCAGGACTTGGAGATCTTGTGTGAGGTGAGATGACGCCTTTTCCACTCCCGAACTTATTCTTTCTTCCCTGGAGGTCTATCTTGTGAGCAGAACCGCGATCGCCATGCCAGATTGAATAAAAAGATCAGAGGTAGAGCATGCATACCACCCACTATGCGCAGGGGTGGCACATGGTAACGGGAAAAAAACAAACACACTTGGCTAGAGCGAGAGGATCTGGGGTAGGCAGATTCTGGGGCAGCCCAATCACACATGTTAGTGGATTCAATCTCGAGGGTGGGCGAAAGCCACCGAGCTCGTTATCTCGTCTATTCTTGCCTCCAACTCCGGACTCTTGCTCGAAACGTTGGAATGGCCATTGGTAGATTTGGTCTTGCTAGTGGTAGCGGGACTTGATGTGTAACAATTTGCTACGACTTGGAAGGTCACTGAATTTCCAGCGAATGCTGGAAGATAGTACACCAAGCGCACTGTCCGCCTCTTCGACCGGTGAGTCTGCATGTCACCTCGCCTTTGAATCCTTATTTAGAGGAGCGGGGAAGAAAACAGCCGACCAAACAGAAGAAGGCGCCCAAACTACCTGCCAAAGCTATCCAACCACCCAGCCATCAACCGACTTCGGCCAAAGCCGGGAACATCTAGTGGTGCGTGCTTCCAACGCCATGAGTGCACTTGTTCTACTTGCTACTAACAGCATGTCCACGCCCAAGGCGGAAAAATAAAAATAAAAATTAATGCCTAGCTATAATTGACATCTTTTCAGTGGTATAAGCTGATCATAATCACATGCAGTATTTTTGTGGTGGGTACTCACTGTCCCTTATATACAAGACAATCAACTAAAACCCCCCAGTTGATTTTTTACAGATATCGTGATAATATGGATGGGCTCACGTTTCTAGCATGCTATGACTAACCGCATCCACACCACTACCCTGCCCCTTAAATAATAGGAAAAAGTAAGTTGATGCATCGTAGCCTCTTCCCTTTTCGTAACAGCGTGCAGACAGACAAGTATATACGTTCTATATTAACAGCAGCTTCTCTAGCGGAAAGGACAGAGGAATAGTAGCCTAAAAAGATGCAATTACAATTAACGCCAGGCAGGACATTGTGTATAAACGTAGAGAGATACGAGGTAGAGATCTAGCAGTTTTAGGTAATATAAAATGAAAACGAGCTAAAGCCTCGCTAACTCTTGCCCTTCTTTGTGCCCAAGCCTACACCGGAAGGCTAGCCTTCGCCCCGAACACGTCTTGGGTGGAACTGTTTACAGTACAAGCAGGCATGGTACGTGCATGTATATGCTTTGGGGTGCCAGCTCGGAAAATAACTCCACTTGGCATAGTGTGACAGCGTGTAAGCTCAGTGCCGGCGAGAGATGAAGGTATTCCGAGTATCCAATTAAAAATCCCAGAAGCTGGCTAAGGAAGAATGGGGCCCAAAATTGACTGTCTCATCTCGATACTGAAGATGAAGATCACTTTGGTGTTCTCTAGTCTAAGCAAGAGACTCTATTGGTCGTAGTTCTTGATATAATTTCAAGGTCTGTGTGCAAAGGGAGAAAGTGTGCACTACTGACACCTTTCAATATATTAGAGCAGCATTTTACTTGTCATTTAACAGAAAATCAGTGTAGACACGAACGGAAGGGAAAAAAATAAAAATAAAAATAAAATCTCTCGGTGATCAACACAAATATATGGCTCGAGTTCCTAAATAGTATAGAGGTCGTGGTTAGGTCCGTCTTGCTTAACATTCTACTCCCTGGAAGTTGATTAGTTGATTGGGTACCCCCGTAGGCCACCCAAACCCCTCGACATATCACAAATCCTCGGGATTTGAAGAAGACAAACTAGATAGGCGTCACCGAGTATTAACTACTGCTTTTAGTAAGATCTAATTGAGATATATTGTATAAGCCAAGAAGGGTACGAAAGAAGTAGCAATTTAAGAGTATCGGGGTATGCAAGACCACCCCAAACCAGGGGCCGTGGAGAGGTGCGTCGCTCTCACCCTACCCACTATCATATACGGTAGGTGGCATATTGATGGTTACCTCTTATTCTGGTCGTTTATCAATATTGTAAAATCCCAGATACATGTATAGAGAACACTAGGCTTCCTATTTGGGTTATCTACCTTTAACTTTCCTTCGTGGTGGCCTGGCCTTGGTGATATAATTTGAAAAAATCAACATGCGCAGAACGGCTCACCCCTCCAGATTTAATTCACTACCCCGAAAGGAAACCGGTAACAAGTACAGGTAGGCGTTAGGTGCCTCCCTGTGATAAATTGTACTGGAGGTTCTAATCTATTCCAGCGCTCTTAGCCTTCTGTTCTGATATGCTCGCGAGTGGCCGAAAGCTATATTACATCAATGGGAGGGATTATTACGGGCCATCAGTGTTTCGCCGAGAGCAAATTCGCATTGTCTTCTCGGCCGTTAGAGTAGGCGAACTACGTAGAATGACCTGATTTCGGCCACTGGGCCGAAGAAATGGCGTGGTCCATTGGGCAGACCGTCGCACAGAGAGGGCCCTACCCGAGGGAGGTAATGCCCCCCCTCTTCAGCGAAATGCAGATGACTATCTGCCTACGCTAAGTAGCCGCCGTGGCATTCCATCGGTCTACTGCTACAGTATACTTCTGGGGCGGGAGGGCGCCTTAAGAAATGATAGGGGTTCATTCTCCTTCGTGAAGCTTTGCGGCGAAGCAAGCGCCGTCATCGATCGACAGCAAGGATCGCACCAGATATAGATCCAATCACCAAAGACCATGTAAGGTCCTTTCAGCAGCCTGATGATAGGTGAGCCTTGGGACTGATATGCACATTTTCGAACAAAGCTTTTCATGACAAGCTATTACCCTCTTTAGTACTTTGGCCGCCGGCATTTGCATCAAAGGGAGATGAAACCTCTAGCTTGAACCAGGTTCTCGGGTCCAAGTTTGCAGAGATGTGTAGACAGGCATCAGACCATCTTCGGCATCTAGACTTCGCTCCTCCTCCACGTCCACGACGCCGGCTTCAAGTCTAGTGTAGTCGGGGCCATTGCATGTTGCATGAGTTCTCTGTTTACCTCGATGCTAGTTCATCGTCATGAGCGCCGAGCCTCCGCTTTTGTTCGCTTGCCATTTCCCCATCCGGCTACGAACCTGTGTATCAGTTACTTAACGGCTCCTCCTGTCCCTGGACCATTGCTGTGGCGTGGAATTGTCGTCATGTTCTGTCTCTAGTCTCTGTTGTGACCGCTTCCAGCTATCTAACTTAACCATAGTCCGCACGAGGGTCTGCTGGACTCACGCAGAGACTAGGCTACTTCCTCTCTTTGAGATACTCCCTGACGTAGCCAGTGTTTAGAACTGAGACGATTCGCACACTATGTGGTTGAATCTCCAAACGCTATCATGGAGACCGGCGTCAGTCATTGCAGAACTAGCTAGCGATAGAAGGTCTTGTCAAGTCCGCCGGCCTGTCTGCATCAAGCTTTCAAATGCCGAAACTCCCTCTGGCCATTCAGCACCCTGCTATATTGTAACGTGGTACCGCAAGTGTTGTCGCCACTGATAAGCCGGTATTTTAGGGTACCTCCTGTTCCAACGCAGCATGGAGAGGTACCGATTGCGAGGGACGAAAATATGCCCAACACGCCATGGTCCATCCAGCCACACTATTACCAATGAAATCTCGCTCACTCCCGTCATCGCCAGGCAAATAATTGGGCCGGGAGCAATCTAGCGTACGATTTGCTTATGTTGCGATCTCCTCTTTGTTCGAGGGAGAAAACCAGTAGTACTCGTTTCATTTAGGATCGGATTGGTCGTAAGATGTGCAAATGTTGACAATCAAGACTAGTGCATGCCTCCGCTAGTTGGGGCTCTCCCTACCGATAATCCATTTTCACGCGGGGGTCAAGTCGGGAACTTTTGTTTCATGATTCTGGGCAAACATACAGCCTCAGATACTTTCACATGTCTTCTGGGGAAGCGGTCAGGCGATCCCGAAGCTAAGGAAGTCTGGACTGGACCATAATACTCTTAAACTCACGGAGTGGTGTCTATATTACACTGACGACAGATCAAAGTGCGGCCGGGCAGATTGCCTGATTACGACTTCGCAAAAATTGATGCTCGGTGTACCCAAGCCAGTTGTTAATTATAATCGAGGATGGTGATCTTAGTGCCCGTGCGTTTGACCAAAGCTACTAAGGCGCATGCTCCACCAGCTGTTAGAGTCACGAACCAGTAATACAATGTATACAAAAAACGGTTCATACCACCTTGAGGTGAAATATGCCTAGATTAAGCAGCCAGCTACAGCGAAGTAATCCTAAGCATACAGAATTCTTTGTTTATTTGTAATTTAGTCAACCATGTTTAGAAAAAAGACGCTGAGAGAATGTGCCGCGAGCGAGGCTAATTCACCTGGGTGCGAGTTTGTACGTGTAAACTCCAGGGAAAGGGTTGCTTCCGATACGCTGCCTTGGCCCCCGGCATCTTCAAGTAGGTATATCTCATTGCGATTTAATCCTGTTAGTTTTAATGATAGCACTTAGAAACTACAAGGGAGCTACTTTGTAATCCGTACTTCGGTGAGTATTAGTGCCCTTCTACCACGTATCCCTTGCGTTCGAGCAGATTTATCCCCCTGCTTGCAATTTCGGAGTATCAAGAGAAAAGGACTAGCCTTACTTACGTAGGTAGGCGCGTGATGTAAGCAGACCATATCGCTCGCCTTGTTGTCAACCACATAGTCATGTGGCTCCCTGTGCGTCATCGACTCTTGGTAAACGATCGACTTCTACTCCGGTTTCCAGATAACCTCGATGGCCTCACTCCTTGTTCTTGGCAACACGAAAGATCGCACATCGACCGAGGCCGGCCCAAAGTCAAGGACTAGTGTCTCTTATCCGACCATGGCCACCACCCATCGGGCCCAAGTATCCTACCTACTCAGCCCAGCATCACTGCCACGAACCGATCCCGCCTATAACGTTGATGCCGCAACCCGCCATAGCCGACACCGCCCAGAGAAAGCCAATGCTATGCATATGAGGCTCGGTTCTTTGCAGATACTTTGCTTGGTCCTCTTTTACGTGTCAGGTGCTGGGAACTGAACCCCCTCGGAGAGTCAATCCTCCCTTGCGAAATTTGCGGGAAGAGTAGACCTAATACCAAATAATCATGTGAATAAACACTGGGCGTAAGAGAAATCCAAATGAGTAACATGATGCGATCTTTTGCCTCTCAATGGTAATACCCAAACCGGTGTTTCCCATACCAGCATTATTTACCCACTCCTAATGAGTAACTAGAGCGTGAGCTCGGCCACGTAGTCGGTGACGCTTGTTCAACTTGCCAGACCAATAACCTTAGAAACCAGCCATAGCATGATGTAGGCAGGTCTGTGTGCTTTGTTCATTGAAAGCTGAGCATATTATTCGTAGACATGAAACCTGCTTTCTTGTGTCTGGAGGAAGTGCACGTTTTCTTGAAGGTCTATAGCCCCAGAGCTTTTCAAGGAGAAGGTTTCATGAATAGAAGATACGTTAAATAGTTGCTGTATCGTAAGACTTTCAGAAACTTAGTTTTTGGTGACTCGGTTGGTTGATTCTATTGTTGTCATGAACCACCACTATCGAGGATCACCACAACGAAGAGACTTCTATATGTAGACTGAAACTAATCCACAAAGGTGTTTAGAGACATTTGTGCAAAAACGAGAGTCTTCCACCTGCCATACATACAGAGGCCCTGGCAATTATTGTTCTAGGTTTTTGTCCTCAACTACTACTCTACTCAAACAGGGAAAACCTCAGCCCACTCCTGGCCGCAAGATATCCATTCAGTTCACCCCTAGACATTCATACGTGCTTGAATCTGCATCTAACAGTAACTTGAGTATGCTATCTCAAAGAACAAAGTCCGCGTTGCTTCATTTCGAGCTCAAGGTTTCGTAGTTATAACACAGTCGTAAAAATAAAAGAGCTAAGATCGTAATTCCAAATCTCGCTTGAGTTCGTGCTAAAGTAGAGCATTCATCTATTGTTCACTAAGTTGTAGGGCGAAATAACAGTGAATGCAGCTCACTTTTCTTGGATGTCTTCTTTTGGGTTGATCAATGCGAATGAGCTAAGCATCGTTGAGACATTGCCAGGCTGCTAATGAGCGGTAGGTCCTTGAGTACGACAGTATAAGGTATCTTGACACAAGCACAATACGAAGGCGATGAGCACACTTCAATTACCTGCTACCAGACTAGCGAGGCATATCGGGGCGTCGCGGCCAGCGAGCTACCTACTTGAGACAAATAAGCGGCCTCGGAGTGTAGCTGTGATAATTCCTGAAAGGAAAAATGCCTTAGATATATTGTATTTATATAGAGTTGCTAATTTAATTCCTAGAATTCGAATAATTTAACCACAAAAACGAGATAAAAAAACCAAACTCGAAATATGACCAAAGTTGTTGACTGCCGAAATACTGCTTTAGTGTCAAGAGGCGCTAGAGCTGTAGATTTTGTTTTCATCATTGACAATGGAGCAATGCACCCGAGATGTGAGTCGGGACTTCCATTGATATGATACGAAATCCGATGTTTTTGGAAGCTATTTTAAACTAGCAACCCTTCAAATCGATGTATGTTATTTGAAAGAGTGTGGTTATCCTTTGATACGAGATAGACTGGCCGAATGAGTGGCAATGTCCAATGTAAGAGGGTTTCTCGGGGTGTAAAGCGCCAACCTGATCTCGTGCAGTCGTGATCGACGACCAAAGGGTACAAGCGCGTGAGCAGATTCAACCAGCCTATCGACGGAGGGTTAAGATCATTGGTAGGCTTCGGATGGGAAGTCACCGAGAAGTTCTCGGTAGTTCAAGCAGGATTCCTCTCGTCTCTTTGGAGAATATCACGAGATAAACGTGTGCCATCACTCGGTACCGGGAGCCACCGCAGTTATAAGTTTTGAATTTAAAATTAATGATACAATTTTGATCTTACTAGCACTGACGCGTTAAACGTTCTCCTGGGTAATTGGTGGCTGATCAATTGCGACTCCAGACTCTGGTTTTCGATTTCACCTCTTTTTATTTATATGCATAGTTCGATGAGAGTTGTTGTGTAGTTTGAGTTTACCACGATTCATCTTCGTGTCTGCGGAGCCCGAATATCCGAAAAAGACTACAACTTCCGGTTGGCCATTCTCTGCATTCTTTGCATTCTCTGCATTTGCTAATGCTGCCATATCTGCGCATGGTGTCAGAATTAGGTTTCGCTTTGAACCAAAAAGTCTTTCTTGACTACACATACCTTAGACGGCGTCCTACAAAGCGGACAGTTAATTCCAATTAACTCCGAATAGTTTGAACTTCTTAGAATCCCCGCCTGAGGCTTTTGAATCGGCGTTTTCCAGGTAGATTCGTTGATGACCCCTCACGTCTAGGAATAGGTATTTATACTCGAATTCATTCTGCCTCGCACGCTTGATGAGGTGAACGTGTACGATGCCGCTATTTAACGGCCCCTCGACCTGGATGATGTTAGGCGGATCCGTGGGGGCAAAGGCGATAAACATACATAAAATTGCATGACTAAGTGGTCATTGCCTTGTGCATCAGTGTTCAGTGTTGACCTGTTATCGTCAGCCGCAGTTTTTGGTTGCAAGGAAAATCACGCCTCACGCAATGGGTCGAGTCCGGCGCCACTTGTTTGTAGTCTCCTCCCCATGTGCCGTGATCTTCTTGGCCTCACCCAGCACGGCCAAGCAGGCGGGATCTTTCTTGATCCGATCGACAACTCGGTTGAAATATGCAGTTTTGCTGTCCGGCGAGAAGACATCTTGGTAGAGGAAGTAACCCACACCGCCCTAAGGAACCCAAGACAAGCTCAGTACGAAGTCGTGCGGAGGTTATGGATTATTGAGCGTACTGTCAATACAAGGCCAACAACGACAATCCCGAAATTGAAAGACTGCTGGGTGGCGCGTGACGCCTTCTCAGCCACGGATAGCTCACGCCAGGGCACAACTCCATCATCGTTGAAGGGCGTGACAGCTGCACGCAAAACAATGGGTTAGTCGAGGTCTCCAAGTTCGGGATCATGGGACTGTCAGATCATATGAGAAAAGGAGACCAAGGGACCAGGCACAGGGGGTTCTAATACACACCCCTTCGACGGGACACCGTTGGCTTTTTGCCCGTATCGTGATGTGTGGCATAGCTCCGCTGGACGATCAGAGGTCGCAGCGGCGAGATGATGCTTGAAGCAGCAATCGGCCGGAGTAGAGGCTTCATGACGGCAGTGGGTCCATGAGTATCGCGTCAAATAGAATACAAGATCTGGTAGCTGTCGATTGTTTTCGACAGAGGATTGGCGGACGACTCTCTTCCCCCAATTTACCTAGTTGTTTTGGCTGAAAGAAGAGCTGATATGTCTTCTCTCGGAAGTCCAGTTGATGAACTATATGTGGTAGGTAGGCAAGTATGTCGGTTGAGGCTGCGACGATTGGCGTCTAGGGTAGCAGGTCTGCTGGGCTGATAGCGATCAATTGTGGGGAACTGCCACCGACCCATCGCTAACCCGATTATGGTCTAGGCCGGCACGTTAGTGGGATAAATCTAGTGGGGCCAATCTTTGAGGTGGCTCTTGGTGACCGCTGCAGCATCTGAAATCTGGCCCAACTCCTGAACTATCTCAAAGGACTTTGCCAACTGCCAACTCCTTTCCCCCCTTCGCCTCAAGATCGAGAACAACCCCTACGCGCCGAAGACGCCCAATCCAACAACCCCTCGCGTAAATTAAAACACCGTGCATCAATATCCGACGCGGGCAGACCATTCTGACAAGATGAGCGGGCTGGCGACAAAACAGCAATCCCAGAAGATATTCGAGAAGTTGAAGACGAAGCAAGCCAACAAAGTGAGCGATAATTTACATGCGCTTCTCAGTGCCCCGGCATTCTCTCCGACTAACGCTTGTTTGCCGTCAGATATGCTTCGATTGTGGTCAGAACAATCCAACCTGGACCTCGGTCCCTTTTGGCATCTATCTATGTCTTGATTGCTCTTCCAACCATCGCAACCTCGGCGTGCACATCTCCTTCGTGCGCTCTACAAACCTCGACCGTACGTTCTCCTACATTGACGACGCCCCCTCGGCTTGCATGTCACATGTCGCTATGATGCGAAACTAATGGGTAATAGAGTGGCAATGGGATCAACTTCGTGTCATGAAAGTAGGCGGCAATGAGTCTGCGACCAAGTTCTTCCGCTCGAACGGGGGCAGCGCAGCGCTTGTGAGCAAGGATGCAAAGACCAAATACCAATCGCCTGCGGCTACCAAGTACAAAGAAGAGCTGAAGAAGCGAGCTGCTCGGGATGCCGTCGAGTGCGTCCGAGTCTCCTCAAGCTGTAGAGGCATAGCTGACATGAGTGGGTTATCAGGTACCCTAATGAGGTCGTTATCACGGATGTTGCGGGCGACAGTGCTGGGAACTTAGAAACATCTTCCAGCGAACCAGCCGACGACTTCTTCTCTTCATGGGATAAACCCTCGATTAAGAAGCCCACACCCCCGATATCGCGAACCGGGACTCCCCCAGTAGTCGGTCGAACCCCCTCTCCGTTCCTAAACGCCGGCGTCAATGGCAAAGATATCGCTAGGTCCGCCTCACCTCTTGCCAAAGATTCGTCCGAGGCCAAACCTGCCGCCAGCAGAATCACCACATCTGCCGCGCTCCGAAAGACGACGACTACTGGGCCCCGCAAGGCCAACATTCTTGGCGCAAAGAAGGCTACCACGAAACTCGGCGCGAAGAAAGTTGCCGACGTGATTGACTTTGAAGAAGCCGAAAAGCGGGCGAAAGAGGAGGCCGACCGCATTGAGAAACTTGGCTACGACCCTGAAGCCGAGGCAGCAGAAGCTAAGGCCGTGGCAACTACATCATCCAAGACCGAGGCATCCAACATCGTTTCGCCGACTCCCGCAAGCACGAGCAGCTATGGCTCTAATCATACTCGTCAGAAGTCGGCTGCTGAGGTGGAACGACTAGGTATGGGCTTCGGAAGGCTTGGTTTTGGTCAGGTTGGAGGCAGCAAACCTGCTGCCGCCGCCGCAGCCAAGAAGAACGCCGGTGGTTTTGGTTCAGTTGGCCCCGTGAAGGCGACTCCTGAAGGTACGTACCGCTTGTAGTATTCATTCTGTTGTACCAAGCTAATCTACTTATAGCGGATGAAGAACGTTATGCGCGGAATAAATTTGGGAACCAGAAGGGTATCTCTTCTGACGAGTTCTTTGGGAAAGGGTCATATGACCCTAACGCTCAGTCGGAGGCAAAGGCGCGGCTGCAAGGTTTCGAGGGAGCAACCGCCATTTCTTCCAATGCGTACTTTGGTCGGCCAGAGGATGAAGATGCAGGGGACGATTATGGAGACCTCGAGACGGCAGCGAAGGATTTCGTTCGCAAATTCGGCATCACTGCTGGCGACGACCTAGACAATCTGACGAGTGCACTGGGTGAAGGAGCTAACCGGCTACAAGGAGCTATTCGAAACTACCTGAACAGCTAAATTACGTGGGCATATTATGTTAGACAGAAGACGATCCCAGGACCAAACATTCCAGACTACATTCGAGAATGGCTTACTTGCGCATGAGGAGACGACCCATCAGACGAGAGACAGGCTGACGAGTGGTACAAGAGGGGCGAAATAGGCTTGGGCATTGTGCTTTAATCGGGCCGAGTGCGAGAAAAGATAAAGGCCCTGTTTACATTGTAATGAAACATATTATCTAGTTGTCTACCGAGTCTCCGTCAACTTCTACGAAAACGGACCAACTCCGCAGCGAGCGAGCGTTGTTGAACTCGTCCGCCTCTCCAATACCTCCAACAAGATAATAGGTAGGTAGGTAGGTATTGATTAATGTACATTTTTACCATAAGATAAGTATAGCTACCATGTAGATCAAAAGCTCAAACTCCAAGGAGTATCTTGTCACAAGCTGATAGAAAGTGACTACGTACCTAGAACTTACCTCACCTAACCTAGGGTGGTACTTTAGTCCGGAACCATAAGTCCAGGGTTGGCATGTGTGGCCCAAGCTCCCATACCTCGGCAGGACATCCTGTCTAAGGCATGTCAATAGCGACTAACTTCGACATGACAGCTCTTTTTCGCCGCTTTCACTCAGCCAGACCGGGATATGGGTTCTTCGTGAAAATTTCTTAATTCTCACAGCTGCCAGTCATGAGGTGAAAAGGACATCAATTGGATTTCGAGATGGAGTTTATCACCGCCCTCCGGGGCAACTTCGACGACCAGAAGCCGTCGCTGTTCGAGCTGCTGTCTGAGCAACAGCTCAACTCCCTTTTGCCGCCCACCCTTCGCTACCTCCTGACTGTCGCGACGCACCGATATCCGCGATACCTTCTCCGTGCCTTGAACTCCTTCGACGAACTGTACGCGCTCGCCATGCTCGTCATCGAGCGCCATTACCTTCGCACGCGCGGCGGCAGCTTCACAGAGCATTTCTATGGGTTGAAGCGAGAGAAAGCCCTGCAAGCTGAGATCCCGCGCGCTGCCGCTACGGCGCCGGGCATCGTTCGCGACACGCTTAAGCTGACCGAGAAGGACGTCTGGAAGAATCTCGCCGTCATGGTCGCCATTCCGTACCTGAAGCGCAAGCTTGACGAGAGCCACGAGATCGAGGCTCCGCGAGCCCTCCTCGGCACCAATTACACGCGCATGCCCCCAAACCCGACTATAAAGCAGAGGATCACGCACTATTATAAGTGGTTTATCCGGAACGTCTATCCTAGTGTGCATGCCGCCTACTACTTCAGCATCATCGCCTTCAACCTCGCGTACCTCTTCGACAATACCAAGTTTCACAATCCTTTCCTCTGGCTCATTGGCACTAGGATGCGTCGCATGAACGCCGCTGACTTCCAAGCGATCGAGGCATTGAGCAAGCCCAAACCGGGGAACTCGCCCGGTCCAACAAGCATATTCAACCCCCGGACGATGGGTCCAAAATTGCTGGGGAGTCTATCTGTGCTGCTGCCAACGAGCATTTTTGCGCTGAAGTTCCTAGAGTGGTGGTATGCTTCGGATTTTGCGAAGCAACTGTCAAGAAAGGCTGCCGAGAATCTTGAATTGCCACCTCCTATTGTGTCGGGACTGTCGGCACTCGGCGCCAAGCTGCAGTTAAAGCGGAGTCAACAAGATGAGAGCAACAAGGACGACGAGAAGCGGGAAAATGGTGACGAAATGCCGTTGGCCGAGGATGCACCTATCGCCACACCATCACTGTTACCCATCCTCACCGTATCGCCCCCAGACAACTCAGAGTTCTGTCCTATATGTGAAGACGAGATCACAACCGCCACAGCCTGCCAGACTGGATTTGTGTACTGCTACGCCTGTATACACAAGTGGCTCGAGGGAATGCATCCCCGACAAGAAGAGTTCATGGCTGATAAAGCTGGGAAGTGGGAGAGCGGTAAAGGTCGGTGTGCCGTTACAGGACGGCGTGTGCTTGGTGGCACGGAGGGGTTAAGACGGATCATGGTCTGAGAGTTTGGAGCATTTTCGCCATCACGGCTTATCCATTTCCGCCGACCAGGGACCAGCCTAGATGATACTGCATGTCTATCACGTTACTAGGTTGGTCTATTGAAACGTCTTCTAACGACTGAAAAACTAGCGCAAGATGTTAGTGTTCGTTGCTATCCGGGGCCTGACCAATGCCACCCCAAATTAGCAACCTTAAAATAAGGCTACGAGATTAGACGTGGCTACAACGACATTTCGGCTGGCCTAGAAGGCTAGCACTCAATTATTCCGCAACCGGAAATTGCAAGATAGAAGATGCTATTCTCGAAATAGCTCTCAGTGCATGATCCAGAACGATCGAAGAATGAGCTTAATTCCGTTGCATCGTGTTCCGGGAATCGATTGACAATTCCTTTCAAACGACCACAACTACCCGAATATATCAAGGAGAGCCCGATCGATCCTATTTCAAACACGGGGACTATGAGAGAGCCACCTTTTGTCTTCCGGCTGTTTATATCACTGACGCCTGGACTGTGTTCTTCGGTCCAGACTTACGTGTATCCTAGCACTAGGGCGGACCCTAGGTTGCATTAACCGGTTCGACTATCTAGGAAAGCTAAGACTAGAAGCTTTCGCTTGCTATTTTTGATTTGGGTTGTCAGGGCCGGACCTTGAAACCTTGCAAGCTCTGGTTTTCCCGGGAACCAGTCGCAAGGTGACCACCATTTTATCCATATTAGCCTTTACGGCTAGCTCGCGATTCTGACAACCGTTCTTAGAGGCAACACCAGATTCTTCATTTTGCGTTCTCGAGATTGTCTTTCCTAACCTGCAGAGACTCGCCCAGAGACTATATTGTGAAATGCAGCAGGGGGGTGCAATTAGGGCTGGACTGGATCATAGCTATCTATCATGTAATGACTGGATGTGACCTAAGGGTGGCCGCAATATTGCCTCCGCAAAATCTATCTACATCAGGATATATGACCACTGCCGTACAAGAACAATGGAGGCATTTAGAACACCCGTGGATTGTCTATAAAGACGAGATGTTCCTCTTGATGATGTAGCTGTTACATGATAGTAAAACAGGTACACGACTCATCAGAACCACCACAAGAACCACCAAAACATATTCGCTAGTCTTCTCTCCATCATTGCGCCACACCTAGGGCATTGTATACAGTAGCAACTACTAAAGAAAACCCTATCTTTGTCATAATGCATCTACCAAACTTCTCCTCACTTTCCTTCATCGCCCCCCTGACATCCATCACGATGGCCGCCTCAATACCTTTATCAGCACGGGATCCTACCGCTCAACCACACATCACATCGCTTTCCTACAGCGGAAATGGATGCCCGTCGTCATCACCAGCTGTCGAACGCACGGGAGCCGGATTTGGCGACATCGGCTTCCGGCTGAACGGCTTCCAGGCGAGCCTACCCGGTATCGAGACCTCAAGTGCCAACTGTCAGGTCCATTTACAAGCCACAGGTTGCTCGGCTGGCTGGCAGGTGGGAATCCAAAGTGCCACCATCAATGGACACCTCGTTCTCGACCCCAGCGCCAGCGTTACCTGGTACCTGACGAGCTACTGGAGCGAGAATGCTGCTGTAACGGTACGAAAATACGATGTCTCTTTCCTTCCAATCTCCTCCTCGCACTGTCTCTATCCTACCAATGCAGTTCATAGGGTTATCAAGTGAACGAATAAGGACTGACAAAATATGCGCGAATTTCAGAATACCATCTCGGGCACCATCTCCAACACGGGCTCGTCCCGCCTCGACCAGGACATGACCAGATCCGCCAATGCCGGCGCCGTGGCTTGGTCCCCGTGCGCCGCGGCCGACGGCTTCCTCGGGATCCTCAACGTCAACTTCCGCGTCGCCCTCGACGCCCCCGGTAACCAGTACGGGTACTTCGGCAAGGGCGCCAACATGGCGACGGCCGAGAGCTGGAGCTACGTCTGGAGGCAGTGCTAGATGCGCCCCCCTCGGTTGGATAGGCTAGGCTTGGCATATGAACGGGGGGTTAGGAGGAAGGGAGAGGAATATTGGATCCATGGATGAGGAACAAAAAGTCTTTGCTTGCTTTGAATACCCTTCATAAAAGACGGTTTGAGGTTTTCTCAAGATGAGGTTCTCGTTCATCGGGCATAGATGTCTTCTTAGCCATGCCTTGGGTGAGAACGGATCTTTTTACTTTTGAGTAACTAGGAATTTTGGACGATTTAGTGTTTATTGCCTCTGTATTCAATTAACCATTTTTCTTCCTCTTACAGTGCCTTCCATGTTCATGTGGGAAAGAAAGAAAGAAAGAAAGAAATATTCTCATCTTGGGGATGATGACATTAGTTGACGGCTGACAGCAACTTTAGCTTGCCTCGATTTATTCATCTCATGTCCCGACCCCTAGATCATGGCTTCACGATCTCCGGTTGGGTCCAAAAGAACAACAAGGCGGCAAAAAAAAACATTCAAAGTGATACTGCCTGGATTCGAACATGCTTCCTACAGGGAAAAAAGAATCGAGGGCTTAAGGCGAACTCAACATCCCTTGACCGGAAAATGCTTGCTGCCTATGGCCCTGCCTCTGGCACAAGCATTATTCCTACCGACTACTTTACCACTCGGCCACTCGGCGTGGGAGGGGAACGTCTGTTGAAGATCCGCCCACTTGTTACAAACCATATACTTGGTACTGAGTTAGGATAGGGATGTAAGTACCTAGGTAGCTTTTTAGATGGATATATGCTACGCTGGGTGCCCTTCGAAGATCTTTTTTACATCTCGATTGTAATAGGAGACTTGTCCGTCAACTTTCCGGAGGTTCCAGCTTGCATGGCAGCGTTGATCAGAACACTCCCGCTACTTACGCCGCCTAGCCAGAACCACTGCCATAAAATACCCTTCGCGGCGTAATATAGCACCTTCGACGCATCTATCCATCCAGAATTGGGGATCATGTCATAGATTAGTCCTCGCTTCCTCCGAAGCATGAGATTCTCGTATGCTTTCTGGCAGTCATCCCAGTAGACAGCCTCAATCCCACGGCCCCAGTGAACATGACCGAAGACATGGATCTTGGGCTTCTTCCTCCAAATCTCCGCCAGCAAACCGGGGCAGCCGAGGAAGAGGTCTCGGTGAAGCATCTGGGAGATTTGATTAGCTAAAAGCTCATAGACAAGGCATGAGCGGCGACTTGTCGTACCGGAGGTGTGTGAGTAACCAGTATATCGGTATCTAAGGGTATCGTCCCCTTCCATGGATGTTGATCAATCGTGTATTGAAACCTAAATCAGTGCATGGTCAGTGTTCTCTCTCGTCTCAATATCAGCAACTTGAAATCACTGACGCCATCTCGGAGCCTCCACATTGAGGTATTTCAGGAGCACCGTAGATGTTGAGTCTCCGACCGCCCCTAAATGAAAGCCTGATGGACTTGCGCTCAAGATAGTGGAGCGTCTTCAGGTCGACTGAGCGATGTCCAAGCGTGTCCTCCTCGGTGCGCGAATTCAAGTCAAACCAGCTGTCATGATTGCCGCACACAACTATCTTGTGCTGGTGAGGCAGCGAGGCAAGCCAGTCAATCTGCTTCTGTATTGACGCCGCCGTGCCATCGTTTGTCATGTCACCGCAATGAATGAGCAGGTCGCCGTCCGGCACATTCTGAACGATAGAGTCATGCGTGTCCGAGAGACAGACAATCTTGATAGGCGTCCTATTCTTCGGTGGCTTCACGGGATTCCCTCGTAGCCACAGGACGATGGGATAGAGAAAGTATATGATGCCTTGCACAGGGGACTCCAGGAACCAGTCGAGCACTGTTCGAGGCTCCCATTTGAGACGCCGACGGAGGCCAAGATTGACCAATAGCCCCATGGTTTGATGTGTTTTATGACGTAGTCGCTAGAACTTCTCCTGTCTCGGGTCGCGATACCAAATTAAAAACAGCACGCAAACGTTAGTTCAATGGACGGTGAGAAAGTGGAGCTCAAACGCGAAACCCAGCCAAAAAAAAAACCGTCAAGAGGAGGTCTTGGTGATGTTAGTACACGGTTTCAACTTGCTACCTAGGTACCTATGCTATACCGGCAATCGGCTCCAAGGTACCTAGATTACCTAAGCAGTACCTACCTAGAGTCAGCCTGTAGGTATAGGCAGAGGAGGTACAAGGCATGCCGAGACCCGAACACCCTAGCCCAGACACCGGCCAAAAAGGGCAAAGCCAGAATCGCTTAGCGAGTAAGATTTCGGATTTGCAGGGTATGCACAGCCAGCCAAGCCCTGGACAGCCCTCTGCCCACTATCAACGCTAAAAGCTGCCCGACGAGTGTATGACGTTGTTCGCTGCCATTGGCGGTTCACTGACGACCTGAAGTTCTACATCTGCAGACTACAGTGCCTACAGGTAGGTAGTTAGTGTTTCATGTCTACTGATGTACTAATATATTAGCTGGGTATCTGATTGCCTCTTCCTCTTCTTCCTTGTTACATTTCGTCCGTCTCTTTAAACTCAGGTATCCAGCCTCGTTGCTCTATCACTCTCCATCATCCTTCGACAGCCGTTAACAACCAGCCGAATCAATTACCTATGAGAATACAAATAGTGCAGCTAATCCATCGCGAACCTACTACAGCTTTCTAGATTGGTGAATCTACAGGGAACTAAGTCCTTCATCTCATATTGACATTGACGCAACCTACTTACTGTCCTCTCCCCATCCCAGACGATGAGCTCCCGGAAGACGCTCTTCGCGTCTGATGGCGCTGATCTCGCAGGGCTTAAGGCCAATATGAACGTCGACTATGTGATCCACTATAGTATACCCTCCGACAAGGCCGAGGCTGAAGCTGGCTTCTCCCAGCTCATCGAAGCTCTGACAAAGGTTGGACTCGCCTCTGAAGTGCGTCACGGCGGCGATTCTTCAGTGTTAGTGTTTGTCAAGGTGGCATCGAACGATTATCTTGCCTCTCAAATATACCGGGAACGGGTCCAAGACTGGCTCTTCAGCGTGCGAGCTACCGCACCAGAGAAAGACATCATCAAGGCCTTCGAAAATGAGCCTGTCACCGAGGCCGAACGACTTCGCTTAGTGTACCTACTCATCACAAAGCCTAAGAACGAAGGCGGGGCCGGGATTACACCCAAGGCAGGGCGGTGGACGCAGGTTACTTCAATCTTCCCTCTTCACGATGATTCCTTCAACAGCTCTTGGATCAAGGAGTGGAGCACGAAATACATCTTGGAGGACGGAGACCTTGACCGGATTCGGGATAAGTTTGGCGAGAGCGTAGCCTTCTACTTTGCCTTCATGCAATCATATTTTGCCTTCCAATTATTCCCTGCAGCTTTCGGGTTCGCTGCCTGGCTCATCCTCGGTCGATATTCATGGCTCTATTCCATTGTTAACTCTCTCTGGTCCGTCGTTTTCTTCGAGTGGTGGAAGAAGAAGGAGGTTGATCTAGCTGTGCAGTGGGGTGTCCGTAATGTCTCGCGCATTCAACATCCCCGAGCCAAGTTTCAGTGGGATTATGAGGCTCCAGATCCTGTGACTGGTGAACCGGTCAAGTACTATCCACCCATGAAGAGATTAAGGACACAACTGCTTCAGGTTCCATTCGCAATCGCTTGTGTTCTCGCGCTGGGAGCATTGTACATATTCTGTTTTGGCATCGAGATATTCCTCACCCAAGTATACGACGGGCCGTTCAAGTCTTACCTGGTATGTAGGACATTCACTCCAAGGTGGATGTGAGCTGACGAGATTGAAGACTTTCACGCCTACTGTCATCATGAGCAGTATACTACCAGTTTTATCGACTATTCTGACGAAAGTTGCAGAAAAATTGACAGAGCGTGAGAATTATCAAACGAATGATGGTAGGGAACCTGAGCTGGTTTGGAGACGTTTTACTAAGAACGTGCAATAGCCCATCAAGCTGCCCTCATTACAAAGATTTTCGTCATCAACTTCATTACTTCCTACACGCCTCTATTCCTATCCGCCTTCGTCTATATGCCATTTGGGAATTTGATGATGCCATACCTCCAAGTCTTTGCAACTACGGCTAGGAAACTCTCTAACGAGAAGTCGATAACTACCCAAGAGTTCCGCATCAACCCTGATCGACTGAAGGGTCAGATGGTTTACTTCGCTGTTACTGCCCAGGTTGTTAATGTCGCCTTGGAATTTGTGATTCCTTATGTGAAGCGAGTGGTACTAGGGAAGGTTCAGGCGAAACGTGCAAGCCGGGATATTAATACAAGTCAGGACTTGCCAGAAGAGCATGAATTCCTACAGAGGGTCCGAGAGGAGGCAGAGCTCGAAGTCTACGATGTTGCTGTCGACTATCGTGAAATGGTAGTTCAGTTTGGCTACTTGTCTCTCTTCTCGTCTGTCTGGCCACTGACACCCCTAACGTTCTTGATCAACAACTGGATTGAGCTCCGATCTGATGCGATCAAGATTGCTATGACCAGTCAACGTCCGATTCCTTGGAGGTCTGATTCAATCGGTCCTTGGCTGAACGCTCTAGGGTTCTTATCTTGGGCAGGAAGTCTCGTTAGTTCGGCCATCGTGTTCCTTTTCAGTGGTGAAAGCGAGGGCCCAGGTGGCGATCCGTCAAATGTGAATGTCGTGGGTCTACTACTAACAATCATTTTTGCGGAATATTTATACCTAGGGACGCAGTTTGTCGTTAGGTATGCCCTAGCGCAAATAGATAGCCCAGGCCGCCAGAAGGAGAGGGTTACGAGATATTCCATTCGGAAGCAGCTTCTAGAGGAGACCCTCGGGCCTGATGCGATGAAAGCCGCTGCCCCTCCTACCCCTGAGGCTGGAGAAAAGATCACACTTGCCTCCTTAAATAAGGAGGCGAGGAAACTGTCTACGGGTGTTGTTGGAACTCCGGAGCAGATGTAAAGTTCGCAGAGCCAATCACCACCTCCTTTGATCATTGCTTATATATTTCACAGGTTCTGGCTTCGGCAACAGAGCATGGATAACACTATACAACTTGGCCGAAAACTTATATCACAGGCTAAACCACAAAAACATTGGGACTCTGCCTCGATACAAGCGACGTTCGACACGGTGGGAGAGGCGGTGATTGACGAGCTAGTGTCTACAGTTCTGAGTCTAACTGACTGACGCATGGAAAAGGACTGGGGGATGGAGTATGTATGATTAATGACCCGTAACTCGAATAATACTTACGATTCGCGCTTGTTGTGATGAGAGTTGGTTATAAGGCTCTTTGTACCACTGTTCATCGAATCTATGCCCGAGGTAATATTACGTAGGAGGTTTCAAGACACTCCATCAACTTCGATCCTTTCTCAGCACCATAGTTCTCTTTTTCACCAGTTACTCGAGAAACGGGGGTGGGTGTAATATGACATGTTTATTTGTGCTATCATTATAGTACCTACCTATCCTCCGCATCACATAACAACGCCGATTCCAAAGACGACGAACCAAAGCCCAAGTCCATACCCAAGCGTTTGTACAAAGCCCGCAAGCGTCCTGCCCACGGTAGATGTGCCTGCGCCTGCGACGGGCATGGCGGATACGGATATACTCGGGCCAGTGGTGGCGTTCGACGCGTTGTGCGCGAGGACCGGAACGACAGTGTGCACGGCGAGGGCCACGACGTGGCCGCCAGTCCCCGCCGCGACGGCCTGGGGCACCGTGAGCGTCACCGTATTCGCGCCGTGCGGCCCGCATGCGTCACACGTCTCAGCGAAAGTCGTCATCGGCACGGCGGGCCGCGTCGCGGTGCACGCTCCTGCTCCCCCACACGCCTGCTGCTGCTGCGGCGTCAGAGTAGCGCAGTACTCCAGCGTGACGAGCTTGGCGGCATCCGTGGGACATATCGTCGTGTACGTCACCGTCGTCGTCACCGTCTGCCGTGTGCCCTCCGGGCTCCCGCCCATGCCGGGCGCAGGCGGCGGGATGTCCCCGTCGACGTTGCCGTAGACCGTCAGGAGAGCGGCGGGTGGGGGCGCGGCGCGCCGGGGAAGAGGACGGTCCGCGCGCGCTGAGACCCCTATTAACTTCGCCTTGGAAAGAGTCCTCGTCGAATTTGTCCGCGGGGAACCCAGGCCGGCGAAGGCGGGTGGTGGGGCTTGCTCGGTCGCGGATAGTACCCCGCCGCAGATCTCGCGCGGGTTCCCGGGACATGGGACCGAACACTTCTCGTTTGCGACGGCCGTGGCGTCGCCGAGGATGTCGGCGCAATAACAGGTTCTAAGGAGATGTTGGTTAGTGTTTTTCTTGTTGTCACTTGTTTGGCGGGATGATAGAGAGGGAGCGGGGTACGCAACTCGCCAGAGACGCCGGCATATTTGCGTCCCGTGCAGCTGGACACGCAGGCCTCGTTGTCCATTGTTGCGAAGGAGGCGACCTGGGAGAACGACTTGTAGTCTGCGAGAGAACCGAAGCAGCCGAGGAGTGTCCATCCATTAATCGTGGTAGGATCGGTTAGCTCGCTACCAGTCTGGGTTGGCTGGGCGGTTGAGATGGACTGCGTAATTGTTGATACTGATACTGTGATGGTTCGGGTTCTGGTTGGGGTTACGGTATTGTTGCCGAGGGTTGGAGGGCTCGTGACAGTAGAAGACAGAGGGGTTGATGGAGTAGTCCTGTTCGGGGAAGGAGATGACAAGGAGCTCTTGGCCGGTGCTGGTCTCTCGTATACGTCGATGTAGTTTATTTCCCAGAAGGCATTTTTGAAACTCCTCGGATTCCTAGCCACGTATTCCTGGCAAGTTGGTGCAAGTTTGTTACATTTGTCGGTGATCCCCCAACCATTGCCGGCGTATGCGCCGCAAAAGTTCTGTTCGTGCCCTGTTAGTGAGCTATCAAGAACCAGCGACAACGTCAGACTTTGCTCACGGTATTGATGACAAGACTCATGTTGAAAAAATGTGAATCTGCATTACACTCTGAGCCCCCGAAGCGAGCTTGCGGTGGACCCCACTGGAACGGAACACTTTGAGTTAGTTATGCCACATTGAGCGTCATGTATGGATCTTTGGAGGCGTAGCAAGCTTCCGAGTCGATTAGTTTCACCTGGGTAGGAGCGTGTATACTCCCAAGGTAGCCCTAAAAGAAGAAAATAACTTCGAAAACTACATACCCTGGTTGGATCTGGTGTGACGATAGGTGCGTGACTGATGTCGTATGGAATAGCTATGCGAGGGAAATGCCATATTTTTATGTCTTGAGAGTCCCACTCCATGGCGTATACACCACCTCCTATGATGTTGAAAGCGTCGCCGTATGTTGCACTATAGGCTTTGGGTGCTACGTAGTTGCAGCCAACGTTGTCGGGCTATGGGGTTTGTATCAATTTCGACACCCCAGGCAATGCGACGATCGGCACTTACATTTATTGAACAATTAGCTGAGCCTTGAAGGCCAGTAAAGCCTGTTCTTGGTGCCTGGCATCCGGGTGTACTGTTCTCACTTAGAAACTGCCTTCGTCGGATGTTGACTTGGCCGCGGGTAACTCACGTATGGGCAGAGAATAAGTTCCTCTGTGCTGTGTTAGCGCCTTCAATTATATCGACTTCTCCTCCCGTGGGCCAGTGGCCCTCGTTGTTGAAAGCCCAAACTTGAAAGGGGTCAGTTCGAGTTGAAGTAGAGGGACAGAAGACATTGAATTACAAGCTGGCCATGTCCCACAAGTAGAACTAGGCATATGGGAAAAGTCGGCAATAAAGAGGCCATGAGTGAACTGGTCGTTGCTAGTGATTCTAACACTCGGCCTGCCCTTGTCACTAGTTGAGTATGTGTTGATCGAATCAACCCCGAGCTTTACTCGGTTGAGCTCGTCAACAGAGACGAGATTACTAGCCAAGGCGGCTTCTCTACTCTGGTAGCTGATCTATTCTTAGCTAATTACTCCCATAAGTGTTTTTAGAACCTCTTACTTGACGAATCCATTAGTCGGGTCTTGACCCGTGAAGAAGCTAAACCTGTCAAGGAGCCCCTGGCCAGCATAGTGTGTTGACAGAGAATACGCCATAACGAAAAGTAAAGAAATAACAAACAGCAAAAAGGAGATCAAAGAGTGACTAGAAGTGAGGCAAATGAGAGAACGACCTTTCGGTCAAGGAGCGACTAGGCTTTTGGCAGCAACACGACAGAGCTTTGCAACCCACATCCAGGGAGCACAAACAAGGCGTCGAAGGTTGTATTTGAATAACCGTATTCGCCTGGAGATACCGTCGCGACGGCATCAAATGCCGACTATGGCACGCAAACAACATAGCTAGGAATGCTAATAAGACTTCACGATAGCGATAGCCCATGCCCGCACGGGTGAGACATCTCGGGCGAGTTTGTCATGACGGAGCCAGATTCGCAGCAAATGCCGGGATTGTTCAACCTCTACCCAAGGGCGTCCATACTCAACTTCAATTGGAAAATTACCCAGAAAATCGAAAAGAACAGTCATGGTGTGCCTTTTACACTAGATAAGTCAGCCAAACCAAATTGGCAGACTCGTGTAGCTTGCCTTGAATGGGGAAGATTTGTTCGCCAGGGTCTCTCCAATTGATCGATAAGAAGCGCTAAGCCTACGACATGCGACAGCATTCCTAGATTTCTCACGAGAGCATGTTGCTTTCTCAACCCTGGCAAGATTCGGATGGAGATATCGGGTTTGCGAATTTGTTCTAGACTCTAGTGGTGTGGCTAACAAGTTGCCTGGCTGGCTCGGCAATTTCGCGAGGCAAAAATATTCCACTGCGGTCGACCCTATGTGACAGGACCAGAGACGGCTGACAAGATGCACTTCCATGATTCCGAAGTGATGACTTGGGCTAGTGCTTCAGCTGGTTATGTAGGTTGATAAAGTAAGATGGAATGGTCTTCTAGAAAGCCCTCTCTGCGCGTGATTCGTGGGTTATGTGCGATGATGTAACAGAATTGGAGAATGAGGATGTGATGGTCTGCGTGACATGTGAACGGACAAGGGCACAAGGCCTGTGGCTTCGACTTCCAAGTCAAGCCACAGCGCAGTGCGTCGTTCGCCTTCTACCTAACCTCCCGCTGCCCCGGATAGTCTGGGCGCAAAGTCTGGGCGGAAGTCTGGGGTCGGGGAACCCTTGCAGCTTGGTCTTTTTTAATTTTTGTCGGTTACAGCGGGCCAGCGCGGCTAAAATGTGCTAAGGACTAGGTGGATAGCCAAGTCCGGTCGTCGGTAGGTACTTAAGGTATTTGATTTACCTCGGCATCGACGGGACTCGGCTACGTAATGAACAATGTGGGACATCCGACCTGCCGACTTGTGCTACCCAGGTACACTACATACAGAACAAGTGGAAAGATAGCACGAATAGGAAGTGCATGTGCCTACCTACTAGTAGTATACATCCAGTAATGCATGTCATCATCTGCAAGAACAAAGCGGGCTTTATTTACTTTACTAAAATAGCTTTTCTTTCTCGCATGAATTCTGAGTACGGCCATGAACACGCCATACCAGGCCTAAAATACTAAGTACATACGGTAGACGTATACTACGTGAGCGGGGCACTGTACTGTACCTAGGTACTATAGGTACTGTACAGCATACAACTTAGTATGTATACCGAGTACCAGCCCGGCGCAGCAGACATATGACAACCTAGGTCCCAAGCGGCAGCTCTCTCCATACTGCCGCGGCTTCGCTCCATCTATCCATCGATCCATTCAAGTCAAGAGACCCATGCACACGTCCCTGACACGGTCAATTACTTAGCCGTATAGAATTAATCCACACCTCTTGACTTCGCTGCTCTTCTTCCTTTTCCTTCTTTCCCCAAACCACCATTTGTGATGTTGACCTCGCTGGCAAAGAGTCGGGCACAGAGTACCGCTCTCCGATCAGTAATAAGAAAAGGCACAACTGCAAAGGTAACCCCATGTCTCCCTCGACTAGCGACACTGAGATCGAGTCGTGTATTGACCGGCTGAACATAGAGTCCGCTCATGGCGCCCGCTTCAAGACGGAGCAACAGCTCTCTCCCTCCAGGTTAGTTGCCGGTTACCAAACTTCGACTCTCTGCTATAAACCGCCAATTGCTTACGGAAGGCCACAGGCTACGTCGAAGACAAGTCCAAAGGACCTACGCTCCGGTTCCAGGAGTCCCTGCCTCGTTTGCCCGTGCCGACTCTCGAAGAGACCGCCGCCCGCTACGTCAAGAGCATACATGCGCTACTGAGCCCAGTCGAGTTCGCCGCAAGCAAAAAGGCTGTTGACGAGTTCATCAGGCCGGGCGGCGTTGGCGAGAAGCTCCAGAAGAAGCTGATAGCAAAGCGGGAGGACCCAGAGACCAAGAACTGGATCTACGAGTGGTGGAACGATGCTGCCTATCTTTCGTACCGCGATCCCGTCGTTCCCTACGTCAGCTACTTCTACTCACATCGCGATGACCGCCGTCGGCGCAACCCCGCCAAGCGCGCTGCCGCCATTACGACTGCTGCTCTCGAGTTTAAGAAACAGGTCGACACTGGCACTCTCGAGCCCGAGTACATGAAGAAGCTACCTATCTGCATGGACAGCTACAAGTGGATGTTCAATGCCAGCAGAGTTGCCGCTAAGCCTGCGGATTACCCTGTTAAGTTCGAGCCGAAGGACCACAAACACATCGTTGCCATACGCAAGAACCAAGTCTTCAAGATCGCGCACGAGGTCAATGGGCAGCAACTGAACACCACAGAGCTTGAAGCACAGTTCGCCAAGGTCTATGAGCTCGCTCAGCGGGTACCCGCCGTTGGCGCGCTGACTAGCGAGAATAGAGATGTTTGGACAGACGCCCGCAAGATTCTTCTGGACGCCTCGCCCAAGAACACAGCAGCACTAGAGACCATCGAGTCTGCTTCGTTCGTCGTCTGCTTAGACGATGCATCCCCCGTGACTCTCGAGGAGCGGGCCCACCAGTACTGGCATGGCGACGGCCAAAACCGTTGGTATGATAAGCCGCTACAGTTTATCGTGAACGATAACGGTACCTCGGGCTTCATGGGTGAGCACAGCATGATGGACGGAACCCCGACGCACCGACTCAACGACTATGTTAACGATCTCATCTTTGGCAACAAGCTGGACTTCAGCAACCCGTCCGTGCGGTCGAACCTGCCAGACCCCGTCGCCGTGAACTTCGAGATCACGCCTGAAGTGCAGGCTGAGATCGACCGTGCTATCAAGGACTTTGCTACTGTCATTGGACAGCACGAGCTCGCAGTTCAGGCTTACCAGGGCTACGGTAAGGGTCTTATTAAGAAGTTCAAGTGCTCTCCCGATGCGTACGTGCAGATGGTCATCCAGCTGGCATACCACAAGATGTACGGGAAGAACCGACCCACATACGAGTCGGCAGCAACGCGGCGGTTCCAGTTGGGCCGTACGGAAACCTGTCGCACGGTATCGGACGACAGCGTGGCCTTCTGCAACGCTATGGCGGCGCCAGACGTCTCGGACGAGGACCGCATTTCCCTCTTCCGCAAGGCTATCGCCGCGCACATTGAGTACATCAGCGCCGCTTCCGATGGCAAAGGTGTAGATCGCCACCTCTTTGGCCTTAAGAAGCTGCTTGAGCCCGGCGAGGAGGTGCCTGCCATTTACAAGGACCCAGTCTTCGGCTACAGTTCCTCGTGGTTCCTATCCACGAGCCAGCTGAGCTCCGAGTTCTTCAACGGCTACGGGTGGAGCCAGGTTATCGATGCCGGCTTTGGTATCGCGTATATGATTAATGAGAACAGGTAAGTTGTCGCTCGCGCTTTCTTCTCTCTTCCTCCCTTCCTGATTGTCACGTCCCCCGAATATGTTATAATGAAAGAAAGAGCATCCTACTAATTAGATTGCAACTCTGCAGCCTCAACTTTAATGTCGTCTCCAAGGGCATCGGCAGCCAGAAGATGAGCTACTACCTCAACGAGGCGGCGGGTGATATCCGCGACTTGTTGCTGCCGACACTCGAAACGCCTAAGGCTAAGATATAAATGACAAAAAGACCCCAAAAGAGAAGCTTGCTCACGCTTATTACACCATGGGCTATGTTCGTAGGCATGTACAGGTACAGGTACACGCTGAATAGACTAGACAGATGAAGAGCTGGATATTTCACGGGAACATCACATGTTGGATTGATGCTCCGTCATGTAGATACGATCCAGTATATGATTTCTATCATACAAATCAATAAACAACCAGGTTAAAGTTTATATGCCTCGGCTCCGTATTAGTATACTAGTCCCGAGAGATAAGGGTGCTTTACATCAGAGGGCCTTCATATATGAACTCCATTATCCACCCCCACAGTTGCTTTATAAACACCCTAAAAAAAACATGCAAATAGACATTGGGATCTCTTTCATCAACTATCTTATCATTCATGTCTTATTTCCAGAATTTAAGTTCCTTTAATACCTCAGAAGATTATTCGTAATTCGACTATATTCCCCAAGCCCGTGTTCTCTATAGAACTCTATAACTGCCGCAAAGGTCAATTGCCTTTGTGAAACATCCTGTAAACCCAATCACTATCTCTCAGACTGCTGACCAAAGCATTATCTGTCATGACCCGTGATGATGAAGATATGGTCGCTCAAATATCATGATACCGTAGTTCGGCAGGCCCTGTAAATGCGTGCATCACGTGCATTGCCTTGCTCTCTTGATACCATGAGAATGCCCGCAATAGAAACCTCAGGACGTTGGCGTATATAGCCACAATGATTTTCCTGATATTTGCGGTGATCCAGTCCAGTTTCCTTTTATCGTTGGAAAGCTCGGAAGAAAACGCCACGCATTCCTCGCCCAGCGACGCTCTCCGCGTCGTAATGAAAGCCGTCAATATCCAAAACGAGTCATTTTTCAACTATGCAGACGTTGCGGGAATATACTTCGAAAAGCAAAGTGGTTGAGCCGAGAGTGCAATTGATAGTTATATCGTCAGATGATGTCCCTACCTGGATCCACCTCAATGGTTAGCAGCAGCAAATTCCGCCAAGGAAGCCAGGGCGGGCAATCTCCGTGTTTCCAATGTTTCACCATACCTGTCGACACATGCCGGGATTGGATGCATTGTATATCGGGACTATGACGACTCTCACCGAGACCTTGGAGACTCCGACGACGGAAATTCGGATCCGGAGAGCCGGCCGGAACACGATTCGGAAGTTGTCTAACTTCTCAGTGAAGATATCACCACTGCTGTTGACGCTTTCTACGACTCCTTCAAATTTGATGTAGGCAATATAGCTTCCACGAAAGCGATAATGTTGTCAAGTCCATACCCTCCCATGTTCCAAGCCTGGGGAAATGCTTTGAATAGTTTTATTATTATTTTATTAGTATTATTATTATTTTTCAATGTTGAACGACACGCAGCGACAACAGTTTGAGTTGTTGCTCCATTATATACCTACTCACGGAATATAGGGTAACACGATCACTTACGAATACATCAAGTATTTGTTTAGGCCAGGTGGTGTGGTGGTACAGGGTAGTCATCAAGGCTCAAGGGGCTATTTGTGCACAGCTTGGCTAGTTTTAGGGAAGGAGGTGCTAGGACAGCATGATCTTCAGACCTACAATCTTGAGGTCTGGCATTGGCGATTTAGTGGTGTCTTTTCGCGCCAACACTCCGAATTGGTCCTTCGGATTAACACCAAAGATTTTCCAGACATGAATATTGATGATATGGACACCCGTCCACCGGAATACGTGAATCAATTAACCAAGGAAATATTGTGGCGTAGGGGAGATTGGTTCTAGAAATGTCGCATCCGGCATATGGTATCCTATCACGAGGAAAACGAGCGAGGGTTTTAAGACTCTGGCCGTGCACGATACATGATCGATATGAAAATGTATCGGGAGCTACACAAACGCAACGAGGACTCCACCCAAAAAGGGGATATGGATGATGCGCCTGACGACAAGTTCATTTATCTGATGCCCCTGACCATCGAGGGCTACAACTTTAAGAGGAAGCAGTGGCTGTGTCGTTTTCCTTGACGAAGCCGACGTCTTCCTCGAACAGCGTAGCTTAGAAGATCTCCGTCGCAACACACTTGTGTCAGTGTTCTTGCGAGGACTCGAGCACTACGACGGGATTCTGGTTTTGACGAGCAATCGGTCCACGAGGCATTCAAATCACGTATATTCCAGTTGGTGCTTCATGATAAGAACTTGACGGAAAATCAACGAACGCAGATTTGGCGTAACTTCATATTCCCGCTTGGAAGAGCGAAAACGAAGACGGCATTGACTTGGTCGAGCTGAAGGATAACACCGAGGAGCTTGCCAAGTACAAGTTGAATGGGAGAGAGATCCGGGACGTCATCACGACAGCGAGGCAATATGCACGGTGGGAACGGCAGCGACCCAACAGACAGCACATTCAATTGGATTACAAGATGGTGAAAGAGGTGATTGAGACAGCCGGGGAGTTCGACAAGTACGTTGAAAAGTTGAATGGCGGATATACTTATGAACAAATAGCACAAGAAGACGGGTTTGCGCTTTGGAGACGACGCGTGATCACAGATAGAATGGCACATTTAGTACAGCCACCCACCTTGAGAAATCCACATTGGAAATATAGGATAGGGACACAACCTGGAGAAATTAGAACGGAATAGAGGAAAGGTGTTGTGGACATAGCTGTACCTTCATTTGCAATTAGGTTGCTTAACTATACCAATACGAAACGAAAGTTCCATTTGTTTAACTGTTTACGTCGCCGGCGTAATTACTAAATGAGCCAATAAAAAACAACCCCATATAAATGTATATATTGCTTCGTTTTTTCATAGCCGGAGATTTTCTGCCTTACTAAGTGAGAAAAAAGATCTCCAGTCAATTCACAAAAGTCCCAACTGGTTTTATTCATAATAAAAAAGGGTTGCAAGTATATTTAAAACTTGTAGGGATATAATCTCATGTCATGTTCATTATAATAAGATAGGAAACAACTTAGGTCAAGTTCTTACGTCCAAGCTTCTGTGTTAGTTTTTTTTATAACTCCCTTAAAAATATGCTGATAGATGTTGGGATCTCTTTTATCTATTCATCTCATTTGTATCTTGAGACGGCATGAAAGTGACCCTCGTGAAATTCTCAGCTTTGTGTCCAAGTGTTGTAACTGCCTGAATTGATGCCAACATGTAGATGCTACTTAGGGATACAATTATTTAAGACAGGCGACTTGCTTCAGACGCCATCGCGGCGAGGGAAGAAAACCGCACCAAGCATTCGAATTAACCCCTACCCGTTTCTCCTCGGATTCAATCCAACACCCAACATTTCTCTCCTTTCCGGCATTCATTTGCTCCACGACTGCGAGCATCTATGCGACGTCTTTGTTTTGGCAATTGATGTTACAGAGGAGGGTTCGTTTAACCGGAATGTTCTACAATCTCGTTCACCATCTCGCGCTTCTTCTCATCATACTGGGAGCAGATCTGGTATGGTAGAGGAATCTCCACATAGTCGTCGTCGTCGCCAGCAAGCACGTTGACATTGATGCTGGAGGCCTTGCTCGAGAAAATCCTGGTTGAGATACTCTCTTTGCTCAGGTAAACCTGCGCACCATCCAGCTGATCTAACATGATAGTGGGGAGCTGGCCGAGAACCTGCAAGGCAAAGTTTGATGATTTGACGACATCGACGGTGGAGACGAGGCTGTCAACAACTAGCGACAAGCGTTGCGTGTTCTCGATCGTCACCGCGTTTGCCTTGCCCTTGAGTATAATGGTTGTATGGTTGCACTTGCTAATCAGTACCGATTGTGACATGGATACCTCGATCTCAATGGGTTCAGCGTGCTTCTCATAGTTTTCCTGTGATCCATCGTCAGCTTCGGAATTCTTGCCAACAATAGTGGGAGAACAGTCCTCACGATTGTCCATTTGTTGCCGTCAAGATCCTTCTTGGGCGGCTTCTTAACCCGCATACTCTCGGGCTTAGGCTTCTTGCCAGGTGCGCTCTTCCCTCGAACAGAAGCATCCTGATCCGAAACTGTTGATCCTGCTCTTAGCGACGGGTTCTTGTGTGTCATTTGTGACTTGTCAACCTTCCGCAACCCCCTTGTGACATCACTGCCCTTATTGATTTCGCCAAATACTGCGCCTAATCCTGAATCGGCCTGTGACGGGGCTTCCTCTTTGATTTGCAGGACTGGTGGCGGACCAGGCGGCGGAGGCGGAGGAGGAGCGCCGCCAGCAGCTGGTGGTGCTACAGGAGGTGGTGTAGCGGCGCCTGACGTTGATATTGTCTTGGCGACATCGGCTGCCGGTTGGCCTTGCGAATTCCAGGGAATACCGTTGGGAAAGTATTGTTTGACGTATTCGGTGAGGTCACGGAAGATCTGGTAGAAGGATTGAATCCATTCGACCTGCTCAGGGTTCCTAACAAGAGTTATTAGCATGTTTCTCGCATTGCCCGCGTGGTAAATCGCTGCTCATACTTCTCCTTGTGATCGCTCAGAACACGGTTCCCGAAGAATTGAGCCGAACCCAGCGATTCCTCTACGTGCTTGAACGGCTTATTATCCACAGTAACCCAGGCCAGCACCATAATTCCCTCGGCCACAGCACTCAATTGTGTGAAGACAGGAGACCCGCGATTTGTCTCCTTTATATTGCCCACGGCCAATAGAGCCTCGTTTATTGGCTTCAGTAGCTCCTGATAGACCGACATGTCGGCGGAAACGGAGATGTCGGGCTTCTTTGCCTTGGTGGAGATGAGCAAGAAGCGGCGTTGTTGCTTGAAGCCATCGAGGACCTTGGAGGCTTGCTCAGCAATCAAGCCACCGAGCTTATCGCTGGCCTTGACATACTTGTCGACGGATTGGCTAATGAAGTTGTCGAATTCTTCCACAGACTCGGGAATATGATCTTGAGGGGCCGGCGTCGAGACCGGTGGGGTGCCAGAAGACGACGCGGACGGCAGTGGAGTGGCACCGTCGGCCGCATCGGCGGGCAACGTGACGGACTGGGAGAGAGCAGGGACAGCGTGCGGGAGTTCGATGGCGGACGATGCGATGTCTTCTAGACGCGTTGTGGCAACTTCCAGCCTGGCAGGAATCGAGTTAGACAGAGCACGAGGATGAGGTTGGTGGTCTACAGCCGTCCACTTCAGCCGACTCACCGTTTTATCAGCGTGACAAGATTATACATATTATTCTGCGCCATCGTGGGCAGTTGTGCAGAAGGTCGGGTCGTCTATAGTGAATCGGCTGGTTTAGGTTTGTTTAGAAGGCAGAAGGGACAAAACAACCGAGGCCCCCTGAATAGGCAGGTAATTGATTCCTCAACCAAGGACTGGATGCGAGGATTGTGTGGGGAGAGCGAGTTTCTTAAAGACAAGAAATGTCGTAGCCTGGACAAAAAAACCCAGAAAGAGATCTATGCTGATGCCTGATATTCCGACAAGTACGAGTAAAAACAGTTGGTGATGGCAAGGCTGGATCGACAGAGGTCAAGGCCACCCGCAACCGATCACAAGCGGATTTCAAACAGTTACCTGACATGTCTCCAAGGAGGTCAATGCGGCGGCCTAACTTGGTAAAGTACCCCTGCATCTAACTGCTCTTGGCAAGGCCCCACACATCCCACATGCCTAGGTACTAGTATGTATGACTGTATAGAGACTTTTAGGACAGCTAATAATAGGTTTGTACGGCGTAAGTTGGGTGTTGTGGTGTACCGGTAATACCTATGGGTATTTGTGTGGGCTTGCTAAGTGTATTACCTAAAAACCTCTCATATCATGCCTACCATATAAATAAATCAGTTCGGCCTGGTGGACTAAATACTTGGTAATTACTTAGGTATATAGCGTGGCTACCTAGGGAGGTAGTCAGTTGCTAGGCGACTCTAGAGACTCGCTTAGAACCGTTAATCAATTCACACAGCATACCTACTACATACAGCAAGGATATAGGCAGGCAGGTAGGTATACATCTACCCATACATCAGTATACTTACACTAAGATCGGGGCTACGTCTTATTTGCTGTACCTGTCTCCTCCATGTACATGTACAGAATTGGATGTACCTAAACAATACATATCGAATGTTCCCAGCGACTCGCGACAGTCCATCGCCCGCCTACATAGGCAGACGCACGAACACGCTAACATGATAATAAGGTTATCATCTCACCCAACACACCCAACACGGCAGGCACATGAAAGACAAGGCTGCATGCATGTCGCTGTTTATGGGTTCAGGCGTGCAGCCTCCCTCCTGGTCAGTCATTCGACCTGCGAACTCATTTTTCCGTCGCCTCGACTCCCACGAAAGACCCGGTGGCCACGGACCTACTGAGACCCATCTTAGGCACAAACTCTGGCATAGACACATAATACATCCACCACCTATTTCTTGGCACGTCTCCTGCCACCCATCGCATCTAACCACCGCTGTCTGCCGGGTTGGCCTGACTGGGTATCCTCAAGACTCTGTCCCTCTCCTCTCCTCTCAGCTCGCGCTTCATACTTCATGGTACTTCGTTTAGACCGTCCTCGCCTCTGGAGAGCTAGATATCGATTTACATTTGCCCATCAGACTGCCCCTTGACTTTGCGGTATAGAAGGAATCCAAGAGAGAGGCGCCCCTCGGTTTTCGCAATACAGCCACACTTGGGCCCCTACCACGTCCCGTAGATTATGCCTGCCTGTTGGTAGGCATCAATCATCATGACTGCTACGGAGGAGCCAGTCCTTGTTGAGAAGAGAGAAACCATCATTGCTGCCTGCGAAGAAAAGACGGCGTCAAAGCCAGTGGCGGGCGTAGATACCGAAAAAGAGGCGGGCACGGAGACGGAGACGGAGACGGACCAGCAAGAAATAGACTTCGTCACCCTTGGCATGTTCATCATTGGTAGGCTGTCCTCGCGTTGTTGCATACATTCTCGACTGCTTCAGTTATTCAGGACGGCGTATGTCTCTGACGCATATTTTCTTTTTTTTTGAATTCCTAATCCTGGTGAACTCCGTCAGTACCGCACAGATGGTTTCATCAGACCTCTTGGTACTCTTCCAGCGATGCCTCTCACCGCTTCTATTTTTCACCACCATCCCATCGAGAAAGTTTACAAGAAAAATCCAAATCATTTTACACTTTCCACCTATTTAGTCAATTGAAAATTTCAGAAATATGCTAATGTGCTCCAATCAAGATGATATCGAATATCTTCCCCCTACGCCACCAGTAAAGGATATTCTCGGTGGCGCCGGGACGTACTCGGCACTCGGTGCGCGGCTGCTATCACCGCCCCCACGTTCCGGATCCGTGGGCTGGGTAGTTGACAAGGGGTCCGACTTTCCTCCGGACCTCGACGCTTTGATTAGGTCATGGGGAACATCGGTGCTGCTGCGCGAAACGCCTGAACGCTTAACAACACGTGGCTGGAATGGCTATGATGAGCACCAGAACCGGGCGTTCCGGTACATGACGCCCAAGAAGAGGCTTACAGCCGAGGACTTAACGCCTGAGCTGCTTGCGTCGCGTACCTTCCACCTGATTTGCTCGCCCAAACGATGCCGTCAGCTCGTCCTCGAAATCAAGGACAAGCGTGCGGAGCTGCCTGCGTCTGTCTCTAATGGGCCGACTGGGGGAAAACTCCGTGATGGTGATGACGCTACAGCAGGCAATCACCTCCCGAAGCCCATCTTCATCTGGGAACCAGTACCAGACCTTTGTACTCCCGATGAACTGCTAAACTGCACGAATGTACTTCCATTAGTCGATGTCATGAGTCCTAACCACGCCGAGTTGGCTGGCTTCATGGGCGATGATGGGTTAGATCCGGAGACGGGAGAGATTAGCACGCGGGCCATCGAGCGGGCCTGCGAGCAGCTCCTGGGTTCTATGCCCCTACAGTCGTTTTCCATCGTTGTACGCGCTGGTGAAAAAGGGTGCTACCTCGCGCGCAACGGGGGCCGCAAGCGCACTCATAAGCACAAGTCCAAGACAAAGGGTAAGAAACCGTCTGCGCTGCTCCATGGCGGTCTCCGACCCGACACGGATATGGAAGCGCTGTTCGCGGGTCTCTTACAGGATGCTGAGGGTTCCATTGCTCGCGAGGAGATAGAAGTAGATCCAGGAATCGAGAGATGGATTCCCGCTTTCCACACCAACACCTACGAAGAAGACGATGGTCCGGTAAACCGCGAGGGAGAAACAGAGGGGGGAACAGCACAGGGCAAGAAAAAGAAAGGAAAAGTCATCGATCCCACGGGCGGCGGCAACACGTTCTTGGGCGGACTGGCGGTTGCGCTCGCAAAGGGGAAGGGCCTCGAGGAGGCTGCAGCATGGGGTAGTGTGGCAGCCAGTTTCGCCATTGAACAGATCGGCGTACCTACGCTGGGATACGACGACGAGGGTCGCGAGACCTGGAACGGCGTCCGCGTCGACGAGCGGTTCGAGGAATTCAAGACGAGGCTCGCGTTCAGTTGTTGATTGGATTTTTGGGGGGCGGTTTGTTTTGCCAATCACTCTGATGAGCGTCGACTAACTCTTCTAAATTTCTTCTCCCTCGTCACATAGTCGGCGCATCAAACGTGATAAACTCACCACCGCCGCTAGCACATGTGGCTAAATTGGATGAGATGTATACACACTGAAAATGATGTGTGGATGAACAAGGGTCTGGGGAAACATGAGGGCCGCTTGCTTCCATCTTCATCGGGTGAGGATATACCAATATACATAACCCCGCCCCCTGCCCCCACCGTCACGGTTGGAAACGACAAAATATTATCTACCGCGGCGCAGCATACGCGTAAATTGGACAGCGCGCAGTAAAGGGGGTTGGCCAGGTGCCCCCGCGCAAGGCAATACATCTCATAGACGAAGGAATAAAAAGACTAGGCTAGATTTCTCTTCTCACCCATGATAGAGCAAAATAGAGGTGGGGATATACTGGGAAATTTTTAATAATATAGCCATGGGCTTCTCTCTAGCACTATATCTGCGCCCAAGCAATATGTACCCCATAATGTTTCTGACTTTGAACCGGCCAAGTTCTTCTCGGTATTGTCCAAGTAAGTAACGCAATCCTTTGCCACATTTTGTTGCATAAGTAAACATGTACGAATAGTATTGCAGCTAGATCACGCTCACGGGGACCAAACTATCCCCATGAACGTTATCAAGATGTGGTCAGTAAATTCTCACTCTATGAAGGTCTATATAAGAAACCACAAGCGCCTCCACTCAGGCATCATATAGAACGAGAAGCGTAGTAGCCTCCTCACGCCAACTAGGATGGCTATGTCTTGGAGAGCCATGGTTCGCCCGATTCGGTACGACGTCGCTCCCATATATCTGCATGAACTACGAAGCATACCGCAATCCACGAGAAAAGGAAAAGGGGAACGAGAGAAGACAAGTCTATCTAACAAGGCCAGATTCGAATCTCAAATTGACCTACGCTCCAGGTAGAGACGGGTCGTCCTGAGAGTTTTCTTCGTCTTCGTCTTCGTCTTCATCGCTATCATTCTCTCCTTCCCCATCATCGGACTCGTCATCCCCGCTAAGATCGTCTGCCTGGGCTAATAAGTCGTTCCCGTTTGCTTCCGCGTCATGGCTAGTTCCGCTCTGATCGGTAATCTTCCAAAATGCGGTGGGTCCAGCCGGTCCGCGGGGATCGAAGTCTCTATAAACAAAGGCCCCGTGTTAAGTTGTCGTATGACGTCATTAGGTCCATAACGGAATGAGAACAATGTACTAAATGATGTGAAGAGTGGATAGATAGATAGGGATGGACGCAGGAACGAGGACACAAGATGGGAAAAAGGATGCCGAAGTCAACTCACTTGTCGAACCAATGGCCCAGCACTCCCTTGGCACTCTTCACGCCACCAACCTGTACGCTCTCGCTGCGCCAGCGCTCCACGCCGCCGAAAATGGAGAAGGTGGTCCAGCGGACCTCGCCCTCGGACGTCAAGCGCACAGTACCTACAGCGCACGCCCTCTTTGTCAGCAACAACTTCTGAATCATCATCGTCATCATCATCACACCCTCTGGTCGGCAACAAAAGACACGCAGATGGGATGGATTCCTTTCACACCTCTGATAAGGACTGTACCTCTGAGATCCGAGTCGGCGTTCTCGTCGAAGCTCTGATCCATCGATCTGGAGACGCCCTTGAAATGCACCACGGGCAAGTCCTGGCCGTCTTTGGGCCCCGGCTTCTCGATGCCCGTGACGAAGATGCGCATGAGGATGAGGCGCGTGGCCTGGCCGACGTCGATGGACGGGCGCGGGACGTGGGGGGGCGGTTGCGCCTCGGCGCCGAAGTTATACGCGAAAAAGTCGGTGTAGTCCAGGAAGCAGACGATGCGCAGCCACACCCCGTTGATGCCGTAAGGATCGAGCCGGTCCTGGGCCTCCAGCTCAGACGGCGACGAGACGGCGCGAGACGGCGTCCAGCTGTTTGGCCAGGTGCCGGCGAAGGGGACGGTGCAAAAGGTCTCGCACATGGGGATGGGCGAGATGCCGAGATTGCTTATGTTACCGCCAAGCACGATCATGATGGCCTCGACCTTCTCCCAGTCTACACGCATGGTGCCGTCGTCGAGGAACGGCCCCCACTTGTTCTTCTCGGTGTACTGCCTCAGATCGTAGACCTTGGAGCAAGCGAAGGGGTGCATCAAGTTGTGCCTGGTCTGCCGGCGGGTGGACGGATAGGCGAACAACAGAGGCACGCCGTAGAGACAGTGTAGATGGGCGCTCTTCTGGTGCTCGGGTTTGGGCGGTCCGTGCCAGTATCTGATATCCCGGGCGTGGAACTCGGCACGGGCACGTTCGTAGATGAAAGACCGGCACAGAAACGCCTCCTGGTTGGATTCGGCGCTGAAGATATCAGTCAGGATATCGGCGTTGCGAGACTTTGGGGGGTTTTTCGTCGAGCTGGGCTGCGTGCCGTCGGTAGAGGCATTTTGAAGCAGTTTGAGGACGGTCCGGTGGACGAAGTCGAGCGCCTCCTTCTGTGGGTGGGTTTATTAGTATCTCGGTCTAGGGACTGGCACTCGGACTCGGACCCGGACCAAGCACCGCCAGCACCGGTATCGGCGCCGGCACGGCATCAAGGTCAGCGTCGGCCATCGGTGGGCACCGGTTTCTGCACCGCGCCGCACCGCTCTGCCAAGCTAAGCTACCATGGCCGGTCTCACCACGTCGGTACGTACCTTGTCATCGACACCGGAACGGTCACATAGATGCCGTAGCCGAACGAGGTCCTTTAGAGACTGTTCCCAGTCGAGCGGGCCCGCCGGCGGCGCGTCCAGGTGGTTGAGATAGACTTGCTTGAACAAGGTGGCGTTGGCGCTGACGGCATGGTAGAGGCTCTTGCAGGTGCGGGGAATCCAAGCCAAGTCCTGTGGATCAACGTAGCCTATGATGTGATAGATGATCTCGGGCGGGAGATCCGTCAAGAGCAGCATGGCGGGACTAGAAGAGATCGAACTACCCAAGGTTTGCCGGGTCTGTGTGTTTTCTGTCACGCACGCATCGAGGCGTAGAAGGCGTGGGGAGAAAGCGAAAGGGCATGTGTCACCGAGAGCGATCAGGGAAGAAGTAAGTAAGCAGTCATCAGTAAGCAAGGGGCAATCAGTCGGAGGGAGGACTGCGAGCGACCGATAGCATGTCTGTGTACAGTAGGCAGGTAGGTATGGTATGGCGTGCCGGGAGGGGGGATCCCTGTTTTAAAACAAACCGCCAGACCGGAATTGCAATCGATGCTTATGTACAGGCAGGCATGAACTGCCTGCTAGCGGCTGGCAACCGGCGATTGCTTTCTATAGTCCGCTCGGGGTTAATGATCGCCTTGCGCCACGGCATCTAAACCCCGACTCGCCCACTAAGGAGTACCTACATACTTACTTACACATGGTCCTAGGTACCTACCGCAGTCTCGGGTACCGGGAGTAAGCGAAGCACTAGAGCCCGACCGAGGGTGTATGAAGGAGGAAAAGAGGAAGATTGAAAAGACGGCAACTCGTGTATTGCGACGAAGCGGTTGTTTGCCTTCTATATTTCTACGTAGTATAATATCACGGTCTGGTTGAGTCGGAATACTACATGACGAACGAACCGAAATCTAAATACTACCTACCTGCCAGCCGTAGCCGTAGCATCCTAAGATTGCTAACCCGGTCGCCAAGACTTAATCAGCCTTTCGGCTCGGCGTTAGGCAAGTAAACCCAGACTCAGCTGACGGAACTCTGCGTGACGGCACCGCTCCAATGTAGTACCTACTTCGCCGCTCGGCATAACTAACTTCTTACTCCGTCTCATCACCAGCGTGACTGATAAAGTTGAACAGCCCTCGCCCTTTTTCAATTCATTATATCCGTCCAAACGCCCACCTACATGACACGAGCGACCCGACACTCTTTCTCTTGTACGCCGTCATATGAATTCATTGCGTCATAGGGTATATAGCGAGAAAGACAGTAGCATACAGAAGAGTCATCATCTTATATATATATTCCATCCAGGACTCCAACCAAATGCCGGTTTGCGGATCGACCCTTCACAGACACCCAACTCGTATTTTTGTACGTAGAAGCCTTGCAAAACAGCGCCGAGTGATGCCATGCCAATTTACAAAGCCACGGTGAGACGGCATCGCAGCCCTACACCATACTGCCGCTATTCAATTGGATGCAATTATCCAACAGTGTGGCGCCTTCGTGAAGTAGTTCCCAGCGAGTCGAGCCAAACGTATCCTTCAGGACGGTCAAGAGGGCGCTGCTTTTATTGACATCCTTCATAAACTTCAGATCGTCGGGTGTTTGTATCGAACCGAGCCTTTGTAGATAATCGTGCATTTGCGTCTGCTTCTCTTCGTGGCTGCTCGGTACTGCATATCCCAGACAAGGTCCAGCTATGGCGAACCCGTAACACCAGACCACTAAAGCGGCAAAATAAAGAACCCAAGGTCTATTCAGAAGCACGTCGTCTCTGGCACTATAGTGCGTACCATCAAGCAGCACCGAGCATAGAAATTTCACAGCGTAGAATGTGGCATCGCGGGCTCTGGCTGATGGTGCCCAGTGGTCCTTCATCCTTCTCTGTGCACTGCTCAAATCTTGCGAACCAATTGCCCGTCCTAGGAGGCGCTTCGCGCGGGCGAAAATTTGGCAGTCCACAATGTCCACGTGCATCGCCATGTGGGCCAGATGATGCAGAACCGTCCTGCTTTCAAACACCACGTTGGCATTGTTTCGTTTGTCGGAACTATAAGGGTCATATGCTAGGTTCGAATGCTGGAGGGATTTGTCGAATTCGTTTCTCCATGCGTCGAAAGCTCTCATCAAAGTGCCTCGCCACTTGTCTCGACCACCAAGGGCCTGCGACATGTTCTGGCCTAAAGAGCTCACTTGAAGATCACGTTGATTCATATGCCAACTAACGCTCAACAACCCAGCCATAAGGATCTGCCGCCCAAACGGGTTAGTGTGCACCTCCTGCCCGGCAAGGGTACGCTTTAGCCCTTCAAGAAATGGCATAGGCTTCATTCCATTCGACATATGGTTCGACTCGATTCGGCCAACTTCGGCGCCGCTCGTGGCTTTCCAAAGCTGATCATCACACGGTAGGGGAAGACGCATCTCGTGTGCCACCATCACCGTCGAGTGTCCAAACATGGTTGCATGGATCGAGTCGATCAAAAAAGCTATGAAGGCGGCACGCCGGGTGCTCTCATTGGTAATCCAATTATTCCACCATTCGTCCGGGGTGTGCGCTGGGCCAGATGTGGAAGATTGTCGAGACCCAGCACTAGTTGCTCTATCCTCTCGTGCGCTTGGGGGTGAGTCTAGTGCCGACTTCCCTATCAACGATCGACCCCTTCGCATGAGGGTAATCGTCGTAGCATGATGAATATGGGCTCGTTCGTGGAGTTCCCGAGTAGAGTACATCTTTTCATATAATTCGAGTAATAACAAGGTCTGAAAAGCCCATAATTTCGCAGGTGGCCGGCAGTTGACGTCCATGAATATTTCCCACCTCAGATTCCAGGCCAAGAAGTTTGAGAGATTTGCCCCGGCTTGCGTAACCTTGGGTCCGTGGCTACGGTCCAGACAAGCGGCGCCTATGGCCATCACAGCTATCAAAAGAAGATTTGGTGTCCTATCTGGTGAGAATGTCGGCTTGTGGAGGATGGGCACTTGATCGCTAAAGTGAAGCCAATAGGAACCTATGTATAGCTGCATCATCTTGCGACTTAGCATGTGCTCATCGTCGCTCCTATCCCCCTCGAGGAGGTTTTCCCCTTGTCGTTCGACGGGAGCTTGATTGTTCTCATGAAATTTCTCCCTGATCAAATCGAATAACTCTTGGCTCTTCTCGTCAGATAAGATAGATTCTGGTAGGTTGGGGTCAAGTAAGTTCGTAACCGCCATAACTTGGCCAGGTGGGAAGTAACCGAGAGAAACACCATCAGCTCCACAATATTGCACGTTGTACTGGTGTTGGTAATCCCCATAACTAGTTTATATTAGCACCACGATGATTAGCAACACCAGAAATAACACTCACTTTGTGTATGGATTCCGGGGGATGATATGACCCACAGCCGAAGGGGACGTATTAGGTGATGTTGTATTGAACAGGTAAGCCACGAAGTCTTCAGGAATCGATACGTAGGGTGATTTATTCAAGATACCGTCGGGTCCGAAAACTGGCATTGTGGCTTGTGCCGTCATTTGATCCAGCAGCATCATGTCGGTTGATGCTTGGGAATGCGATTGTTCGCCATATTCGCTCGAAGTTGTAGGTGCATATTGATGTGTGGATCCAGAACCGGCGCTGGCGCCAGCATTGAAGTCTGAAGGAGGGAGTGAAAAGGCAGGGAAGTTGTTCGGCGCAACAAATGGCATCGTGGGGACAGACTGGGGTGTGTGAGTAGGTTGCAAGTGGTAGCTACCGGGGTGGGTTGATACAGGTGACAAGACACCATATGCGTTACCACCTGGATGGGTGTGAAGACGCTGCTGGTGACCAGTCGGGGACTGGTGAGGAAGTCTTGCGTTATAACTGGTTCCCTGGTCGGAGTGCACGTATGCATCAGGGAGGTTGGAAGGGCCAGGATGAGGAAATGTAGCGGGAGATGTGCTGGCCATCGGGGTATATGGTGTGCCAATACCGATACCGTCCTTCGGTGACTGGTATTGAGAGTGAGCTGCGTGTTCTGTTCTTAAAGCGACGTTCCCTAGCTTGGTGTGCTTGGGCGACATGGTGGTCGAAGCAGGGGTGGGGTACGGAGATCTTACGTTGTCGACCGGAGAGCTTTGGCTAATTAGAGAGTCTTTCCGGCTCAACGCGGACCCCTTCGCAGTATGGCGGTCCCTATGGCGGTTGCACAGATCGAGTCGGACAAACTCACGGTTACAGTCCGGAAAGTTGCACCTGTATATCTGCTTGGGGGTGTGGTTGAGCTGGTGACGATGGCTATTAACCCATTAGCAACGCCCACAGCCCGGAGAGATTATCAACAGGACATGGCACAACGCTTACAGATGTTCTGCTCTCGAATAACTTTTGCCGCAACCTTCGGTGGGACACTCGAACTTTTTATCCAGGCCTTTCCGACTCCGCCGGCGCTTCTTGACCGGACTTTCCGAGTTAGATGAATTCCCATTCCTATTGTCACCATCGCCATCACTATCCATATCATCTATGTCATAATCCTCGGCCTGACTCGGCGGTCCATGGGGACGCTCGGGGTCCTCCTCCACCTTAACCTGTGACGGCGGTGTTGGCCGGCGTGTTTGTGACATGATAGGAAATGGTTGAGTAGCAGATAGGGATGCCTTGATGTCTCTCGGCTGGACCACGAGGACGGAAGTCATGGTCAATGAAGGATCATGGTATACGGTATCAATTATGCAGTGAAGCCCCAGATTATGTTTAGTGGGAAAAGCGTCCCGAGATTTAATAGCGGCTCGGTGGCGTGAGCTACCGATGCAGTTGAATGTCGTGTGAGGGATAGCGGCCAATAACGTGTCACGTTCCACAATCCGGGGAAGCACTACACGTCCGTCACCACAGGGAGAATCCTGAGGGTGGGTTTCGAGCGTTGAGGGTGGAGAGAGAGAGTCCGAGTACCGGAACGAACCAAACAATAATGACCGCAAGAGAGTACCTCGGCCAAACTGCGTGAACACTGGGTGAATTCCGGGCGCCGGGCAGTTAGGCTCGTGAACAACGGGTAACGACTGTCAGTCACTGCATGACTAGCAAATGAGGCAAGCAATGTTGATGCAACTTTAATGGGACATCAAATGGGGGCGGATGTGGTGCGGTAAATGCGCGATAGAGAGAGAGAGAAAGCAGAACGTCTAGAGAAAAGCGACGTGATCAGCAGTTGATGCGAAATAGTTCACAGGTGAGATTAAAAAAAAAGACGCCGTCGTTATTAGTCTGGACGTTGGTGGTGGATCCAAGTCGGGGCAAATGGATCATCTCCCCCATGGCGGCAACGAATGACGCGCTTCAAGTTCCTAGGGTGTGCTGGGTTCGATGACAAGCATCCGGCAACAGGCTCCTCAGGAAAGGAGAGTGGGATTGGTACCAAAAAGAGAGTGGTGAGGAGGGAAGACGGGGATTGAAGGACGGAAAAGCTAAACTAGGACTACACTACAAGTGGAGTGACCATGGACCCTTACAGCCAAGTCGGATGGAGAACACGGAGTGGTTGGACTAAGCAAGTTTCGGGCATTCGGACTGTCGAGCAGAGTGTAGTTGGTTGCAAAGACTGGAGGAGCAGTGCAGACGAACTTCCGGAGCTGCAGCAGGGCCATGTGAAGCTGATCTGGATCCAGGGATTCCGGCTGGGCTGAACGAGGGCCACGGCCGGCGCAGCGCAGCACGAAGTATCGCGAAAGCGAGCGCAAACAGCTTAATTTCGACCAGCCTGCAACCGTAATTACCTGACAGGGAGGCTTGCTGAAGAGAGAGGCGCGGCACGAACACTCGCTCGGCCAGTGCAGTCTAGTGTAGTCGACACTAATGATTGTCACGCGGGCGCTAGACAGGTGGCTTGCGACGAACCCGTAGGACAAGACTAGGTAGATGCGAGGGGAACCAAGGTGACAGACGGATGCTCCTGAGACACGCAGCGCAGGACAGAGCCGAGGATCAGGGGTTGGGGGAGGGGACGAGCTCGGGCGCATCAACGAGAGCTGGTATATGGCGCACGCGACAACTCACTCGCCACTCGTCGAGACGGGACATGGACGGATAATAGCAACAGTGGTACATACTCTCGACAACCAAGAGACAGCAGCGCGCGCAACTCGTTCGGACAGAACAGACCATCGACCTGGGGCGACTGAGGGATCCCGGGTCCAGGCGACTCGGTATGTACCTTGGTCAGCTTTGGGGTTTGGCAGCTGCACGATTGGCTCGCCTACAGACCAGTGAGGCGACGGCGGGCGCGAAAGACTCCAGAGCAGACGACGGAAATAGCGTCTTGTCGGACGGGGACGAGATGACGGTGCTGGTCCGAGCGCGTCGAGGGACTGAACGGGATACAAGAGGCAACGGCCCTTTCAGCCGGTTGTAAATCGACGTTCGTCGCCAGACTGAAAACACACGCGACCTCGCACGAGACCCAGACTCAGACTGCAGTTGTGTTTCGAGGATGTGACGGACGAGGAGGATGCGGGCGCAATGCGAGGGTTGGACTTAAACCCGACGAACGGGGAGAACGAGAGTTACCTAGTGCGTGGTGTGGGGAGTTGCATCTTTTAATACCGCCCACACCCGCGCTTCACCCAGCACCGAACCACCACCACAGGCAGGTACGCAAGTACCTCACAGTACCTCACACGCAAGCAGCTAGTCTCCGGTTGGTCCTCCTATGTATATCAGCGCAGTCTTAGGCCCAAGTAGGTAGTAGCTGTAAGTACCTACCTAGGTAATAGTGCCGTTGCAGGTATCCTATGTAATTCACTTCCCTATACAGCCCCTCGGTTGAGGTGTTCTCAGCTCTGCGGATCCCAACTCGAGGATCAAACTGGAAGCTTGTACCTACCTATGTTAGGTAGGTGTATGGCCAGATGCATCCTTATGCCTAACGACAATAACAATCCTTTGGGTACTAGCCGGGAATCAGGCAGTATAACTGGTCTACCTACACTATGTAAGTACACTGCACGAGATGATATGTAGTTTAATTCCCCTTATCTCAAAGGATCAACCTGCACGCTGCACCTCTTCCATCATTCAAAAGAAGAAAAAAAAAAAAAAGTGACAGCACCACGCAATATGAAACAGCAAGACAGATTACAAAATTGCGATAACGATGACAGCAAAAGTCAGGGTGTATACATAGATAGGTGGTTTAGGTAAGTAAGGCTGCCGTTTGTGTATTACTTCAGGGAAAGAAAAAAGAAAAGTTTTAGCATACCGGTACCTTGTTTGGGAGAAGAAAAAAACATTCTCTGAAAAAATATCCTTAGCCAGTCTAATACCTAAGCTGTTACATATTCAAGCTACACGCCCTCCACCCCAAAAGTGCATAGAAGTAGGTACATTATATAGGCAAGGTATATACATAGCGTTGCATCGTTCCTGGGTCCACGGTCCCAAGTTGACCAGCCCGGATGTGTTTCAAGGCTCACTCATAGGCAACTGAGGATCCCAACATGCCACAATCTATCTCGAATTTCAAGTCAGCTAGATAGGTAGTGTAGGTATCGTGGCCTTTGAAGTCCATAATAATAATTGTAGACGAAGGCGTAGATAGCTACCGCGGGCGGCTTGCCGAATAGGTATTGAACGTGCGGGCTGACTACCAACCTATCCTAGGCATAACCTCCGCATTTATTAAAAACCACCACCCCTGGTCGGTCGGCGTCAATGGTAATTGTTTATTATTTCTGCGAGTTCATAGGCTGGGCAATGTGGAATTGAGGTATTACGGGCCTCCAATTCCGTATAAGTCGGACTGTACCACCAATTCATGGGTCGCCCACATATATGCGAGGGAGCAAGCCACAATGTGTTTAGGTGCGTATAGCGCCATGAGGGCGCCCCCTCTGGAGCAACGACGCCGGTTTACTGGATTAGGCCTAGACAAGGCACAGGGAATTGAGACTGATGACAGTCTGTGCTGTGGTCAACATTCCGGTTAGAAGACGCTTCTTCCCTCGACTATTGCTAGTATAGATGTGATTGAAAAGAGAGGTTGCATTAGCCGTCTTATCCACTGGGATCTGGGGACCTCCGAGGGATACATAGCGTTTACCAATGGATGGGGTCATGGCTGGAGATGAGGAGACGGAGCGCGTGCACTAGTCTAGCATAGAATCTGATCCATAAGGATGGCGTACCTACTATATTAATACGGAGATGGTGTGGGGGAAGTACATGTGTGGGTGCTTAACAAATTATATAATATAAATTAGTTATAGAAAAGGTATATTCGCCGTGTTAGACGACCGGGAGGGAGGTATACGGAAAGAGAGTTAGTTGTGTCAATAAATGCAAGGCACTGGCGGCAATCTGCTTGATCGCGATCTTTGCAGCTCAAGCTCGCAAGAAAGTAGTTAACGTCCATGCTCTTATTACTGTAGTTACCTCTCAGACCTCCCATGTTCTTCACGAAAGCAACATATATTTTTACTAAAAGAGCATTTGTCATGCATATCGTAAAAAAATTATGTTGAGTTACTGCCAGACAGACGCAATTCACGCAAGACCGACCGCAGGCGTGGTGGGAACAGCCCCGGAGTTGCGATGAGATTCGACAGCCTGTCCTCGGAGTTCTATGTTTCTTGCTATGTCCCTTCGTTTTGCCGGGCATTCGATTTGAGAAGCCGATACTCGGTGATCCTCCACACTTGACCACAAGAAAGTGAGGATGTCCATGCATCACTGTCCAAGGCCATCCTTGTCGTACCAACATCTCCGGTGCCTGGCCCTATTCCAAAATGCCTGTCAATCTGGTTAAGATTGACATGGCTCTCGGCCCCATAGAGGACTTAACCGCCTCAATCAACGCACAATCAAGCTTTGAAGAAGTAGTTCCGACAAGGGAAGCAGAAATTCATGACCACAACTATTCGTTTCCGCGTGGCTGACCCCCAAACCCCCATCTCAAATGAAGGTACCGTGGACTCGGTAACCGGGGTAGGTACTCGCCTGATCGCCATCTTAAATTTATAGATCCATTTGATGAGGCGCAGGCTGACGCCAGTTCGTACCAAGGTACGACCACCAAGCTCGGTATTACTAATGTATATAGGAGTAATTAGTGGCGGTTTGCCCACGCCCGCACGTAAGCGTCTGGGTTTAACAAAACCGCAAGATGAAGACTCGGCCACTAGCTATTTCAGGGGGGTCAGTAAGATCATTTTTCGGCCTAACCATACTAGTGTGAGTATACGTTGACTCCTCGCAGAACCCAGGGATGACCCGAGGTGATCGAGGACAAAATTGCCTGATCAGGTTTTGAGCAGCAACTACGGTGAAGGGATTCTCCCCACAGAGGCCATGCCACAAATTTACGCGAGTAACCGAAACACAATTCGCGGGGTCGAAAGCTTCTAGAAGACCAGTAAGACAGCCTTTCATGGATTGTATCGGGGTGTCCCGGTCCGAGCTACTAACAATGTCCTGAGAACAGCCGTCATGTCAGCCCAGCGCGGTCCCATGATCGACGCGAGTCGACAGCTGACCAATTGACAATGCGGTCTCCCGCTGCAAAAGAAAATAGGAGTATGCAACAGAACCGGCGCCGGAGGGCATTTGAAGGCGTCGCAAGACCCACGAGCCTCTGCACGTCGATGAAATGGGTGCACCCAGGAAGGGCAAGTGGCATACGAACAGGGTGTAGCATGCCAATGCCAAGAAGGATATTCAGCAATGTGCCACCAACAAGCCTAACAGTTCTGCCAAGCCTGTTTCTGACCAGGATGTGTAGCTGGGAATACCGAGGCAAGCGAACAAACAGCGTGAAGGTCTCATCACTTATTGAGTGCGGAATGGTAACGAGCTACATGTAGGTACTAAAAGGAGAGGAAGGACGCGGGCCAATGACATGAAACAACACTCCGTCCAAAATCTTCAAACAGTGCTGGGGAACAAATGTCACCATCTTGAGATCAAATCATCGCGGATGTTAAGTGTCACCTGCTAGAACCAGAGCTAAACCCGACAGCTTCGTGTTTCGTTCGTGGTATAGAGTACGTATAAAACCCTGCCATCGTTCCATCGCACATCCCTCCATTTTTGCCCCAAAGTGTCTAATCTTAGTAATGAAGCGGAAACGCATGTTAATAGGAAACCAGTCTAGGCAAAAATGAGGCTCGATCACGAGTTTGGGGATCTGCGGTTACCCCAGCACAACCACCACAAAAATCGAAACCAGCGACTACATCGCAGATCTCCTCCAACACCATTCGTCTCAAAACTTTGTTTAATTTGAGTGAATGAACGCAACATACCTCCCCGTTTGCCTTCTCATGCAAGCCTCCTAACCGATAAAACTTCTTGAATACTAGCAGAGGCTATGGTTACATCGAGACCACGGAAAAAAAAAATTTGCAACAATTCAAATAGTTTAAGGCTCCCTGGACAATGGTGTGGCACACAACTTGTCTGCAATAGACAGTGTACATACACTAAATTAGTCCATGGGATAAGCTATTGTAGTCCCCATTTCGGGAGCTATAGGGGTGGGAATTCTCCCGAGTGTACTAATCTTAGAGACGGAGTCGACCGATCTACTCAAGACCCTAGTCTCGCACAGTTCCACGATCTCAATCGCTTGTTCGCGGCTTTTGGCGAGACGGTGAACCCGATAGCCTCGATTTACTTTCATCGGGAAGCAGGGAAAGAGGAACCATCAAAACATATCGACACAGATTCACTTCAAGCCGATCTCTGCATTAGTGATCGGCAATAGTAAATAATAACCTCACCCCAGTAATACCCAATGATATTTTAACTCCCACCTCGCTTCTCAAAAGCTAAACTATACCACTCTATTTATACGGTATACTTGAAACAGCGTGGTAAGCTTAAATGCATCATAGAATAAGATCTACAGGGCCTCGTTCAACAAATTTTGAAGAGACACCCTAAAACCGATGTACGTTTACACGTCATCCGCGTGCTTGCAGGATAACAAGAACGTCTTGCTGCCCAAGATCCACGCGCCGAAGCGGGTAAAGGAACCTACCATATACGTCTAGGGCGCATAGAGACTAGCCATGCCCTTTGTAAGTAATAATCGAAATCCTATCTCATAGGTAATGCAACTGGGTCTTATTTTGGTTAGGCTACCGTATTGTGGCCTTCGGGATGAGCGAGAATATCATCAGGAAGGGCGCCAATAGAAAACCAGATCAACTGCAATAAGAGGAGTAGGGCTACTAGTGAAAGAGAGACGGAGACATTAAACTGGTTCGGGTAATCCGTACGAGAAGCTTAGCCTGCCGACCTTTATCATATACATTCAAGTCGGACGATGTACCAACCCTTCCATGATAATGCTTATCTTCAAATATTCCCAGAGAGTTGAGCTAAATTCTTTCGGATTCTTGCCTGGAGCGATAAGCTTTCCGTTCCCATGGAAATAATTTTGAGCTTTACTATAGATATATGAATATATAAATAAGGGTTTAATAGAACGTTGTAGTCCCAGAGCCCCAGTTTCTAGGTTCAAGCACCTAGGATCCACAGTGGCTTAACCATGACCTACAGCATTGTTGTGGTTATATCGCATGCCTGTGGTCAGACTAGGCTCTGGAGTGTTGCGCCTTCTGGTACAAAGGAGGTGTTCTGTAGATAGCAAAGATCGCTAGCATTGGGTATTCTCGGCTCCTTGTGCAACAACACGTGTCTATCACACGCCTATATCAAGGTTCTCACACCAAGTGTTATCGCCTCTCGAGGTGTTTCTAGGGTTAGGCTGTCGGTTTTTCTGGGTTCAGATGTAGATTAATTCGACAGAATAGTATCAGTGTAGTTCGAGAAGATGTCAGTATTACGTAGGAAACAAATATGTAGTCAAGAACTTCCCTGAGTTGCTTAATGTGTAGAAGCCCATCTCAAGTGATGCCGAGCTGTATTATGATACCCATACATTCATTATACTGATGCTGACCTGATGGGTACAATTATTTCCGGGTTAGATCCATTACCTGAAAAACATTCTAAATATTACTTCGTAAGATATTCGCTAAAAGTGACTTGTATTGTCAACTTGGGAAACCTTCCCCATCCTACGTGCCATCCAAAAGTCATATAAGCCAAAGAATTATGCTTTAACTGATCTTGTTACGCGATAATCCTAGGATTCTCACAATGAGTGGCTGACCTTACCTCTGCCAACAATATAAGTAAGTATATAACCCCCCTCCCCCCCTTTTCTCTGTAGAAAGAGATGCCATTACGCTATCACCAGCAGGCCAAGTCTGGAGCTAATGGAGAGTAGTCATTCAGAGCACCAGTACCAAGGATCGTCCACAGCTCTATCCAACCAAGTCTCGGAACCGAACCGCAAACCTCTGCACGGCATCCACAAACCGATCCAGCTCCCGCCGGCCATCCTCTTCCAGGAGCGCGAGGCTAAGGGCGACATACCCGCGTCGGGCGAGATAGAACCCCTCGTTCAACATCTCGAGGTGGAAGAGATCCAGCAACCTCGGGTCCTCGTCCGCCACCCAGTCCGCCGGCGACGCGATATCCCGGACGGCGGTCCGCGTGAAGTGGAACGCGAGAATCGAGCCGCAGCCCAGAACCCTCAGCGCCCTCCGCCCGCCCGCGGCGCCGTCCCCGAAGCCGTTGATCCTCGCGCGCACCTCGTCGCCGAGGGCATGCAGGGCCCTGGCCGTGGCCGGCGTGAACACGCCCTCGAGCCCGGCGGCGCCGACGTTCATCGTCAGCACGTTGTTGTTGAAGGTGCCGGCGTGCGGCAGGGCGGCCGGGGCGCGGGGGTCGAAGAGGGCCATGACGTCGCGGCGGCCGCCGAAGGCGCCGAACGACATGCCGCCGCCGACGTACTTGCCGAGCGTGGTCAGGTCGGGGCGGACGTCGAGCTCGCCCTGGATGCCGCCGCCGGCGTACATGCGCGAGGTCATGACCTCGTCGAGGACGAGCAGGGCCCCGAGCTCGTCGGCGCGGCGCCGCAGATGCGAGAGGAACTCGCGCGTCGCGCACACGCCGCCGCCGGACCCGAGCATGGGCTCTAGCAGGATAGCCGCCACGCCGACGCCGACGCCGTCGCCGTCGCCGTCCGAGGCGGAGGCGAGGAGCGCGTCGACGGACGCGGCGTCGTTGTATGTCGCGACGAGGAAATCGTGCGGCGCATTCAGCGCGCGGAGGACCTCGTATTTGCCTCCCGTCTGGGCCCCGTTCTCTCGCGCGCCCCAGACATCTCGACACCCGAACGGGAACACGAACACGCCGCCGTGGTACGCGCCCTCGAACACGACGACCTTGCCCCTGTGTCGCCCCGTATACGCCTTCGCGGCAGCGAGGGCCATGAGATTCGCCTCGGTCCCGGAATTCGTGAAGCGAACGTGCTCGATGCTCCGGAATCGTTCCTTGATCAGCGCCGCGAGCCGCGCCTCTGCGGCATGTGGCCCGCCGTAGCTCAGGCCGCGCTGCGCCGTCTCCGTGATGGCGGCTAGCAGTGCCGGGTGCGAGTGCCCGTAGAGGCCGGCCGAGTATTCGCCCAACAGGTCCACGTACGCGTGCCCGTCGGCGTCGCGCAGCGTGTAGCCCTCCGCCGAGCTGATGCAGAGCGGGTACGGTTCCCAGTGCAAGACCGAGCGCGTATTGCCTCCGGGGAGGCTTGCCGTAGCGATGTCGTGCGCTGCACGGCTGGCCGGGTTTGCGGCCACATAGCGCGCCTCTGCCTCAGCATAGGCGGCTTGGATGCTGTCCGTCATAACTATGCTCTTTCTGCTAGGTGTCTTGTGCGACTGGCGTTAGTAACAGTAGCAGCTGAGGATAGTCATGGTGCTTGCTGGAGAGAATGATGGCTTATCAACAGCTCATTCCCGGCTTCGATGTGCTGATGCGGTTCTACATGGTATCCCGATCTCCTTGTGTATCGGGAAAGCTACAATGCTGATTCCCGAACATCGGAGCGTTAGTCCCACTTCTCTAGCATTTAGCCGCGAAACACTATTTTTCTTTGGGTTATTGTTCCTACAAAACGCTCACTCATATCATCTCCCCTGGTCTGGCGAAGCCTCTACTGGTATGCGTCTTTTGAGACCTTGTAAAGGGCAGCGCGTGTGTAGAGAAAACGAAGGGCCAATGTCGAGAGTAGTATCTCAATAATCACGTAGCCTTCTTCGCCTAGAAAAAGCGACGAGAATCACTCCCGTGTGGGATAATATAAATATTTGCTGATACTGCAATACTTGCTACGTCGTTTTGCTCTGCTTCTCTGTTGTTATCGTAGACCAAACGGAGGTATGCAGCTTTGACAAATACATTTACATCTCTGAACACCGTCATGAAACCCCCAGCGCTAGACAGTGAGCAGTTTCCACCAGAGCACCAGGGAACATACCGGTACAACAGCCGCCATCATTGTTCCTCGACAGTATTACCCTTGCGCCGTATTCATCGGCGCCCTCTACTCGCTATTCAATGCCTTGTGCGTACAATGCTCCCCTTGTCCGCTTTCGTGATTTTTGTTAAATCCATATGCCCACTTAGCCCTGATAGCCAGTATGATGATTCAGCGAAAACTACCAAAACCTATCTTCCCTCTCGAAACGCCGAAAAGCAAACTCGAAAACCATCTTTATGTTGGAAACGTGCATAGTCTGATTGACTGGGTCGTGGTATTAGTTGTGCATTGTATCTTTTCTTTCTAGAACTGGTCCAAAGTGGCGGAAGAGTTCAGTTGCCGTTTGGATGGGATTCAGCGGCCGAAAGGTTGTTTTCAACGTTGTGATAGTCTAGGATCTCCGAATACCTATTTTGACGCCATTTAAGTTCTTCTAATGCGCTGAATAAACTCCAGAGGTTGTAAGTACTAACATCATAATTTTCCAAGTATCGACGGGTAGGTCGGCGTCGTTGAAGCTCCAATCGAATTTCTCCTCGGCGACCGGCTCATCAGTGGGATCGTGGTATGGAGCCAAGTATTCGTGCGCCAAGGCTTGGGCTGCTGTAATTCGCTTCTTAGGGTCGAATACGAGCATCCGCTCGAGTAGATCGATAGCTTTCCCTCGAGTTAGTTATCACGCCAACGCGCCATAGCATGCTGTTAAAGCGTAGCTTACCAGGATCATCTGCATTCTTAAATTTGGTTTCGAGAGGCTGTCGCTCTCGCTTCGGTAGAGATTTAACAAATCTTAGAGTCTACCATAATTGTCAGCAAGCACCCTGCTTCAACATGGTGGGTCTACTTACATTTTCACTAGCGATGGTGTTGATAACATCATCGGGCGGAGTACCAAGTAGTTCCGTGATGATGGAGAATTGGTTGACATGATCTTTGCCCGGGAACAGCGGCTTTCCATCGAGCATTTCGGCGAAAATACAGCCGGCACTCCAGATATCAACCTCAACATCATACTTCTGCCAGGTGAGCATGATCTCGGGGGCGCGGTAGTATCTCGTCGACACGTATCCAGTCATCTGAGGATCCTGAATTCTGGCCAAGCCGAAATCGCATATCTTCAGGTCACAATTCTCGTTGACGAGAATGTTACTGGGCTTCAGGTCGCGGTGGACGACACCGGCGGAGTGGACGTATTTCAAACCACGCTACATTGTTGTTAGTTACTATGCATGATCCCAACTTCCATCACAAAGCTGCCGGCTCAACCAGGACACACCATAATCTGATAGAGAAAATACTGAATAAACTGCTTCTCCAAGGGCCGCGAGGTCAACAGCCTATGCAAATCTGTTCCCAGAAGTTCCGTTACGAAGTAGCTAGAGTGAAGAAGTGAGCAATTTGGGAAGCCCGGGTCGGTCACGGCATAACGTACATATCTTCAAGGGGGGAGATAAAGATGTCGCTCAGCGAAATGACCTAGAAGGCAGTGTCAGCGGTCGCATGATTGACGGGGTTGATTGAACCGAGTAACGCACATTCTCGTGCCGGAGGTGCTTCAGCAGCTTGAGCTCTCGGTATGTTCTCTTGGCTAAGACGGGGGTGCTGAAGGGCTTCATGATTTTCTTGACAGCCACATTTTGGTTGGTGAGCTGGTCTTTTGCAGAGCTGGAAGCAACGAGAGCTGGCATTAGTCGCATGTTGCTGATCGCATAGGCGGGATGAGAATTAGGGTGGTACCATACCAAACCAGGCCAAAGGCGCCCATCCCCACGGGCTGCAAGTCTGAATATCTAGTGATCCGTTAACACGGCTGAAGTGTTGGGAGAGCGTTCTTCGGAGCAGCTCGGCGGGACGGGAGGACATACCGAGAAGTGATCTCGAATGTGGTCCCGAAGATCTGGGCTCGTATGAACTCGGCCATGTTGTCGGCGGTTTGTGGCTATTGTATGATGCGGTGGGAGAGCAAGGAAGCAGACAGCGCAGCTCAGGCCGAGGCGTTGGAGGCGAGCGTTGGAGGAGCAGGCGAGAGCGGAATTAGGTATTCGAGCGACGACGGAGCGAGGGGTAAATGCGGCCGCGTGCACCTCTGGTCGTGGCGGGGGAAACGAGGGAAGAAACAGTAGGCCGTGGTGGCGAGAGTTGATGTGCGTTCCCGAGGAAAACAAAATATGGACTGGCGATGGTGGAGAGAAGCAGGAATCCCGATTGACTTAAGTGTTTCTCCCTGGCTGTTTGATTGGGGGTTTGGGAACTGCGGCAGACAAAGTTCTTCTACGTGCACAATTCGCGGGTGTTGGGATCTGGCTAGCCGACTTAGTAGATAGTGGCGATCGGGATCAGGTTTGAAGTGAAAAAGGCGTAGCGTCTGGCGGTAGTGTGATGGCAGTCCAAGTCTAGGTACTTTAGGTACCCTGTCCAGTGGTATTCGGTACGATAGCAGTCGGTGGATATCCGCTGCTTCAATCTGTGCTGTGCCTTGGACCAACAGGCAAACACGACTCAAAGCCCTACAGCTCGATAGTGGGGTCTGGACGCCTATGCCGGCCATGTGCCATACCTGCTACCTTAGGTATAAGGTGCCCGCAATACCTCCTTTAGGTGCGCTGGCCGGTAAGTGTACATGGGGTAGGAGCTGTACCTACGGGGTAGCGTGACTTTTCAAGGGTTGTCTGTGCGTGAACAACAGCTCAACCACAGCAGGACCCCAAAAAGAGGTAAGGTAGGTTGACTCCCCATGATAATCCACGGCAAGATTCCACAGACAAATACCCACCAACACATCTGAGGCTCTATCCAGGTCAGTTGATATACTGGATTACAACTCTTGATACCGCCACATTTGCACAATAAGCCCCTCAAGGACTGCAAGAGGTCATTTTCTCCGTCTTGATGAATATCTCAAAGGCTAGATATATATGCTATCGGCTGAAAGCAAGTCGGGAGTGTGTTAAGCAGTAAAATATTGTACTGCGAGCAAATTTGAAGGCGCGATAGTTAATGCCTAGTAGGAGACTAACTATATAGATTCCTTAATTATAATCTATCTACCCAATGTTCGGCTTCAACAACGTGAATCTGATGACAGTCGAGCTGGAAAGTCCAAGAGCAAGGCAAGCGGAATAGAAGTTGATGGCGCCGTATCTAGTTAAATACAGGATTAGGAAGCCCAGCCAGCCCATACTGAGAAATATTCTATGAGGATTGTTTGGGCAAGTAAAGGGTAATATACTTCTAATTTCCTCAGGCAGAAAAGTCTATGCGATGAAAATGGGATTTATCAAATGCCATGTTCAAAATAGCATATCTACCAGTCTCACATGGTTATTCATATATAAAATTGTCGATCTTGGCCACCCGTACCGTATACATTGTCTTGGTTGTGCTCATAAATTCTAGTTTACAAGCTATACACGAGCTACCAACAACAAGCTTCTATGTGATATGCTTTCATTTAATGAATTATCTGGTTTACCCTTGAGATAGTAGAAACAATTATATATTCTAGCAAATGATAACATAAACTAAATGTTCATAAAAAGCTTATACAGGGGAAAGCACACGTCGTATTTCTTGCTGTGGTAAAGAAAACATTCAGCATTCTCACGATGCAGTGATGTCATCGACAGAGGTGAGCCTGCCAGGCCTCATTGGCTACTACCCAGGTATGCCGCTCGGTACTAATTTTGTATTATTTCTTACATCTTATTGGGTGCAAGCAAAACATGACCCAGAAGTACAATGTTCTCCATCTAGGTATACTATACTTGCAACTTAGTACTCCCCCAACCAGATACTTATCTACGTGTAAGCACGCCGTAGGAAAGCGACCCTTGCCGATTGCACTACAATAGGCACCATTAAGGCATCAAGCCAAGATGGCTAAACTAGAAGCTCATTCAGAGGAAATGTGGCTAGTCAGGGGGTCAAGCAAGGGCAAGGTAAATGGAAGAAAGGTATCGCAAATTCCTTAACTTACATCACTAAGTACAGTGAAAATATCTTCCGGTCAAAAGTAATAAACTTCAAAGAATAGCTAAAACTCACTTGACAGGTATTTTTGGTCGAAATCCAATCAATGCACCATAATTGACGTCCAGTAGCAGGAAATCCGCTTCGATTAGATGGACACGTTAATAATATTTCTGTGGTCGACATCGGCTATACCGATATGTGCCGACTACCTGACCGGGATTGGGACCCCGCTCTTAGTGAATTTGCTGATCATCGAGCTCTGGCTGTTGCATCGACGATTGAGCGCGACTCAACTAATTTTTCGAGCCTATCAGAACCTGCCTCCTGTTTCCTGACATCAACTTGTGGCTCCAGACAAACCTTGAAGCTCATTGATTTCCCCTTCCATTCTAGCCCGTACAAGTATGGTGCAATGGTATAACATGCAGTGGACAATAGTAGGGAGATTGAACCCCTCACACCCCTGGCACGGCTCTCAAGCTCTCCCTGTCAAATCGCGGTACATGATGACGTAGGTATTCCCAGGGTCTTCACAGGAACACACACAACCATCCAGCTTGGAAGAGAGACATGCTAGTAACAGTTCAAGACCCCCAATAAAACCCGCATAAGCCGTCGGAGCAATTGCAGTTCGAGACCCCCAGTAAAACCCACCTAAGCCGTCGGAGCAATTGCTCCTGAATTTTTCTACGGAAACAGGATCGAACCCATCAATACTAAGAAGCTTAGGACGCCTAGGGGTTAGGAGGTACCGATGCACATTCAAGCAAAATATGACGTCACCCAGCATTGAGAGGAACGGCCCTGGACTGTACAGTAACTTGAAGTGAGCATGCGACACGGCTTGTGCCGATTCATATAGACGCGGCAGCCTTGAGTAACTTTGAGGTCGGCAAAGGAAAAATGATCTTGGGTCAGACTCGACAATGCGATATTGGGGAAATCGAGATTCCAATCGAAATCTTCCAGAACACCATCTCTCATACGGCCGGCTGCACAATACCCAGTCGTCGGGAAAATGAACCTAGAAATTGATCGACCTCAAACCCTCAACAACACCGCCAGGTTTCGTTGATCTTCATGTAATACGGTTGGTTTCCTGACCTGGCCGAGAGCTAACTTGTCAGGACAATGCTGAATGATGGGCGGGGGACAGGGGGTGAAGGCTCGGATGCTAGAGACTATCATGAGTTGAGACAGGTCAGACGATATGTTATTACTATGCGCATCATCCTTACTCCATACTGCGCAGATTAAAATGCGGCGTCAAGTACGTCATCATGCCAACCGGGCTGCCAGCCCCCGCACGCATAGCATGAACCAGCCGAAAGATAGGGCTTCATAATCATATGGTTAATGTCAGCCGATATGAGGATATCGCTCGACAACCATACGACAGCTATCTCGTATCGTATGAATATCACCAATTTGCTTTTAAATATGCCCTGGGACGCTGAGAATCTGGGACGCTCAGAAATGAAGCTACTCGATTAAAGTATACCCTATATTATTACTCCCTTGCTGCGGGAGACTGTTTATTGACTATGTGCCTATGTGCTCCATGATACAAATACACATCCCTTACGCCTGTCGCCGAATTCCGCCCTCAAACATCCGCGAATGACAACATGGCAGAAGCAGCCTAAAGCGCCATCATTTAGTTTGAGCGAAAGGGCTTTTACAAGCTAGTTAAAGCTTATAAGGAGTAGAGCCGGCCTATTGCCATTAAGCTTGTGTAACACAACGCTTTACGGTATTGAGACCTAGGGCGTAAGGTGTGCTCTCTACATAATCCGTTGCACTTAAAACAATAGGTAACTTGCGGATGACTATATTGACCATGGACATGACAGCATCACTAAAATACAAAATTTAAGGATACGTAAACACATGGTATTCTACCGAACCTCCAGCGATGAGGGGAGTTGTCGTAAGGCGGAATAAAACTGACTTATTGCAATGCCTGCTAGCCTTTTTAGCGAGCTTCTCGAACATGCTCGCTCGTCGCATATCCTCGTCATCGCGAAGGGTTATAAAGTCGACTTGAATGTCGTCGGCCATGCCCCGTTTCTCGCATCAGCATAAGATGCCTCGGCGTGGCAGCGCATGTGTGAGCCTTCGGCTTCTTGCCGTCTCGAGAGAACGTCGGCGCGCCGGTTTCCCAGACGATACGCACACGCAAGACTACGACCTTGTCGGTTTGCGCCTCGCTTTCCTCGCTGCATGCTGCGCATCGAATGACATCGGCGAGGGGTCCGGCGGCTTGACGCAAGTGATACAGGATCTCGATATTGGCATCGATGATATCTGGCTCACCATCGTCCCAGCAGTCACGCTTAGACGTCTGAGAAGAGCCGGGGTCTCTGTTGGCGGACTGAGGACGTTTGGTAAACAAGGGGGCATGTGTTAGTTGTACGAGCAGTCTACCTCTGACACGCATGGAGGTGAATATCTAAACGCGAGACCTGGTCCAACTACATAGTTGGTGGTCGACAGGGGAAAACCCATTCTCCATGGGCCCAATCTGGTCCTTGGTCTTTTAGGGGGGGCATCGGTACGGAAAGATGAAGTGTCTAAATTTGGCTGGTTGATGAGACCTAGTTATCTATTTTAAGCAAGGAATTTCAGACAGCCCTTTCTAGATTTAGGAGATTGTAGATATTTTGATAAATAATTTTATGAAGGCTGGTCAACGACAATATAAACGTTTGGCGACGGTCATTGTTCTCTTCTGTTGGTTGCCATCTGACTAAGTTAAGGGCTTACCAAGTTGCAGATTCTAGAATGCCATATAAACAAGAATGCTGATTTGTACAGACAATGAATGCAGTAGGGTACGTAACTTTAACTCTCCTCATTACTGTAAATCTGTTTCTCTTTCTCTAAGAAGGACACAGCCTACTGCAGGAATAACGTCACGACAAGCTCGAAGGTTAACACAATCCTTCCTATACGGTAGCCCAATAATCAAGTTTGTTTCCAGTTGTATTCTCAGGGCTCTTTCCCTTAGACTTCTTTCAGTACACTGGGGGGACTTGTGTGCCTCGTATTAGACTCTATAGGCGAAACACCATAAGGCACAGCCTAGATGTAGAAGTCCAGCGTGATACTTCCAACCAAGTCTGATTTGCTAGCCGTCTCGGGTAGCTAATATGCAAACTCGGCACTTGATCAAGACAGAAGATAACTCTCTGATGCCTGAAAAGGGCCGGATTACAGGAGTCAATCCAAGAAGACAAAAGATCTCTGTTACTTGTTACTGCAAATTATACCCCATCCATTGCGCCATGAAGTCGCAGCAGTTCTGCGACTTCTGCCCTCTCCTCACCGTTACTGTACCGTTGTCCTAGCAGTTCATCTACTTGAGACTGGTGTGCCTGAGAAGCCTGTAGAGCAGTACGAAATGGTCCGTTCTCTATGATGAGATTCACGTTTGCTCCGGCCCTGATAAAAACATCTGCACACTCCTTTCGGCCCCAAGCTGCAGCAGCAGCTAATGCGCTACCATACATCCCACTCTGGCTTTGTTGGTTGACATCCGCGCCTGCACCAAGAAGAAATTTGACCGTCTGGACAAATGCCACATGACTTGCTGCTACGAGGGCACTGCCGTAACGCCCATACAGTAAGTGCATATTTACATCTGCTCCTGCTTCGACTAACAACCTGAGCATCTCAGTACCACCTCTGTAAATCCCAAATACTGCTGCCATAAGAGCACTGCCGTACTTCCCAGACGGTACGTGCATATTCACATCTGCTCCTTTTTCGACTAAAAACTCGGTTATATCGACATCTCTGCAAGCTGCGAGAGCACTGCCCGCGCCGGAGGACGCATACCGGTAGTGCATATTCACATCTGCCCCTGCCTGGACTAGAAATTGAGTCATTTCCATATCTCCGAGACTTACTGCTATTTCGAGGGGGGCAACTGCAGGATAAGACACGTAGAATGAAGTCGCATCAACATTCGCATTAACATCTGCTCCCTTGGAGACCAAGAATTTGGTAATCTCAGTCTGTCGGTACTCTATTGCTTTTACAAGGGCAATATCCATAAATCGCGGAAAGGGTAAATTCGCATCTTCGCATCGTTTTATTAGATTCTCGCAGATTGGTTTGCAACCGCCTATAGCAGCAAGTGAGAGGAGATTGTCACCTGAAAGGGATGTCTGCGAAGCTTCAAATTCTGCGTCCTCCCACCAGTCCAGCAGGACATTATAAAACGAGAAACGACACATTATGAATAATGCGACCTTTTGGGGGGGAGATATCTCGGATATTAATCACGTTTACCGGCACCTCGTATGATGGAAGCGCGTCAACGAAATGAAACCATCTTCGGTATAGCAAACTGCTCTCCTCAGGCGAACCAAGGAAGGATTTCAGCAGCCCCGTCAACACGGGGTCAGCCGCTTCTCCCTCTTGGCCTTGTGTATGGGTTATCCAATGCCGCAGTGCATATTCATGAAATGGGTGATGGTAGTGGAAGATGTCGTCAGAGCTGTTGTCAGAGCTGTTGTCAGAGCTGTTGTCAGAGCTGTTGTCAGAGCTGTTGTCAGAGCTGTTGTCGGAGCTGACGTTGAAGAGATTGTCGGAGCTATCGTCGGAGAAATCGTCGGAGCTATCGTCGGGGATGTCGTTCAGGTTGTTATATGTTTCGATAAGGAGCTTGAGACACACCTTAGCAGAATCAGAGTGAGCCTTTGGACGGCTCCAGTGGTTCTTTTCGAAATATTCCGCAACTGATAGATGTGAGAACCGCCAGACCTTTCGCTGAGAGTCTATGACAAGCAGGTTATTGCAAAGATGCAACAGCTTGGATTCTGTAATGCTTTCAGACAATTCAAAGGTATCTTTCTCTGAATCTAGACGAAGGGCTTCGAGAAGCTCGTCACTGTATAGTGGCTTGCCGGCACACATCACCCATTTGAAGGCGTTGTCTGCAAGTGCCCTATCGTGCTCATGACGAGCCTGTATTCCGGCGTAAATGCCATCGTACGTAGTCTTAAGATCGGGGGGGAGCTTTCCTATCCGATCTAAAATAGCCTTTTCCGTTTCAAGGTTGAGTATCTGTTTGATTTGTAAGAATACCCATTGAAACCTGTTCTGTATTAGCGATATTTCTCAATGATTATCTTTGTGTCCCTTACATTCCATCGCTCTGCTGGAGGAGGGCCATAACAATCTTGCTTTGCAGGTTTGCAGACATATCTTCCCAACCCCCGTGGTTGATGATTTCCTCATTAACAAATTTCTCTATGTCTTTTTCATTATGCGTCGCTTTGATTTCGATGTTCGGCTTATCGAGGAATTTGGACCGAATATCGCGGTCACGGCGGCTGGAAATGAAGACTTTGAGAGGACGCTGAGATGTAGAAAGAAGGCCTTCTATCGTCTTGATGATGTTTTTGCGAGAGTCCGGCTCGCATTCGTCAAGGGCATCCAGTACGAGGGTTGTCTTCCGGTAAAGATTCACTGATTCCAGAAGTTGCTTTGCACAGTCGTCCAAGCTAAGTTCCGATGCATTTTGCCTCAGTTTTTTGTAAAGACCCAGGAGTTGTGGTCTCACACAATCAGGGTTCTCTACCGTGGTGGATAATTGGCGAACATAGCTTTTAAGAACGGAGAGCGGATCTCGGCGTTCTTCGTCATTCCGATCACAGTAGAAGAAGGCAAACCCTTCTCGGTTTGGCGAGTTTTCAAGTCGCTTTCGGGTATGGTCGATGACCTTGGAGGTGAGAAAGGTTTTGCCGGCGCCAGCTACGAAATGTCAGCCGCAGAGAAAGCCACCAGCCGAGGGGGCGTACTCACGAGATCCTTGGAGCCACAGGATTACCGACGAATTGGCCTCCTCCCCTTCACAGAATTTCTTATGTTGCAACAACCACTCGCACGTTCCGGATGTTCGAGCCTCCTCGACCCTCTTGTGATGCTTTCCGTATTGCACGGGAGACATCAACTCTAGCATCTTAATCTGTTCCTCGTTGCTCATTCGGTCTAGGACTATTTCGCTGTCGGCGAGATTAGTAACGCATTCATGAAAGACGTTTTTGCGACGTACATCTGGTCTTGAATACTCCGATGGGAGTCTTTTGTGAGCTTGAGAAGTTCCATGACATCAGATCGACTGCGAGAACTGCAAGACAATACTGGAACCACCAGCAGTACGAACTGTGACACCAATCAATGTGTCAAAGTCAGTTCATGAATCTAGTGTAAATATAGTAATAAGTAGCTAACTCTAGGTCTTCAAATAAACTCTACCACGTTTATTGCTCCCCTTGTACTAGATAGCTGCTCGACATATCTCTGACGCGCCCGAGTTGCGTCCAAACCCGGTATTAAATGTCACAGGACAGAACTGCAGCACCATACCGCAACACTACTAGCAAAAGTAAAACGTAGTCAAGTCGGGTGCTTGACCTATCTACAGCTATTAATTATATAGGTACGTACCTGAACAGTAAATTTATTAGATATGTCTAATTTAACCTAGGCGACTCTGATATCAAGAGCAGCAACTCTTCCTTCATAATTTTTTGTTTCTTTCATATATAAACCACTTCTAAGTTCTAAGTATACTACCGTGATAACCCCCCCATTTCTTGAGAGGGAAGATATATGTGATTATTCACTTTAAAAGATGACACTTTCACAACCTTATATCTCCATACTTGCGGATAATTTCAAATCTGAGTTTCTGAGATAAGTAAGCATAAGACCTAAACCTATCCCACCCATCAATAGAAACTACAAACTTGACATTTATTTTGCCGGGGTACCAAGACCCCTAAATTCCGAGACGAAGCAGCAACAATTATACCAGGGCCCCGATGTCACGGAACGGAACAGCAACACTACACCATACCGTTACACTATTAAAGCAGAACGTTATCACGTCAGGCACTTGACAGTCTGCAGCAGCCTATAATAAGCTCATATTTAAAATCGCAACACCCAGGATTGTCCAACGAGTAGCCACAGCATATCAACAACGTCTTCTATAAGCACACACAAAAGAAAAGAGGCGGTATGGCACTCTGAAACTTTCCCCCTCCCCCTTGACTTTCTTGGAATTTTCAAAAGGAAGACAAAAAGGCTTCTGACATCGGCATTAAGCAAACTGTAACACTTGTAGTCCTTTGCTCTTTCGACTCAATAGATCGCTGTGAAGCCTGACAAGCTTAAAGTTTTTGTCTATGGTATTAATATACTAGCTGCGGAGCTATATAACTGATCATAGCAGTGGATAGGCTGCCCGTTGTAACCATTCACCCATTGTTCCTTTGAGGTAATCTCTTGACCACCAACTATTGACCCCTCCGAAAGGGACTAGACGTGCTGCTGACAGACTGGCTAAGCCGCAGATCCAGCCGCAGATCCAGCCGCAGATCCAGCCGCAGATCCAGCCGCAGATCCAGCCGCAGATCCAGCCGCAGATCCAGCCACAGATCCAGCCACAGATCCAGCCACAGATTAGCCACTGGCTGTGCAGCCCTAGGGACCCGGTTTTATCCGCCACACTAATGTTCCTAGATCTTTGTCACGCTTCTGTTCACATTCATTCCCCTCCCTAACACCAACCAAGTTAATATCCATAGAGCGAATATTGTTATGCTCACCGCCAGTGTGGTGTAGCAATGTAACTGTAGCATGTGCATAGCGCTAATGAACAGGTACATAAGCATAATTTGCTATCCTACTATATGTAGAATGCCCAAGACCTACATAGACCCACGTCTTCAGTGCCGAGTCCTATGCTCCGCCTGTTTTATTGAAGTATCCGCAAAGTATCTCTACATTCTTGTAACAGAGGTGTTCTATCGGAGTAGATGGTAGTGTAATATGCGTGCGTTTGTCATGCTCATCCACCACCCAGGGAAAATGCAGGAGGTCTCCATGCAGTGTTATATTCCATCTGCAGGAATGCAGGAAACTGTGCAAGACTGTAATCGGAAGGACTTCTGACCCGTCCTTGATTCTTCGTTTGATAGAGATCGGATCGCTTTCCTCGCTCGGCTTTCGCTGTTCGACAGCTCAAGTGTGGCCGTGGTCCAGTACCCTTTACCACTCTCCGTTACGAATTGTTACTACTCGCTACATACTTCTTCTTCTCCTCCTCCTTCTTCTTCCTTTATTTTTTTTCTCTCTCTTTACCTTGATGTTATTGACAATCGTGCCCTCGCGCCATTTTCCACAAACTCTCATAATATAGTGTAGCAACCATGGCACCCCAAAAGGTGATCACTGTATTCGGCGCAACTGGCGCGCAGGGCGGTAGCGTCGCGTCGATATTCCTCAGCGACACCAAACTGAAAGCTTCCTGGGCTGTTCGCGCAGTGACGCGAGATTTGTCCAAGCCGTCAGCGCAGAGGCTTGTTAGTCAAGGTGCCGAAGTTGTCTACGTAAGTGATGCACGCCCCAAGCTTTCAAAAGATTAGAAGGAATATGTAACTTGCTAATACACTATGGAGGGTGACTTGAGCAACAAAGAGTCCATAGCCAAGGCTATTGACGGCTCGTATGCAGTGTTTGGTGTCACTAACTACTGGGAGAGCATGGATGCTAGTCTAGAAATCCAGCAAGGAAAGAACTTGGCAGATGCTGTCAAGGTATGTTACTTTGAATTGATGGGCAGCCTCGACGCGGTATATTAACATGAGGGCGCAAGGATGTAGGAGTGAAGCATTTTATCTGGAGTTCTCTACTCAACATCAAGGAACGTAAGACTACCCACAGATCCCCTTTCTGAATGTCTTTCTAACAATTCAGCAGTATCAGGCGGAAAGCTGTCAAACGTGTACCACTTTGATAGCAAAGCGGAGGTGGAAAGGTATATACGCACGATGGGTATCCCAGCGACCTATTTCCTACCTGGGTTTTACATGACAGCAATCCCAGGTGAAATGTTCACAGCGCACCCGCCTGACAATGCTTGGACCTTCGCGTTGCCAGTGGCGTCTAGTGCTATTATTCCCATGTACCACCCTGGGGATACAGGCAAGTACGTCAAGGCAATTGTCTTAAATGCTGATGAACTACTGGGCCATCGAGTTCTCGGGGCTACGGCCTACATGACGGCTCAGGAGGTTGTAGAGGGTTTCGCAAAGGTTTTCCCAGAAGCGGGGAGAACGGCGAAATACTTCCAGGTACCAGAAGTCATGTTTCCAAGCCTCATGACGAGCAAAGGTCTACCCGATTTTGCTATCTTGGAACTGTACGAGAATCTACAGCTGCTTGAGGAATTCGGGTACTTTGGCGGTGCGTCTCTTGATGAATCGCACCGATTTCTGGAAGATCCTTTGACTACTTGGGAAGAATACGCGAAGGGTGCCTCGGGATTCAAGGGACTTAATTAAGGAGTCATGGCTAGTAATTACTTTTGTATCGTATATTACTACAGTCAAATGTCAGGCTCCCCTAGTAGCATCACTTCGTAAAGACAATGACAACTTTTTTGCTTCTCGAACTGTGATGAATCCAACTAAGATCAAATATATTAATGCCGGGGGGAAATAAATCATGACTACCGCACGCCCGTTTTAATAGACGTCACTCTTCTTGACTTTAGTCCTTGGGGCATGTGGTGAATGAAGCAGGGGAGGATTTCCGCTAAATCGGCGATTGAGAAGCAAAATTTTCTGTGGAGACGCAGCACTTCCACTCTATAAATACTGGCATTGCTCGTGACTGAACATGCTCGTCTGCTTTTTCTTGTTAAAGCGGCTATTCTATCACGCACCGAGTCGAGTTCATCGGTCTATCGAGTTAAAATTAATATAGCTCAACTACCTTTGGAAATATGAGTTTCACTCAGTTGTTCGTTTCAGTTGTCATCGTGGGTGCCTTAATGGCTCTTGCTCGCCGCTTTCGCGGGCTAGGACAGCGTCAAAAAGACTACCCTCCTGGGCCCCCTACGTTGCCAATTATTGGCAATATCCTGCAGATGCCCAAAGAGAAAGGCCATCTACAGTTCGAAAAATGGGGCGAAGAGTATGGCCCAATGTATTCCCTTATCCTCGGCGGACAAACCGTTATCGTCATTTCCTCGGAACACGCGATGAGAGACCTTTTGGAAAAAAGGGGCGCGGTTTACTCATCAAGACCAGACTCATACCTCTCGCATGATGTTCTCAGTGGCGGTCTTCGCGTGGTTTTTATGGTATGCCATACACTTTCTCTGTCCGCACCTTGTGGCTCTAGTTTACTGATGCATTTCCGAGGAGTAAAGAAATACGACAAGTCTCTCAAACTTGCTCGAAAGCTTGCGAAGGGGGTGCTCAGCGATAATATGGTGCGGAGCACATTTCTCGCTTACCAGGATCTCGAGAGTAGAGCAATGCTTGTTGGTTTCCTTGAAAGACCAGATCAGTTTATCAGCCATCTGAAAAGGTTTACTACTTCCTTCGCCACCCAGATGGTATTTGGGCACCGTACGCCAAGCGAGGACGACTTATTCATGAAAAAACTGTTCCACGTCCGTAACACATCTACCCTACACTCTAGCTCTGAGACTTTCTAACCTAATATTAGCATCTTGAGAACTTTTCCTTGCTGTCCGGCACACATGTGAGTCAATTTCTCCCTTCGGTTGCAGTAGAGGCTTTGCCGTAATTCGGCGCTGGGAAGCCTGCGATCTACTAACCCTGATGATTTACACTAGACGGCCAACCTACTCAACATCTTCCCCATATTGAGACGATTACCTGATTTCTTGCTTCCAACCAGACGGCGAGCGAAGAAATTGCACCTGGAAGAACTGAAGCTGTTTGTAGAGAAATACACAGCTGTAAAGAGTCAGGTTCGTCGGGGTATAGCAATGGTACGAATTTGCGCATGATTCAAGTTAGCGCTAAAGACTAACGCGAAATAATCATTTTAGCCATGCGCTTCAGCTATGTTTGCAGAGGCTCAGGAGAAAGAAAATGTGCCTGACGATCTTATGGCCTACTTCTCCGGTTCACTTCTCCAGGCTGGGTCAGAAACAACTATGGCTACGCTGCTAGGTTTTGTCCAGGCGATGGTTATCTTCCCTGATGTCTCCAAGGCTGCACAGGCAGAAATTGATTCCGTGTGTGGAGATCGTCTTCCTTCCGTGGAGGATTGGAAAGACTTAGCCTACATTCGCGGGTGTATCAAAGAGAGCCTCCGTTGGATGCCTACCACCATTCTCGGTGTCCCGCATAGCGTTGAAGTAGAGGATCAATATATGGGGTACAGAATTCCGAAGAATGCAACCATTATCTATAATGTTTGGTAAGTATTGTATGCCCAACGGGGGACTGTCGCTCATTCTTCTCTCAGGGCTATCCACAATGACCCAAGCCGATATCCGAATCCGCGCGACTTCGATCCCACCCGTTGGGCAAACGACAACCAAAGTTCATACGAGTCTGCTCGCAACGAGGATGTAACACAGCGTGATCATTATTCCTTCGGCATGGGTCGTCGCATGTGCTTAGCCATGAACCTGGTTGACCAGTTTATGTTCCTGGCGATTGCGCGCTTGCTCTGGGCCTTTGATTTCAACAGGGCGGTCGATGGTAAGACCATGCAGGAAATAATCCCCAATATGGAAGATCTCTCCAACGGACTCTTCACAATGCCAAATCCCTTCGCGGCCGACATCAAACCGAGGGGTGGCAAGAGAGCTGAGCAGATCCGCGAAGCTTGGCAGAGGGCGAAGACGGAATTGTTGGACCAGGACCTGCAGTGGAAAGAAATCCCAGTCAGCCCATTCAAAGACTAGCCTTTACCACACTTGTGAGTCGTGTACATGTGTTCTTGGGTGCCAGTTAACCATGCCCACACCTCTCCTAGGGCTTACAAACGCAAGTCGGTGGGCGGCGCAGCACAGTTAGGGGGATTCCAATCGGCAGTTAACAGGTGGTCGGCCGTTTATAGTAGCAGCCAGCCTGCCTGAGCCAGCGTATCATGGTTCGGAGGACTACGGGAGGAGTAAGGCGGCCATTGTGATGCAGAGTGGGGGTTTTTACGATTATACTATGCAGGATAAATGTCACGTTCTGTTCAAGTTGTATCCCTCTAGGGCAACCCATTGACAGCAGGACCGGGCACTGTGAGCTGGTACCTACACACACAATTAAAGGGCGCGAATACCTCGCATCCCGGCTAGATACCCCAGTCTACTCAATACAGATCGGTAGAGGGATTGTATTGGAGGCACACCGTAGGATGTCTATGCGGTGAAACGTACTCCAATTCTACATTATGTCAAAGGTTCGGATGACTTCTCGGTGAATGGTGGCATGATATGTCTGTCGCAAGGCTTGCTGTTTTCGACTTGGGTGGCTCACTTAAAGTCCCAGACGCAACTTGAGACCACTTTGGTCAAATGCATAAATCCTACGCCGACACATTAGGTACCCCGCCAATCTTAATGTAATGTTGCAACCGAGTAGGTAGTATTATACTCCTGTACATCACGCCGTATCCGCAGCTTGTACGACCCATCCCATGCTTGCTCTTGTCACCATCAAGTCTTCCGATCTCGAGCGTAAATGCATACCAGGTTATTGACTGTATATCTGGTTTGGTCCTAAAAGCCGCGTAATTTGTTAAAGGTAGACTGGGTCAAGGAGTTACAAACGTGGTATAAAGTATCTCGGTATATATGTAATGACGTATTCTTATCGAATGATTGGGAAAGATACATTTAACGCCCATATCGTACGTTTTCTGTAGTGAGAATGGATCGACGGAGTTAAGAGTGACTTAAGACCAGCGAGGAGATGAAGTAGATATTTCTTAACAGTACCTATGGCCACTCACCCGGATGCAGATGAAAACAGCGTGCTAGTTATTTATTCTCTGTTAAAGTCTCTCATTCAAATGCAGTGGTACTCACCTTGCTCTTGAAGGGGATAGGCTAAACTCCCATCCACATACAATGACTAGAGTTTTCAATTGGGAACTTAAACTACCTAGTATCAGCATAAAACGCAATTCAATTCAACGCGATTTTCTAACTAAGAGAGTGTGGCGCGATCTCTTATACCGAGAGACTTGGCTAAAAGTGATGGTGTGGACCATATACTCAACTCATACTATAATAACCCCAAGGTGGCTACACAACACCATTCCGCCATTCACACTCAACCATTCCATCCAATGCAAAATCGAACAATCAGTGAGCTAGATCAAGTCCTTCCAGAGCTCACCCCGGGGGCGAAAGACTAAATAGGGGCCGTCATGTCTTGTTGTGAAGATATCCTCTAAGTGAAATTCCCCTGCTCGCTCTCTGCCCTTTGCTGCACCAACCTCGCCAAGTGTGCTTGGTGCTGCTTCAAAGTCAAAATACCATAAGGTCTTAGCTAAGATGAGACTACTCTCAAGATACGCCATCGTCTTCCCTGCACAGGAGCGTGGCCCTGTCGAGAAGGCAGCAAATGCATCATACGCGGATTTCTTCCCTGGAGTGCGTGGCTCGAGCCAGCGCGCGGGCTTATACGCAAATGAATCTGGGAAGTACGCCTCGTTGTGGTGGAGGGCGTACGAGCTAACACCAAAGAGCGTACCTTTCGGGATGACATGTCCGTTTATCACGAGAGGTTGATTGTCGTCCGGGTCTTGACTTCTCCAGAGGGTTCCAGGGACTGGTGGTGACATACGCAGAGACTCATCGATACAAGCCCGAAGATACCGGCAATTTGCTAATTGTGGCCCGCTCTTGATCTCCTCTGCGCTGGCAAAACTAGAGCGGACTTCCTGTGCCAACTTTCGATAGCATTCAGGATTTCGAGAAAGGTAAAAGAAGGTAGCGCTCGTCGCTGTTGCTGTAGTGTCCGAGCCTAGACGTTCCTCTATCAGTAATGGTTGATACAATGTTCTCTCTGTCACAACTTACCTGCCACAACAAGGAAATGAGCCTCCCACCAAACACTTTTTCCTCTTGCTGTGTCGTTTAGCTCAGTACCTTCAGTTATAAAGGCATAAAAGTCGCGCCCTCCATCCGGCCCCCTAGCGACACGATCCCGTATCAGTTTGTCTAATAGTCGTGAGTACTTCTCCCTAGACTCGAAGAATATCAAGTCGAGAAAACTATAAGCCCACAGCCGGGAGAGGTAGAACACGTGGTGCCAAATGTTACCACGATATAACCCAAATGCGAGGGCCTTCGAAACGAAGCGATTTTCGTCGCTTGTTTGAACATTCAGGGGAGAACCAAAACTGAGCTCAGTAACAATATCTAAAGCAAGATGTCTCGCTTTTTCTGTCATATTAAGTGGCTCGGAGTTTTTTGAAGCCTCTAAAACTTGCCTCAGATATGTAGCAACATGTCCCATTAAGGAGGGTTCGAAGGACTTCACAGCACGTTCAGTTAAAGCGGGAGCTATCATTTTTCGTTTGGCCCGGTGGACGTCTTTATCACGGGCGGTAAAAACATTATCGACATTATTCCGTACGGAGTTCCCGTATGTGTAGGCTTTGGAAACACGGCCATTCTGATATATGTCTATTGAACTTAGCAGGTCTGCTAGTCGTGATAGTATAGTACCAGACGAACCTTGGAATGCCTCGACAGTGTTGAAAACTAATCGGTTTGGCGCTAGGCGGACTACTGGACCTATCATGGCAAGAGTCAGAGTGCCTAAGTCAATGAGTTATCCCTTATCCCTTGGCTCTGGGTGTATAATACCGTATTTCTGGTGGGATTGAAAAATCTCCAGATGCAGATCCTTCTTGAAGGCGTGGAAGCCAGCAAACCAGTCGGAAAGCTTGGCCAGGAGTGGTCCCGGGTATTTTCTCAACGGATGCAGGAGGATAAGGTAGCTCGCATAGAGGAGAACCTATACAGTGATTACAATGAGTACCGCCCGTCCGCCGACGATGGAGTTGTCTTACAGAAGATGCGACCAAAGAGACGGAAAAGATCGAAACGGAATTCAGTGACGCTGCAAGTGCCATCTTAGTCGACTTGAAAGGAAACAGTGGGTGCGGGCGTGGGTGATGAGGTTGAAGATTACAGTAGATGCCATGCAACGCGCTGAAAAGTTATTCAAGAACAAAGAATCGCGTCTTCCCCACTTCCGTCATAGTATGCGTAATTTGTCCTATTAGATACCTTAAGTATCTGCCTACACTGCTGCTGTGTGACACGGAATGACAGTATACCGGAGTTTGCTCGATACCACCTTGTCTATTTATAGTTGCCCGCCTATCCCGGGCGACCGCATTTCGTAGCCTGCCTCGGGGCACATGTATCAGCAATTACGTCGTGTGCAATGAGACTCACGGGCTGCAGGGCTGTGGCACCGACTCCAACCGAGGCGACAGGATTACGCCCAAATTCATTTGGTGGGTTGACTTGCATTTTCTTGCCATATCTTTGCGAAACTAAGCGCCCCCAATGCGACATCGATGCTACTAGCAGGTCCACGCCTGGCAGACAGGTCGGGTGGCCTCAATGAAGGCCCCGGTCGCAGACGGATTCCTTTGGATTGATTTGAATTGACATGCTTCGCGGTCTGGTCGGGGTTGGCGGAGGAATTAAAAGCAGAAGATAATACGTGCTGCCAACCAAAGTAAGACCCTCATCCATCTCCACCTGTGTTGTGCTCCCGTGCGAACCACTTGCCTTCGCCTGCCGTACAGGAGATATCTGGTAACAATACTTTACCCTCGCGCACAAGAGACAGCAGCAATGGAGTTCCAGTTACCGCGTAACAACAACGCCTTGGGTTATACAATTGTCACTATACTCTTCGTCATCTCCACGCTCGCTGTCCTCCTTCGATTGAACACAAAGATTTTAATTCTACGCCAACCTTCTATAGTAGACAGTGAGAACCCGTTTTGTAAGCCTCGCAGTAATTATAGTTGCGCTGACTTAACAGTTCTACTCGCCGCCGGATATGTATGTTCGTCAACCGCCGGATGTGACCGAGGTACTGACAGATGCGCAATAGGCAGGTTGGACAGCCTGTATTGCATTCACCTATGGCCTGGGCCAAAACCCTGGCCTCTTCGTCCATGCCGACGAACTTCCTGCAAATCCAGTAGCATTGATCCCATTTTTACGGGTCAGTAGCCAAAACGCGCGCGAAGAGAAACTAGTATGGCTAACGAGGGAGCGTTGTAGACCGTATTCATCCTGAGCGTGCTCCTCAGTTTCTATATCCCCCTCCTCAAGTCAGCTATCATGCTAGAATGGCTCCAAATCTTCGTCCCAAAAGGCACTCGTAACGCCATCTTTTGGTCATGTCACCTTGTCATGTGGTCAAACATCGTCTTCTACATCGTCATCATTGTCCTTGAATTTATCGCATGTTCTCCAGTAGCGTACAGGTTCGCACACTACATCTTGCTGAAATGAGTGGTACCGCGCTAACGCAGTATTCATAGTTGGGACAAGACGATACACGGTGGTCATTGCAATATTTTCGATTCGGCCTGGCTTGGCGCAGTAACATCTGGGGTTAACTTACTCACTGATATCGCTATCTTGCTTATCCCGCAACAGGTCATTTGGAGGCTGAATATGTCCAGAGCAAAGAAGGTTGGTGTCTCGATTATATTTGCGGTTGGCATTCTTGGAGTCGTTGCCGCCATTGTACGGACCGTCTACATTGTCAGATCGGCTGGGGAATACACCACTGACTATACGGTATGTTGCACTTGTTCAATCTTCTAAATAATTTAACCAGTGTGTCAAAAAAGCGCAGCTCTGACAGCTAATTGTTTAGTATGCCTTCTCCTCAGTTGTGCTCGCCGTTCTCGCCGAGGGCACATCTATTATCTTTGTAATCTGCGCACCCGCAGGGTTGAGGACCGTCGCGACACTACCCAAAGTGATGACTAGCTTGCGTTCCTTGGCCGATAAATCGGTTGAATGGCTCCGTGGTTCAACACGATCTAGAATGGAATCAAAATCCTCTGGACGACCACATATTCGCACGTTTGGTTCTCCGAAGAATAACGACTCATACACTGAACTCGACGGCTATCATATGAACTCTCTCTCACAGAAGCACTTCCCCCAGACGGCAATTTCCTCGCAGACACAACAGCCACAAGCTAACAAAGTTAGAGAACCTACTCTCACACAGCGCGCTATTGTGAGAGAAACGGAATTCGACGCCACCAGCGCTAAGGGCTACGACACCAATTCAGCGGAAGAACAGCTCGCGCACCAACATCCGTGGATCAATGACGACGGATCTTGAATGTGGTTAGCCTTTAAAACCCCCATGGACGAGATACCAGGGTCAAGAAAGAGCCGGAGCGTCTCCGCGTCACAACTGATCATTCAACTCTATTGCCTATATGTAGATGTTACAAGTCCTCCCTAGTGTTGCTACTTTCTACACTTCCCAGGCACTCTAGGTTATCGCGAGATGGGGGTATATAAGACGATCACGGTGGCCGTCACCAAAGCCTAGCATACGTTGCAAATAGACTACTATCTTACGCGGCTGCTAGTTTTTGGCTCTCTTTTCTTTTCTTTCCGGCTTGCATGTGTTACTTGGTTGCAGTGCCTACATTTTTTGTTACTGAAGTAACGATAGTAAGTTATCTGCACCGTCGGGTTAAGTACCTAGGTACCTATACGCATCAAAGCAGGAGACCTGGCCCCACTGCACGAACGAGGGAGGATCTCAACCTCATGAGAGTGGGAGAGGGAGAGGTAAGAAGAGTGTATGTACTTGGCGATATTCTGTTGCCTGGAGAGTGGATGGGGTGACATACCCATAGTGGGCCAGTGCCCCGTGCGTCGTCCTATGTAGGACTGTGACAGGACATCAGTTCCCATATCAACAGTCCACCAGGCGAGTACCTAGTCCCTACCTATACCTTAGGTACTGTAATGTATTGTGCCACATCTTCACAGCTACATGTTACATTATGCGTGCGCTGTATAGTCGGTGAGTGCTTACTACTAGGTAGGTACTTACTGTAGAACAAAATTCTCTACTCCCGCCTTGATGCCCCCGCGTGAGGCTCTGAGCATCCCATGCATCAACAGGGGGGCGCTAGTCTAGTGTCCGCAAGATCTCACCCGATATGATTCAACCTTCTTTTAAATTGGTCGTGCATGGGACAGACAGACTTACATGTATCCATGCAGAAGACAGCAGCCAACGATGTAGTCAAGCATGCAACCTCTCAGCCTCTGGCTCCATTTCCCCTCAAACTATTACATCCCTTGCTCCGAAGACCTGCCGCGTACATACTTCCTGTATTGCCTCACTAAGTGTATCAGCAATATGCATTCCTTCTATGTGACCATGATGCAAATGAATAGGCCCTTGCCCGAAGTCATCTATCCGTGCCCAGAAACTACCTAGGTATGCAATACTCTGACGGTCGGCAGGGCATGTTTGTCACCAACAGCATGTGTACCGGCGGGATCCGGCGAAGTACAGATATGTACCTCGTCTCGACTTCGGGTACCTAGTTTAAGTCCGCGGCAGGATTCTACAGACCTACAGGTGCCCCACAGCACATCCCACCTGCTACAACATACCTACATCTTCTACTCATCGCGCAATTCGCCGACCGGTCTCCCTAAACCAATAGTAGATCGCTGTAGATAGTAGTAGGTAGTTATTTCTGTTGTTGTTATTTCCAGTTTGGGCAGTAGTAGGTAGGCTACTCTACGAAGCGCGTATGCCTAGGCTCCAGCGCATCGATCTGCCTAACATGTTCACGCCGCCCCAATACATGCGTTCCCACACTACATTATGCCCTGAAGTGTGCTGCGGATATACATATCCTTCTGCATGTAGGTATACAGATAAAGGAAAAAGAAAGTAGTTGCCATAGTAAAGCTCCTACCAGTGCTTGCGCGAATACAGAGACGATACTGCACAAGTAGTAGGCTTGCTTTCAGTAGAAACTATACCTACCTCGTTTAGTTAGGGTGTATAGCTGAAGCCTGCATGGGCAGCCAATGTGCAGTACCTCGGACTGGTAGGCAGTTCATCCGATGCTACAGAATCTGCGTATAGCAAATAACCAGCAGTTTACAAGAAATGCACAGCAAGAGCTCAATCCTGTAGAAAGGAGGTAGGCTCCTAAGCAAAATAAACCATTATGATTAACCCTCCATTGCCTTAGACCCGCATTGCTTCCAGCTTCACTGTGCCTGATGATTCCACGATCAATCCCGGCCAGATTACTTGTTACCAAGTTCTTGAATGATATTCTCAACGTTGGCGAATGCCAACTCGTCCATTGTCTCCTTCCACAACCTTTGTGCAACATTTCTTCCCTGCTCTGTATACACAAAAGGCGCCATGCTGTTTCCCATTAGTCATGCGGTCTTCAAGCTGGATATGACGATTATGCATAGTACTTACGGTCTGAGCCGGTCGCCATCCACGACTTGGCCGTGCGACGCCTCCCCCTGGCTAGTGGCAGCATTGACCACAACACGTGCGCCAACAGCGGGAGCTCGGCCAAATAGCCGGAAGTAGATTGCAAGGGGGTATTTTAGCGCGCTGTCATGAGCATCCCGGGACAAACCCGACGAATGGCAGAGTCCCGGGCAGGCTGCGTTGATGATGGCTACAGGCGGGGAGATCTTCTTCGCCACCTCTGTCAGGAAGAGCTGGCCGAGCAACTTTGAAGTGCCGTACCGTTCCTGCATGTCCCACGGCGCAGTTTTATCATCGAGCGCGCCCAGCAGAGGGTCGGCATCCCTCTCCTTAAACTTGGTCATGCCGGACGTGTCCGATGAGACAATAGTGATCTTGCCAGGCAAAGCCGTTGACTTCTTGGCCCTGAGCGTGGGCAGAAGTAGAGTAAGGAGGAGCACAAGGGATATGTAGTTGGTTTGAATGTCTTCTTCGTGTCCAGTTGATGGATTGATGTGCATGGCAATTCTGAATATTCCAGCATTAAGGACGACAATGTCCAATCGCTCAAGTTCAGATGCGCGCCGTGCGAAGCTGGTAATTGAATCGTAGGCCAACATATCCAGCTTCCACACCTCGATGGTCGCTGTGTGCGGGCTCCTCCCTTTGTTAAGCTGCTCGGCTGCAGCTTGGCCTTTTACTTCATCTCGTACTGCGATGATGAGCTTCCCAAGTCCAAGACCCAGGAGCTGCCGAGAGATTTCCAAGCCAATGCCCTGGTTTGCCCCTGTGACGATTGCCGTCTTCCCACTCAGGTCAACATCGCGGGCCGAGACAGCAGTTGGGTGCTCGAAGAGCTGCCTCTTGAACCAGTGCGACATGGTCGCATACTTCTCGGGCGAAACGTCAAATGAAGACATCGTGATATTAACGTATGTAGAAGGCGGTTGCAGTTGGCGTCGTTTATCAGGCCACTGGAAAATTAATTTGAGCGCGAGGACTGGAACAAGATCAGGTTTCCGATCAGGATCGAACGAAAATAAAGTTGGATAGATCACCGACAGGAAGGAAATAAAACGGGAGAATGAAAAGACAGACAGCGCGTAGACCCAAAAGGTATTACCTAGGTAGCTAGCTACCTCATCAACCAGATTCGTTACAACATAGGGTAGCAACTACAACCCTATCAAGCGAAATGCGCACATAGCCCTACGAGCTCCAAAGAGAACAAGGGCTGAGCTAGGGTTTGGAAAATATACTCGAACTATGCATAATTTTCCCGTAAGGTGCTAAAAGTCTATATGCTCTCTTAGGAGCCTTTCAGGGATAAAACGGCAATACTACCTAATTAGATTCTAATTATCTGGTCGCGAAGATCAATGAGGCCGTCAATATGTGCGGCCCCCAACCAGCTGCACTCCAAATACGAGTTCTCAGATCCAGTCTCGCACGGTAGCTGTTCCACATAGATGTAGCCCGGCATCCATCTCAGTGCCATGTTACATTTACATGCGGCACAACGCGTGGTCAAAGTTATACTCCGCCACTCAGGGCACACACTAGGTAGACGTTTTAGTTAGGTCACTACGGTCCATCAGAATGGTCGATCTATCCGCTCAAAAAAGCCTCTTTTACATGTACGATCCTTTACAAGCCCCCTAACTGTGTGTTGCCTCATCGGTGTAGACAAACTACAGTAATCAGGACGAACACTAATAATAACTCCCGTAGCTCAAGCTTGGAGATTCAGCTTCACGCATGGAATAGGAGTAGGCAGCAACTATCAAAATAGAACCTGTGAAGAAGTGATGCTACATTTTCTGCTCAAGGCATAGCCCGAGGTGGATGGAGGGATTCAGGTCGCAAGGACATATTCTGCCCACAACCTCCACTTACGATTGATTATCGCCACTATAAGTTCTGTGTTTACGCCAAGTGAGGCGAATGATGTCTACGAGAAGTCGCCGACGAGGAGTAGACCGCCTTCAACCAATCTCTTTAGGATTCACATAAATACGCAGATCTCTACCAATGACGTCACTTCGTTGGCTGTGGCTTTTGGCCCTCCCTACTAGTTTTTGTCTGGACGTTGCCACTGTATTCAGAAATAATGTCTGGTCTGCGCAGACTACCTTTCACGTTCGTGGCGAACCAGGGTTCGCCAATGTGACGGAAAGATGGACGGTTGTGGGTGCTCCCACCTACTCGGCGGTGATAAGTCCAGGAACAGAGAAGGATTTGATGAAAAGTGTATGTATGCTGGAAGCATTCAATATCCTGTGCTCCATGTACTTATTAATTTTAGGTCCGCTTAGCAACCCGCAACAATATCCAGTTTCTCGTCACTGGGGGGAGACACAGCGTGAGCACGACACTAGCACAGCTGCATGATGGCTTAGCAATCGATCTCAGCCAATTTGACCAAGTCGTGGTGGACTCAGACAGAGAGACTCTCACCATTGGCGGGGGTGTTCGCCAAGGACAATTACTTGATTCCGTCTACGAGGCGGGGTTTGTCATGCGTGAGTGTTCGACACGCAGATGGCTTACAAAAAAAAGAACCGTGGCTCATTTTTGTGTTAATACAGAACAGGGCTCCTGCAGCTGTCCTGGATACGTTGGGGTAACTGTTGGCGGCGGTATTGGGCGCTTTACCGGCGTGTTTGGTATGGCTATCGACGCCCTGGTGTCTCTGCGTCTCATCACCGCTGATGGACGACTCCTCACCGTCTCTAAGACTTCTTACCCAGATCTATTCTGGGCCATTCGTGGCGCAGGCGCGAACTTTGGTATCGTCGTATCAGCCACTTACAAGATCCACAAAATATCCGACCATCCCGACCAACTACAACAGGTTTTCATAGTCGACGTATCTCTGCCCGCCAATAAAAGCTCTGTTTATTTCGACCTTCTAGAGTCTTACCATGGAAATGGCTCCTTGCCCGCGAATCTAGCGCAGATTACTGCCCTAACTTGGGACGAAGAGTACAATTCTGTAAGTATTTCGTGATACGATGCATGCCACTGAGTCATAAAACAGTTCTAACAATATACGCCGCAAACGGCACACAGTCTATGGTCCTGGGTAACTGGATATACATGGGCCTCGAAGATGAAGGTCGCAAGATTCTGGCGCCGGTGTTGAGCCTTGACGCACTTAATATTTCCGCTAGAATGGTTCCGTGGAATCGTATCACCGCCAGTCAGGGCTTCGGACAGTTCGACGCCGCTCTTTGCGAGGCTGGTAAGGTCCGTGACCACTATGCAGCCACGGTGCGCAAAATCTCAGCAAACACTCTCCAAACGGTATTTGAGAAGCTCACACGCTTTCTCATTGACCACCCGGATGCGCGCTCCACAAGCATGCAGGTCGAAACTTTCCCCAACCAGGCAGCGCTAGCTGTGCCCGCAGAGTCAACGGCATACCCCTGGAGAGATGCTTTGGCGCATTTGTAAGTCGACATTTGCGCAATTATACACGTTGCTTGAGGCTAATAATACGGTCTGCGATCAGTGCACTGGTATTCACATTGGACAGCAGCAGGAACGTTGCTACAACCAGAGCCGCATCGAAACTTGGCCCCGAGATCAGGAGCGATATCTCACGAACATCTGGGTATCCTGGGCTTACGGTCTACCTCAACTATGCTCATGGTGATGAGCCTATTGAGTCTATCTACGGGCGCGAGAAGCTACCCCGGCTAGCAAATATGAAACGGAGATGGGACCCCGACAATGTCTTCTCTTTCCAGCATGCAATACCCACAAGGTATCCATGAGCATATATGCAATGAGCCTTTGATTACTAAGAGAGGGTTGTTTATTGAAACGGCCACTTCTATTATGTATTTGTTCATGCTGAAATACTGCTTTAGTGTCAAGAGGCGCTGGAGCTGTAGATTTCGTTTTAACAGTTCATATACTATAGACTTGATTGCCTTCTTTTCTAAAAGAATGACCCAGCTTCATCTCTAATCCCCTTTTAATATTATTGGTGCTAGCACGGGGCAGGTATGGTATCAGGCAGAAATGCAAGTATACAATTGGTTGATGTACGTAGGCGTTTTGTGCCTCATGAGTTCGGAATTACAACATTATACCCTCGGGGTTTTCATAATAAGGCATATATTCCAACAGTATTAGTCCCGAGCGCCGCAGCCGTGACAGAAACATCTGCATCTCATTATGTGGCCGGCACTCTATCTGCCCCACTCAATGAGATCATCTTTTCTACTAGTACGATCATGAGGCGTGCAGCAGTCTTACATACGCAAAGTCGATGATTTTTGGAGTACAGTTATAAAGATATAAGCAGGCAGCAGGCTAGGCACCGGCAATCTCACATCCTCTGTTACTTGCCACCGAAAAACCCCCGCTCTTTCTACACGGCAGAAGGAGCAGACCGAGGATCAGAGGAAATGAATATCAGCGGATATGCTTTCATTGTGGGTGGAGGTACGTTTGACTGTCTTTCCGTTTACCCGAAGTTGCGGCATATTTGGGCGATTAGGAACTCACAAGAAAACCTCAACGGATTAGGTGATGGGATCGGTAAGGCTTGCGCTCTCGCATTTGCGGAAGAGGGTGCGGCGGGCATCCTCATAGCCGATATCAACTTGGACACGGCCAAGGAAGTTGCAGAGCTATGCAAGACGAAGTCAACAACGCCGCACTTCAGCGTCGAAGCCATCCAGGTTGATGTAGCAGTGGAGGAGTCAGTCAAGGTCGCGGCATCAAGGATGACTGCGCTTTTTCCGCGCATTGACTACTGCGTTAACTGTGCAGGAGTAAGTGCCGATGATACGATATACACGAGCCGGAGACTGACGGCCTGCCTATCTTGGGGCACGATATCCAGATTGGAGTGACACGGGCACTTGAGACTGCGGAAGCCGAATCCTTCGAGTTCCGTCGTTTCATGGACGTCAATGTCACGGGTACATTTTACGTCACACGGGAAGTCTCCGCCATCATGAAAACCCAGGAGCCCAGGATGTACGATATAAGATTCCCCCGGCGAGGCTCTACGCGTGGGTCCATCGTGATCATGGCATCAACGGCATCCTTCGCGGCCCAACCGGCCATGATACAATATACGACGTCGAAACATGCAGTCCTAGGACTGGGCAAGAATGCAGGTCTGTAGTTTTTTTAGTTTTTTTAGACCGAAACCGATCATCTTGCTTGCATGCCAGAAAACTAACACAAGTTTTCAGCCCTTGACTGTGCAGCTCACGGGATTAGGGTAAACTGTGTGTGTCCATCGTGGGTGGATACAGGCATGGTGCAGCGAGCGGTAGCTCAGGTTCAGGGGTTGAAAGAAATGATAGAGAACTACGTTCCATGTGGAAGGATGGCACAGCCTGATGAAGTCGCCGACGTGGTGTTATTCTTGAGTAGTCCTAGAGCTAGCTATGTGACCGGGTCCGCTTTCATTATTGACGGCGGTACAACCCTGACCTGTCATGTCTAGAATCGAAGTTCGTACTTGGAGCAACCATGCACCTCTGTTCCACCAAGCTTCCTGAATCGGGCAGGTTTTATTCTTCGAAATTGGCGGAGCCGACCTGCTTACTCCTATATATGTAGATGGCATTCCGCCAGTTGACCTGGCTTGTGTAACCAGAATGATGCAGGCTGAGTGCAGATGGTGCAGTCCGACGTTGCAGCGCATTGCACCCCCCAGTAAATACCGTATCTGTAGCCATTCGCATCATAGATAATTATCGTTCTCATTCACCTCATATGCAGTCATCACAGTACCTAGCCGCGCGCATCGCACCCTACTAATTAGGTACTTACATTAGGTGGTAATTAGGCCAATGTAGCTTGGTTGTATCTCCAAGTAACAGAACAACTCGCCTCTTGAATAAGAACAACTTATTGATTTCATAATGCAATACACCACAGAGTTACGCGTAGGTAGTCGCCTTCCAAGTGTATATTAGGTATTCAGACCTGGCCCGTGTGTCTTTCGACCTTATCGAGCCTTGCCTAGTATCACGCATATTATCGAGTTCATCGCTTCCAAACAATTCTCGTCGCCATGCCCGCACAAGAATCTGAGGCAGGTCCCTCAGTTGGATACATTACGCAGGGCTTCCCGGCACCCGGACTTCGCCGAACTGTTCGGCATATCACCGGCCACAATGATGAGGGCAAGACTATCTTCCTAACTACGGACTGTGGTGACCACCACTCTCTTATGGGGGAGCAACAAGCAATCGCCAACATTCTCTACTCCACGATGGAGACCCCAGTGGACTTGAATGATAATGTCGATATCAAACATGCCAAGGAAAAGGAGGTGAGTATGTTGACGATGACCTTACAGAGGAAGCGCTCTTATCTAGCTGCATGCCTGATTTTTGCTTGACTCTTACCTCCGTTAATGTGTATCTACCTTTGTTGCACCTCGCGCTGACTCATATGAACAGCCACCATTGCACTATCGTAACGGAAGTGTTGTGCGCATGGTAGATTTTGGCCCAGGCGTTCGCTCTCCACTCCACCGTGCCATCTCTATCGACTATGGTGTTGTTCTAGAGGGCGAGTTCGAGCTGACGCTGGACTCCGGGGAGACGAAAATAATGCGTCAGGGGGACGTTAGTATCAATCGCGCCGGAGCGCATGCGTGGCGCAATGTTACCGGCAACGGTACTCTGCCAGGCCGCATGTTGTATGTCATTCTTGATGCGAAAGACGTGGTTGTAAACGGGACAAAGCTAGTCGGCTATCTTGACTGGCTTGAGAAGTACCATACTCAGGAGGAGTGATGAGCTTTAGTGGATTCGACGAACCCAAACGCGAGGTAGCTCATAGTAGTAATAAGACTTTACACGATGCAATTTGCTATTGTTCGAGTCTTAGACACTAAACGCTGGACCCTACACGGTTCCTCTGCAATTAAAATTTGGGCAACTTCTGTTAATATAGCTTTTCCTTCCGTTTCGTTAAAGCACAGTTGCACGCCGCATTCTGTCTTCAAACACCTGATGACCCTGTTAGTCTCTATCTAAGCTACTACAATCCTAACACCACAGAAGTAGAGATTGGCCATATTAGACTACTTCACTATGGCGGTAGCAATGAAACAGACTTCAATGAGTATGGTTCTTAGAATGCGCTAGATCAAGTGCAACGTGGGAACGCTTTCTCATCGTCGAGATTGAGCCACGTGTATTAGAGAGCTGTTGAAAGTGAATTGTGTCAAGGAGTCACTTCATGTACTGTACAAGATCAAGGGCACTAAGGGCATGGTTCGTGTATAATATAATGAGTCTTCCCACCTTCACTCATATGTAGTCAAGCTGAATGCAACGCTCATATACCATTCATTTCACCAAGAACAACGTGCGAGAACGCTCATCAGTCTTTCTTAACCGTTTCTGCGCGGTGTAGAGTGGCATCCCTAAGCTTCCGTAGATTGAAATCGTTCCAGAATATATAGTCCTTAGAATACATTGATTAGTTCTGCTCTTGATTTTAACATTGGCACCTTTGAATAAGGCATACCCAGATCGCGCGAAACGCAAAGGTATCCAAAAAACGAACTATTGCACTTGTCTTCCCATACCAGAACCATGATGGTGGAGACGACTTGAGGCTCTGACGAACGACTTGACTGCTATATTCGAAGCGGTCTGTAGTATCTTGAAATGGGTCGTCAGTGAATAGAAGTATTATTGTTTTCCGATATTAAAAATGGGATTCTACTTGGCCTTCTCTGTACGTGCTGTCTAAACTCAGAGGCGAGGGGAGACATGTACGATTCTGCAAAATTGAGGTTAGATAGTTGAAAAAAACCCCAAAAAGCATACCGACGGACCTTTTGGGAGTTCTCGTTGTGCATCTCTTTTGAGTATATTTGTCCCAATCTCCCCCGATATAATCTTTAGTTGTTGCATGCTACATCAGCTACTCAAAGTTCGTAAGAGCTGAAGATGGCACCTCACAGTTATGACATTGACGCTGGAGTTCATGATCAGTTATTTATAGCTTCGGTCACTTCTCACACATCTTGTGTGCCGGCCCATGAACCCTTACCCAAGTGGCGCCATCTCTACTCGTAGAGTATTCGACCAATGCTGGAGTGCTGCCTTTGAAGCGTTGTACGAAGCTATGGCTGATCAGTGTGACTCTTTATTCAACACCCCTACCCTGGCTTTGAACTTACATCCGTAGACATAGGGGACGATCCCGCCCACGGACCCGATATTCATTACGGTTCCCTGCGTTTTGATGAGACAACCATGGAAATGGCGAACCATTCTCATTGGCCCGAATACATTGACATCAAACATATGAGAAACCTCCCCGACATCTGTGTCAATAGCAGGCATGGTGTATGCTGGAGAAAAGCCTTCAGTCTGGAGCCGGCATTGCGGATGGTTACAACAGGCAAGATCGTGTTGTCTTACCAATTCCACTTGGTATTCTATTGTAAGTACGGTGCTGCGTTATATCAAAGACGCGAGGGGATAACATACGCGTTATTCACTAATATGTCGAGAAAGCCGCCGGTAAGATTGGCAACACTCTCCTCGAGACCTGCTACCGAATCATCACTCGTCACATCTAAGTAAAACCATGAGATGCCCGCCTGCGTGAGGTGATCGCTTGCTTCGGATGGAAGAATAGTGGCGATAGCGTGTACACCATGGTTCCGATACTGTTTAACAAGCGCCTCCCCAATACCACCTTGGCCACAGCTAATAATAATAAAGATAATGAGCAGATCGATCATGGTAACTGAAGACTTTAAGAGTAAATAAGAGAGGAAGAGACTAACCCAGTAACGAGAGCAAATTTTGGCCGAGACATGACGGGACGCAGGTTGACACTAAAACCATACAACGTCAAGCAAAGTCAGTAGTGCGACCTTGGAATTGTGTGAAGAGATGACAGGCGGTTACTCGTTATAAGTTATCTGGGAGGGTTAAAGAACCGGAATCGGTACTTCCTGGGTACTAGATAGGTACATGGGAAGTACCTGATATGTAATTAATTTAGGGTATCCGGAGAGGGTCCAATGGGCTGACCTAATACCTCCCTGATAGGTAAGTCCCTAGCATATGCAGTACTACACAGCGGGGCATTACTAAGGATGTAACATGCCATTTACCTGAAGCGGATAAGGTTGTGCAGCCATTACCAAAGCTACGGATAGCTTTTTATGTGGGAATCATGTCGATATGCTTGTTATGGTGAATCCGAGGAGTACACACCCATTGGGCGGGAAGCGCCGACTACTGGTTGCTGGTGAGAGTATTGGACCCTTCGTAAAGTAATTGTCATAAGAATCCTTTTTGAAAAGCGGTGATTCCTTCGCTCAGTGCAGAGCGCAGTCCAGGCTTATTACACATGTGCCTTATTCCCACACCTATAGACCTGGCTATAAGTTTATAGTCCTCGACAATCAATTTCCCTCCCTATAGTTTATTTGGCTGTCGTGGTGATTCAGTAGCCAATACTGGCTCTTGTCCAAACTAAGCTGTTAGTGCACACCCCCATATATATATCATCTTTATAACTTATTTAGGTCGTTAGATACAACTGGCGTTACAAAATCTTCACACCCAGAAATCAGCTAGAGTTTCTTAGCTTCAGTGGGAATTGCCTATCCCAATTCGCCATGGGTATTTCTTCAGGCAACAGCAGTCCTTTGGCTAGTCTCACAGACGATCCAGTCTGTATCATCGGCATGGGTACGTTCCATCTATCAGTGCTGTCAGTGACCTTCATTAACAAGTAGGCTGGGCGGAAAGGATGCCGACTGCCAGGGGGCATCAACTCGCCCTCCTCTCTCTGGGACTTTCTAGGAAATAAGCGTTCAGCACAGGGTGCAGTCCCAACTAACCGCTTTAATATGAAGGCATTCTATAGCCCCGACGGTAGCCGGGCTGGGTTGTCACACGCAGCAAGTGGCTATTTTATCCAAGAAGATGTTCGTCAATTTGATAACCACTTTTTTGGAATTAACAACCTCGAAGCTAGCTCAATGGACTGCCAGCAAAGAAAACTACTTGAAGTGGTTTTTGAATGTCTCGAGAACGCCGGTGTTCAAATGGAACGAATATCTGGCACAGATACTGGTGTTTTCGTCGGGAACTTTACCGTTGATCATCAAACCATGCAAACCTGTGATCCGGATTCGATCCATCGCTATACAGCAACGTCTTGTGGAACAACCATCCTATCAAATCGGATCAGCCATATTTTTAACCTTCAGGGACCTAGGTGAGCACCAAGAATTTTTTTGGTTTAAGAAAAAAAAAACTAATTTCCGGCAATGTCAGCCTTACTCTAGACACAGCATGCTCATCATCAATCTACTGCCTTCACACTGCCGTCAATGCCATTAGAACTGGCGATTGCAACGAAGCAATTGTGGCGGGTGCTAATCTGATAATGAGCCCCGCACAATGCTTAGGTACCATGAAAGCAGGGGTTCTCTCCCCTACGTCGACATGCCACACGTTTGACATTTCAGCCGATGGATATGGCCGAGCGGAAGGCATTAGCGCCGTTTATCTTAAGCGCCTTTCGGCTGCACTTAAGAATGGTGACAAAATATGGGCTGTTATTCGCGGGACCGCTGTTAATGCGTAAGGATAGATTCGGTCTGAATATTGGACACAACTCCTTGTTGGATTTCAACTAACGCTTTTTTTATAGGAACGGAAGAACCCCAGGTATTACGCAACCCAGCGTAGATCTTCAGAAAGCTGTAATCAAAAAAGCTTATTCGAAAGCCAACTTGAACTTCGCTGATACCGATTACGTTGAATGCCACGGTACCGGAACGCCCATAGGAGATCCGATGGAGGTTGAAGCAATAGGCCTCTGCTTTTCTCAGCCACGTGAAACCCCTTTGAGAATAGGAGGTGTACGTCTACTCCCTTTCCCGGCTCGCGTGTACCATCTAATCCATACATGGGGAAAAGGTCAAACCAAATCTGGGACACAGCGAGGCAGCTAGCGGCCTTACATCTCTCATCAAGATTGCTTTGGCATTCGAACACAACCAAATCCCACCCACTTATGGGGTAAAAGAGTTGAATCCCAAATGTAATATCCTGCCCTGCTCTGGAGTCTCTACCCCACAACAGTTGCTAACACGTTATGACAGTACGCCTTGATGATTTCAATATGACAGTCATAACCGAAGCTCAAGAGTGGCCCGGGCCTCTTCAAAGAGCGAGCCTAAACTCGTTCGGCTATGGCGGAGCAAATGCTCATGCCATCCTTGAATCCACCAGCAGTTATTTAGGGTTGACACAAACTTCATCAGTGCGTGATACACTGATGGGTGGTAGTCGAAGTTTTGTCCTACCAATCTCGGCAGCCTCCCCACAATCGCTCAAAACCCGTGTCCAGCAAGTCCAAGAACTAGCTCAAGCGGGAGAAACCGATAGTCTTGACAGTTTAGCTTACACCCTAACTGAATGTCGATCCCATTTTGCTAACAGGCAAGCACTTGTAGTCCAAACTCGAGAAGATGGAAAGGTCAAATTCATCGAGTCCGACATTGTGGCCCCAAGCATAAGCTATTCATCCCAGAAAGAGTTCGCATTCGTCTTTACTGGACAAGGCGCCCAGTACCCGAATATGAGCAAAGCACTGCTTATCCAAAGCCCAGTATTCCTTGCCACCATTCGAAGCCTAGACAAAGTATTACAAGAACTGCCCGATGAACACGTCCCAGGGTGGACTTTGGAACAAATGATCATGGAAGACTCCGATCCGAGCCAAATTCACTCCGTAGCAAGGAGCCAACCAATCTGCACTGCGGTTCAAATTGCGCTTGTCGATTTACTTCGCACGTGGGGTGTCCATCCTGCAAGCGTTGTAGGACATTCTTCTGGAGAGATTTCTGCTGCATATGCCGCTAGGCTGATCAATGCTAAGAGCGCCATTCTAGTAGCCTATTTTAGAGGGTACGCCTTGGCGCAACTGAAAAGAAAGGGGGCTATGTTGGCAGCTGGCCTAAGTGCCCCGGATGCCTCGAAAATTATTCAAGAATTGCTGCTTGACAAAGAGGTGTGCATTGCTTGTGTTAACGCCCCCGAGAGCGTGACGTTGAGCGGGACTTGTGGAGGAATTCAGAAATTCGCAAAGTTTCTACAAGCGCAGGGCCGGTTCGTTCGAGAGCTGAGAACTGATGGACATGCATATCACTCCGAGATGATGAAGGACATAGGTTCTTTATACGAGGAGTTAATTTCCCAATATCTTGACAACTGCTCCCTACGCGACGAATCTGATTCGATAAAGATGTTTTCCTCGGTGGACTTCATGGAAGATGAACCCGATATTTATGAGGGTTTGGGACTTGGTTCGGCAGGTTATTGGCGAGCAAACCTTGAGAGGCCAGTACAATTCAATTCAGCAGTGAAAAGATTAATTTCGGACAAGGAAAACATTCATCTGATTGAAATAGGACCCCACCCAGCGCTGAAAGGTCCTGTAAAGCAGATAGCGACGCTCATAAAATGCCCTAGGCTCCCATACAGCTTCACACTTTCCAGAGACCGAGATGCCGATATATCCATGAAAATATTAGCCGGTACCATCTTTGTCTACGGTCACAATCTGTCTTGGCAGGGTGTGCATCCCGGGCGACGACCTGAGAGCAAACTCCTTCAGCATCTTCCACCATACCCATGGGATTACTCACAAGGACTTCAATGGCAAGAACCTCGCATTAGCACTGAAGTGCGCAATCGCCTGCATCCGCGTCATGAACTTCTTGGGTCACAGCAAGTAGTTGGAAACGGCATCAACTGGCAATGGCGCAATACCTTGCATCTTGACGAGGTTTCATGGTTGCGCGGTCATAAACTAGAATCACAGATCGTTTTCCCTGCCGCTGCATACCTCTCAGTTGTTATGGAAGCTCTTCGACGGGTCCAACCATCAGCATCAACTTCAGCAGCTTTTTTCGAATTTCACAATGTCAGCTTCGGGGCTGCTCTGGTGATTCAGGACGAAGGCGCCGACGGAAAACACCAAGTTGAATTACATACTACCTTGTCGCCAAAGAAGCTATCAGCTACAACAACTTCGGACGTGTGGCATGAGTTCTCTATTTCGGTATGTATAGCAGTCAATTTGAACACTAGGCGATGAGTCTTAACCGCCGCCCCCACCTCCTAGCCCCCCTTTTTTTATCGCTATTTCCCTTCTTTGTCAGGAGCGTGATCGTTGATCCTATTTTCTAGTCCTGGAAAGCTAGTCGAGCTACTATGCATAGCACTGGTAGTGTTCGGTTCGTAGTACAGGGTAACAGCACAGAGCCCGGCGAGACCATCATTATGGAGGATGCTGATGACCTTGAAGAGGTGGCGGATATGAACCCTTGGTACAGGAAATTTGAAGACGAGGGCCTCTGCTTCGGGCTTCACTTTAGGTCAGTAACTGGACTTAAGGCGAGGAGTGGTCTGCACGAGTGCGAGGCCATTTGCACTACCCGTTCGATACCAGCCCTTTCCGATGACTCGAAGGGGGACGGGTATACATCCCATCCTGCCACTATCGACGCATGTCTGCAGTCGGGGATCATGAGTTCGACCGGTGGAGATGTGAATGCCCTGAACGCCTATCTTCCGGTTTTTCTTGGAGAGTGCTGGATTCGCACAACAGGGTTCGGCCAGTCTGTTCACGACGTTCTTCCCATTCATGCGCGGTCAACTAGGACTGGCATATCAACCCAGCGATTCGATTCAACCCTTAGGGACAGTAATGGTTCACCAGTTATAGTTTTGCGGGGAGTTCGTATGTCTCAGTACATATCTAAAGGTGACCAAGAGCCATCAAATTCCCGCCAGCCCTGTCTACGAGTATCCTGGAAACCTGATATACAAAACCTAAATTCCAATAGCGAAAAATCACTGGGCGATTATCTTGCCGCATATACTGAGGGTATTCAAGACCCAGATCTGAGGGACGACCGGCACGTAGCCCTGATGACAGCGTTGATCGACCTTGCGGCACACAAAAATCCGCAAATGCGAGTCGTAGACCTTGGGCAAGACGCCAGCGATCTAACAGAGAAGTGGCTGAGTCTTCTCAATAAAGACACAGGGTTTCAACGCTACGGGTTGTGGACCAAGGGTAGGCTGAATGACGACAACGCGATCATCCTCGATGACAGCAGCGAAGGAGCTTTCGATGTAGTGATAATTCCACATGTGAGTGTTCCCCCTAATATTAACAGGTTATGACGATTCCTGATTATAGTATAGCTTTCCATATCTACAGACTACTGGCAGAGGGCTCCGAAAAGACTTTGCAGGATAGTCAAGCCTTCCGGGATTGTCATCACCCACAAGACCGAAGCCGCTGTTTCTGCATTCGACCGGGCTCATTTTTCCGTATTGGAATTTGAAGAGATTCTTCTTGCCATAAATCATTCTGGCCAAGCACTGGGTGGAATAAGTAATAGGGAAGCAGTGATTATTGTACGCATTTCGGTCCCATTATTCAATTAGAATGCTTCACTGACAAATTATTCAGGTCCGGTCTCCCTCGCCTTCCGTCACTACGCTTGCTAATGCAATGAGAATATACCTGCAGCGAGAGGCTGTTGTAGCAACCCAAATCGTACCACTCGACAAAGTCGGTCAAATACAACTTCACAAGGAAACGTTGTGCATCTCGTTACTGGAAGCAGAGAACGAGTTCCTAGCCTCAATGGATCAACAAGATATGGATCTTTTCCGCATCATCACGAACTCGGTTACGAACTTGCTCTGGGTGACTGGTGCAGATATGCTCGGGAACAGGCCAGGTGCAGATCTAGCATTATGCAACGGATTCTCTCGCGCACTCATGTTGGAACAACCATCCCTGCGCTTTTCAGTGATAGATATTGGATCCGTAGAGTCCCTAGGATCTAAAACCGCCTGGGTCTGCGAGGACATCATCAAAGCTCTGGTCCCATCCTCTAGCATAGATGACAAGGAGTTCATACAGAAGAATGGGCTCTTGCATGTCAGCCGCTTTATCCCAGACTACAATGCAAACTCACTATTCTGTCGCCGTCTCTGCGCACCCAAGGGAGCACAGAAGCAAAGGCTAAGGCTCAAAGAGGCTCTGCCCTCTCTATTGTCTGTAGCGAAAGTCGGCGTGAGCGAGTCAATCTATTTCCAACAGACAAACGAACCTCCTACGGACCCGCCAGAAGGCTTTATAGACGTACTAGTTAAGGCCATCGGGCTTAATGCGAAAGACGTATACGCCATAAACGGACGAATCGAAACACCCCTTGCTACTACTGCAAACGAAGTCACTGGTTTAGTGATAGCAACGGGGTTAGATGTGCACGACTTTCAGAAGGGAGATCGGGTAGTTGTCATTGCACCTAGTCAGTTCGCGACGACAGTCCGCGTCCCTGCCTCGGCAGCACATAAAATGCTACCCAACGAGGTTTTCACTACCATGTCAGCACCCCTTTTGGCTTATACAACTGCGATATACGCATTGCGGGAACGTGCTCGTCTGAGGGCGGGAGAGTCGGTCTTGATACATAGCGGCGCAGGGGCATTCGGAATAGCCGCTATTAGCCTGGCAAAGTGGATGGGAGCTATCGTTTACACGACTGCTGGGTCCGAAGCCAAGCGGACCTGGCTAGCCCAGAATCTCGGGGTCCCAAGGACAAACATCTTCGATTCTCGTAGCTCCTCGTTCGCAGCCGGCATAAAAAAAGCAACAGAGGGACGAGGGGTAGATGTGGTGGTAAATTCCCTCGTCGGGGATCTACTACATGCGTCTTGGGCCTGCATTGCGCCATTTGGACGTTTTGTCGAAATTGGCAAGAAAGAACTTATTGAAGGCGGGAGCCTAGAAATGGAGGCTTTTGAGCGGAGTGCGACGTTTACGGCATTCGACTTGAGCAGCCTATTCTTTCACCAAGACCCGTTTCATCGCGACCTGCTTACTAGGTATGATATCGGAAGATTCAGAATAATCCTTGGCCTGGACGCTAACCTGGTATCATTTTCTGGCAGATTGACGAGAGAGGCGCTTGACTTATACCGCTCGGGGCATGTTAAACCGGTTCCTAGAACTGAATTTGATGTGTCTAGAATTGTTGAAGCCTACAGATATTTCTCTTCAAGGGATCGAGTAGGAAAGGTGGTTATCTCTCTACAGGACGACGATGCTCATGTTCCGGTATTATCCATCCTCCTTTTCTCAGCCCCCCTCATCCGTTATTGCTCAACCCCCTCCTCGTAACATTCTCTATACTTGCTAATTAGCGATAAAAGGTTATGCCTCCAAAGTATGTGTCATTATTCGACCCGAAGAAGGTATATCTTCTTGTTGGGTGTCTTGGCGGCCTAGGTCGAAGTTTGGCTCGCTGGATGCTAGCTCGAGGTGCCCGCACGTTCGTCTTCTTAGGAAGGTCGGGTTGCGACAAGGCAATTGCACAAGACCTGGTGCACCGTCTTAAAACTTCAGGGGCCAGTGTGACAGTCGTTAGAGGCGATGTTTCTAAAGTCAATGATGTTGCAGCTAGTATAGCCGCCTGTGTAGCCACTCACATGCCAATTGGAGGTGTCGCTCAAGCGGCCATGGGACTTCAAGAAGGGTTATTTTCTTCTATGACAACCCATGCGTGGCATAAGGTCATACAGCCGAAATGGGCTGGTTCTCGTAACCTTTATACGGCACTAAAGGGTCATGATGCGAGCTTAGACTTTTACCTGCTGATGTCGTCGGTGTCTGGGAGTGTCGGTACTGCGACTGAAAGCAACTACTGCGCGGCGAACAGCTTTCTTGACGCTTTTGCCCGACGTCTCCGCTGCGATAGAATGCCTGCGGTTTCCGTCGGATTGGGCATGGTTTCCGAAGTAGGGTATTTGCATGAAAACCCTACGGTGGAAACACTGCTGCTGCGCAAGGGAATCCAGCCATTGAGTGAGGCCGAGTTCCTCCAGGTAATAGATCTTGCAATCTCTGAAAGTAAGACTCAGCCAAGTTCAAGTAGCGAAAACTCCTCAGCGGCACATATTCTCACAGGGTTAGAGGCTTCGGGAGCTCGTCGGCTCATGGAGCAAGGCTTTGATGTCAGCTACGGCTCTATGCAAGATCCGCGAACAGCAGTTCTATGGAAAGCACTCGCAAAAGACGGTAGCGCTCAAGCAGAGAAGAAATCTACAGCGAAAGACCGTCTATCCACGGCTATATGGTCGAAGTCCATTCCAACATACGCCATAGAACGTTTTGCATCCGTCGCTCACACTCCTACAGTGCAACTCGCGGTATTGAAACTACTGAGCGAGCGTCTATCAAGTTTGGTTCTTATGCCCATAGATCAAATTGAGGTTGAGAAGCCACTGGTCAAGTTTGGGATGGACAGTATGATTGCTTCCGAATTACGTACTTGGCTTTGGATCAGCTTCAAGGTCGATGTACCTTTTTTTGACCTTATAAGCCCCGACAAAACCTTGGTCGCTCTAAGCCGATACGTGGAAGAAAGGCTGTTGGCCCTCCCGCCAGCTACAGAGCAGAGCATCATCAAGTCCACTATCCGGGACACGACTTGAATTAGTAATTGGACATCATAGGCATCTCGGTTCGACTAAAAAATTCTGTCAGATTTTAGTGAGATAGATCTAGCCACGCATTTTCTATAGAAACCGTGTTATCTATGCCCCTTCTACATTTAAGTAATTATGTATAAAATTCTCCAATAGAGTGGCCTTAGCCACACCCCCTAAACTACTCTCTGCTAAGCTATAAAGATTATATAACTAAGTATATATATATATATATATAGAATGACGACCTGCTACATATTACTTTGATAGTATTAGCTGTGATATTTGCTGTTCCGCGCAAGGCGTTATTAACAACTGATATGCTTATCTGGTGAATTAGTCAAGATGCGTTTAGCTTTTGAAGAATCGCAACTTGCATCCATTTCCATTGCTCTACTGTATGTCGCAGATCATTTCAGCCGCGTATATGCGCCGTGGCAGAATGACGTACATAATTTAGGTCGACAACCAACCTTTCCAGAAATCCTCTTTCTTGGCGATACAGGATCAGGTACTGCCTATTCCAGTGATCACACGGTACTCGGTAGGTACAGCCATATCCGCATCTGTATCTGTATCCGGATAATCTGTGTTTCCGAGATTGCATCCCTACAGTGGCCTGTTCTCGCTTTCATACCTGTCACTATAGAAATCTCCCGCTTGATTCCTAGATTTCCTATCTATCTATTATATCTGTTCGTGAGTTGACACCCCTTACAGCAGTACAGGAGTCTGTTCCAATAAACTCCTTTGCTTTTGTTTTATCGAATGGAATGCCTTTGTTTTAATAAAGAGTAATAAGTAGAACGAAAAGCTTTTTTATCAGAAAAAAAAAAGTGCTTATAAAGGAGGTGCCCGGTATACCCTTTGTACGAAGGGTCTACTATGGCCCCTGGCTACCTGGGCTAGCCACCTAACTTGGCCACCCTTGGTGGCCAAGGTGGCTGTTCCGAATAAAGCGTACGATTGACCTGGAATATTGTTCTAATAATTAAGTTATTTAAAAAAACTATAACCTTAATAATATTTAATATATAGCTTAAATTTTTAAAAATACCTTAATAAAGCTTAATTAATTTTATAAAACTTATAAAAAACTTTTAAACTATTTATAAAACTATAAAAATAAATAATATATTTTATAAGTTTATTTTATATATAAACTTATTTCGCACTTTTTTTATATACTTTTCTATATAAATTTACTAGTAAAATACTTAGGTTATTTTAACTAACTTAATTAATTTAAAAGCTATAATAAAATAAAATATATAATTAGATTTAAAATTAAATTATAAATTTAAAAATAACTTTTTTAATTTTATAGCTATTTTATTTTTAGTGTTATAATAAACTATACTAAAATAATCCCTATAATTTTTTAAAACTTAAATATTTCTAAAAATAAAATAAGTATAAAATTAAAAAAAATTATTTTTAGATTTAATTTTTAATTATAAACCTAAATATATTTTTTATTTTATTATAGCTACTAACTTAACAAAGTTAAACAAAAATAAAGTAAGTACTTTTTATAATAATTAGTATAGTCTTAGTAGGATTTATAAAAACTTTAGACTTATATAGCAATAAAATAAAAAGCTTACGTATAAACCAACTTATAATTTTATAGCTATATATATAGAGTTTATATTTATTTACTTTATAAACTTTGAAAAAAAAAGTTTTTAATTTAAAATTTTTATTTTATTAATTATTTATTAATAAATATTTAATAAATATATATTTTTTATTTTGCTATAATTAATAAAATATAAATAAACTTTTTTTTTAATTTCAAAAAAACTTTTAATTTTTATATTATTTAAAAATAAATAGTTTATAAAAAACTTAATTGTAAAAACTTTAAATTTAGTTTTAGTTTTTAAATAATGAAAATAACTTTAGTTATAAAGTATAGCTAGCTTATTATTTTTAAATAATTTAAAAAAAAGATTTTTATACAAAAAGTTTTTTTTTATATTAGATTTTTTTATAAATGTTTTAAACAAATTAATACTTAAAAGAAAATCAAAAAAAAATTAAGTTTTATTAATAATTTATTATAATTTTAATTAAACTATTATTATTTATAAAATTTATAAAATTTATATATAAAAAACTAATAAAAATATAAATTATAGAACTATTTTTATATAAACTTAAAAAAAATTGTTATAAAAGTTTTATAAATTTAAATATTTTTTATAAATTATTTATTAATAAAATTATTTAATTAATAGATAATATTAAATAGAATTTATAAAAACTATTAATAAATTTTAAAATAATTAAAATAAACTTTAATTATAAAAAAAAAATATATTTATTAATTAATTATTTTAATTAATAAAAAAAATATATAATTAAAAGAAATAAATAATAATTAAAAATAAAAATAGTTTATTTAATTAAGTTTTAAATTTTTTATAATTATTATTATAAAATAATAATTAAAATTTATAAATATTTAATATATATAATAAAAATTAATAATTAATAAAACTATAATAGTTAATATAGTTTTAGCAAGACTTGCAAGAATTTTAGACTTATATAGCAATAAGATAGGAAGTCTATATATAGACCAACCTATAACTTTGTAGCTATATATATAGAGTTTATATCTATTTACTTTATAAACTCTGCCTTTTTTTTTTCTTTTTTTTTTTTTTAGCTTAAAATCTTTATTTATAATATTAATAAACTAGCTATAAAAGTTTTATTTAATTAATTATAATATTATTTTAAGTTTATTAATTATTTATTAATAAATATTTAATAAATATATATTTTTTATTTTGCTATAGTTAGCAAAATATAAATAAAATTTTTTTTTTAATTATATACTTAATATAAAAAATTATATATTTTATAATATAAACCTAACTTTAATATAACTTTAATAAAATTTTTAATTATTATATTATTTAAAAACTAATAATTTATAAAAAACTTAACTTTAAATATTTTTATTTTATTTTTAATTTTTAAACAATTAAAATAATTTTAATTTTTAAATATAGCTAGCTTTTTATTATTAAATAATTTAAAAATTTTATTTTTTATAAAAAAAAAAGAAAATTAAATATTAAACTTTTTTATAAACGTTTTAAACGAACTAATATTTAAAAAAAAATCTAAAAAAAATAAAAAGTTGAAACTTAAAAAAGCAAAATCTAAACTAGAACTAAAATAACTTAAAATAAATAATATATTAAATATTATAGCTATATAAGCTTATAACTTTATATTAGTTCTAGCAAAATTTTTTTAATAAATAAAAAAAATAAAATATTAATTTTTTAATATATTTATTTTAGTATTTTTAAAAAATAATTACAATTTAATAATAAAAAATATATTTAAAAATATTAATTTCAAATTTTTTAGTTTTATTATTTTATTTATTTTTTATTTTATTAGTTTATTTTTTAATATTTTAAACTTTATTTATATTAAAAAAGCTAAAATATAAAAAACTAATTTTAGTCAGTTTATAAAAAATAAAATTTTATTTAATAATTAGGTTTATAAACTAATAAAAAAACTAAATAAAAATATTATTATATTTTAAACTAAAAATAATTAATTTTAATATATTATAAGCTAATTAAAAAAATATACTAAAAAATTAATAAAAGAATATTTTTATTTAACTAAAAAACTATTTAGTAATATTACTAAAATAATATAAATTTTATTAATAATTTATTATAATTTTAATTAAATAGCTATTATGTATAAAATATTTTAAGTTTATATATATAAAACTAATAAAAATATTAATAAGTTTATTTTTATATTTAATAGTTTAGCTTAAAAATATTAATTTGCTAAATTATAATAAAAATATAAATTATAGAACTATTTTTATATAAAGCTTTTATAAATTTAAATATTTTTTATAAATTATTTATTAATAAAATTATTAAATTAGTATATAATACTAAACAAGCTTATAAAAACTATTAATAAATTAAACTTGCTAATTTAATTAAGTAAAAATTTAATTTAAATAATTAAGCTTTTAATAAACTTATTTATTAATTTTTAATTAATTTTAAAATAGTTAAAATAAGCACTAACTATAAAAAAAAAAAAAACCTATTGAAATAATAAAACCTATTTTATTTATAATAAAAAAAAAATATATATTAATTAACTATTTTAACTAAAAGCTTAAAGTTTTAGGTATTTAACTAGTAAAAAAAAGCTATAATAAGAATAACTTTAGTAGTTTATCTAACTTAAAAAACAAATAGAACTAATAAAAATTTTTTATTAGTTTTTTTATTTATTTTAATTAAAATATATAATTAAAACAAATTAATTATTTTTAAAATATTTATTTAATTATAAATTAATAGTATTAAAATAAAAACTTATATTTTTTTAATAATTAGCTATAAATTTATATAATAAGTTAAACAATAATTTAAAATAAAAATAGTTTATTTAGCTAAACTTTAAAAGTTTTATAATTATTAAAATAAAATAGTTAGTAAAGTTTATAAATATTTAATATATATTATAAAAATTAATAATTAATAATTTAAAAACTAAATATTGTAAATTATTAATTTTAGTTATAATATTATTATTAGTATTAAATAGTTAATAAAATAAAATATTTTAATAAAAACTTAAAAATAATAATTAATTTAGCTAAATAATTTATTTTTATTAGTTTAATTTTTGCTAATAATTATAGTTAAACTTTTTAATTATAAATAATAAAATATAGACCTAAAAATATAAAAAGATATTAATTAATATAATTAAACGTTAAAAAAATATTATTAAATATTAAAACAATTATTTTAGAAATAACTAAAATTAAAAAAATATAAAAAAAAAAACTTAAAACTTCTAAACCTAAAATAAAAAAGGTTTATATAATAATTTCTAAAAAAAAAAAAAATTTAAACTATTATTAAAAAAATTATATAAAACTTCTAAAATTATTTTTACTAAAATAAATAAAAACAATTAATATTTTATAAAAAAAATAAATTTAAATTAACTAAATAATACTATAAAAAACTTTTAATAATAAACTAATCCTATTTTAAAAAAAAAAAAAACTTTAAATATATAAAATTAATATAAAGCTTTTTGCTTTTTTAGCTATTATATTTAAAAAAATTCTTTTTAAAAAAAAAATTTAAAATTTTACTACTATTATAACTAAGATTTAATATAATATTAAAACTTAATAATAAAAAAAATATTTTTAAGCTTTATTAATATTAAATATTTATATAGTTTATTTTATTTAAAAAAAAAGTTTATAAACAAGCTATTAGTTATAAACTTTATTAAATAAAATATAAATTTAAATATTATTTGTATTTTATTTATATTTAAACTTAAATTAATTAAATATAAATTTATAATTAATTATTAATAAAAAAATATATATTTAAAAAATTAAATTATATTAGTTTTAAATATTAATAATATTATATTTAATTATTATAATATTATTTATTTTATAAAACTAAATATTATTAAAGTTTTTTATTAATCATTATTAATTATAAGTGTTGGATTAATCGTACGCAATTATGGACCCCTTCGTACGAAGGGGTCTAGCCAAGGGGGGTCTAGGCCAAGGGGTCCAGCCAGGGACCACCTACAGACCCCTCCGTACGGAGGGGTATATAGGGGGCTCCCACCTCCCCATTTCTTTCCTTTCTCTTCTTCCTTTGAGTGTGGCATATAGTGAATAGACTGTATTCCACCAACCTTGCAGGCATGTACTGCTGCCTTGGAAATATGCAGTACACTCCATTCAAACAATAAGATTATATTACTTTTTTTTTAACTTATAAAAAAATATTTTAACAAAAAATTTTATTATTTAATTTAAAAATAAAACCTGTTTAATAATAAGTTTTTATTAATATATAAATTTAAAAATTTTTAAATAAATTTATAAATATTTATATAAATAATATTTTAATTTATTTTAAAACTAAAAAATAGTAATAAACTTATTATAAAAAAATAATCTATTATTTATATTAAACTAAATATTAAAAAAATACTAAAAATTTTTATTTTAATATATTTATTATTAATTATTTAAAAATAGTTATAAAAACTAAAATAAAAATTAGAATTAACTTTATAAAAATTTAACCAATCTTAAATTAAAACTTTAATAATTTTAAAAATACTAAATTAATCTAGTTATTTTTTAAGCTTTATAATTATATTTATATATTTATTTATTATATTAATAAAATTACTACTTTTTTAAATTAATTACTAAAAAAAAAAAATTATTTATAATAAAACTAAAATAAAAACAAGCTTTTAAATATATAAAACTATTAGTATATAAAATATTTGTTTTAGCTTTTTTTAGGCTTAGTTAACTAATATAAAAAAAAAAATTATTTAGTAATAATAAAAAAATATAATTTAAAAACTTATAAAATATTTTTTTAAAATAATAATATTAACTAAACAAGTTTATTTAATTTAAAACTATAAATTTTTAGTAGTAATATAAATTTTAAAATATTACTATTTAGAATTTTTTAAAACTAAATTTTTTTATAATAATTAATTATTAAGTTTTATTATATTTTTTAAATAAATAGATTTTATTAATATAATAAATATATTAGGCCAATTTTTTATTAAACTTTAATTTTAATTTTTAATACTAATTAAAAAAAAAATAATAATATTAATTCTATTTAACAAAATATTAAGTTTTATAGTAACTATAAACTTTTTATTTAATATTTTTTTTAAAACTAACCTAATAAACTTAATTAAATAAAAAAACTAGTTATAAGATCTAAAAAATAAAAATAAAAAACTATATATACTTAAGATTATTTTAAATAAAACTATTTTTTTTTATATAGCTTTAATTTAAAAACTTTATATATTTTTAATTATTATATATTAAAATTAATATAAAATAATTAAAATATTAAAAAAAAAATATTATTAGTTTTATTTAAAATATAATTATAAATAATATATATATAATTATTATAATTATAAAAAAAAAAAATTATTATAAAATAAAACTTTTAGTTTTTTGTATTTATTATTTATATTAGTTATAATATAGCAATATATAATAATAAATAATAAAAATATATTATTTAATTAATAAAATTATAACTATATATAAATATTTATAAATAAGTTTAGTTATTTAATTATAATTTTATTTAATAAAAAAATAAATATTATAAAATTATTAATTATATAATACTATAAAAGTTTATATAAATTTTTTAATATATTAAATATATAAATATTAAATAATATAAAACTATTTATTTTTAAATTTATAGCAATAATTAATAGTTTTATAAATATTAAGTATTATTTTATTAGTATTTATTGTTTTTAGATCTAAAAAGTAATAAAATTACCTAATTAAAAACTAGATTAATAATTTTATTTTTATATTAATAAATACTAAAACAATTAAAATATTTATTTTTTTATTTTAGATTTTATATATAATTTTTTATAATAATTATTAATTAATATATTATTATTAAAAATAATAATAAAAATTAAAATATAAAACTTTTTAATAATAAATATTAATAAAACTATTATAAATTCTAATACTAAATAAAAAATGTTTGAACTAGTTTATTAAATTTAAAATATTTTAAAAATAGTATATAATATAGCAACTTTTATATAAAAATAATATAAGCTATAAGCTAATAAAAAAATATTTAATAAATTTTAAAATAAAAAATAAAGTTTTTAAAAAAAAAAAAGCTTTATAATCTAAGTACTAATTATTAGATTGGATTTTTAGTTAGTTAGACTTTTTAAAATTTTAAAAAAACAAAAATTTAGCTATATTTTTAATTTGCTTAACTTTTATAAAATAAAAAACCTATTCTATACTAACTAATTATAAAAAATAAGTAATAATTTTTTATTTTAATAAATTTAATCATTATTTTTAGTTAAAAATATTAATAATAAAGCAGAATTTAAAATTAAATAAATTAAACAATTAAAAATATATAAAAAAAATAAAAAGCTATAATTTTAATAATATTTAATATATAGCTTAAAATTTTAAAAATATATTAATTAAGCTTAATTAATTTTATAAAACTTATAAAAAAGCTTTTAGACTTTTGATAAAATTATAAAAATAATAATAAAGCAATATAATATAAAAAAGCTATATAAACCTAATATTATTAATAACTTTGAATTAAAACTATATTTAAACTTTTAGTTTTAAAAAAAAAATATAATAGTTAGTATAGTTTTAGTAAAACTTGCAAAAATTTTAGACCTATATAGCAATAAAATAGGAAATTTATGTATAGACTAACTTATAACTTTATAGCTATATATATAAAGTCTATATCTACCCACTTTATAAATTCTAACTTCTTCTTTTTTTTTTTTTTTTTTTTTTTTTTTAGCTTAGAGTCTTTATCTATAATATTAATAAACTAGCTATAGAAGCTTTATTTAACTGATTGTAACAAAAACAAAATATTTTAATAAAAATTGAAAAATAATAATTTATTTTTATTAGCTTAATTTTTATTAATAATTATAAAATTAAAAAAATAAAAGAAATTAATTAATATAACTAAATATTAAAAAAATATTATTAAATATTGAAATAATTATTTTAAATGTAACTAAAACTAAAAAAATATAAAAAAAACCTAAAATTTTAAAACTTAAAATAAAAAAGGGCTATATAATAATTTAAAAAAAAAAAATAAACTATTATTAAAAAAATTTGTTATAGTTAAATTTATAATAACTAAAAATAATTAATATTTTATAAAAAAAATAAAATTTAAATTCATTAAATAATATTATAAAAGATTTTTAATAATAAACTAATTTTATTTTTAAAAAAGAATTTGAAAACTTTATTAATATTAAATATTTATATAGTTTATTTTTTTTTAAATTTATAAAAAAATTACTAATTATATATTTTATTAAATAAAATATAAACTTATGTATTATTTTTGCTTTATTTATATTTATATTTAATTATTATAATATTATTATTTTTTATAAAAATAAATATTATTAAAACTTTTTATTAATTATTACTAATTTTAAAATTATATATATATATATATATTTTAAATTTATAAAAACATACTTTAATAAACAATTTTATTATTTAGATTAAAAATAAACCTTATTTAATAATAAGTTTTTATTAACATATAAATTTTAAAAACTTTTAAATCACTTTATTAATATTTATATAAATAATATTTTAATTTGTTTTAAAACTAAAGAATAATACTAAACTTATTATAAAAAAATATTAAAAAGTTTTGCTTTAATACATTTATTATTAATTATTTAAAAATAGTTATAAAATCTTTAATTTTAATTTTAATAATTTTAAAAATATTAAATTAATTTAGTTATTTATTTATTATATTAATAAAATAATTATATTTTTAAATTAATTATTAAAAGAAATAAACTATTTATAATTAGATTAAAATAAAAATAAAATTTTAAATATATAAAATATTAATATTAGTTTTTTTTAAGCTTAGCTAACTAATATAAATAAATAAAATTATTTAATAATAATAAAAAAATATAACTAAAAAACTTATAAAATATTTTAAAAAAAAATAATACTAATTAAATAAACTTTTTTAATTTAAAACTATAAATTTTTAATAATTAAATATTATAAAATTATTAATTATATAATATTATATAAATTTATATAAATTCTTTAATATATTAAGTATATAAATATTAAATAATATAAAATTGTTTATTTTTAAGTTTCTAGTAATAATTAATAGTTTTATAAGTATTAAGTATTGTTTTAATAATATTTATTATTTTTAAATTTAAATAAAATTAATTAATTAAAAACTAAAGTAATAATTTTGTTTTTATATTAATAAATATTAAAATAACTAAAATATTTATTTTAATATTAAACAATAAATATTTAAATTAATTTATTAAATTTAAAATATTTAAAAAATAATATATATTATAACAACTTTTATATAAAAACAATGTAAACTATAAACTAATAAAAAAATATTTAATAAATTTAAAAAAAAAAAAAAAAGTTATACAATATAAGTACTAACTATTAGATTAGACTTTTAATTAATTAAACTTTTTAAAATTTTAAAAAAACAAAAATTTAACTATTGTTATAGCAATTCAGTTACTTATTAAAAATAACAATTATTATATAAAATATAAATAAATAAATCTTTTTTTTAAATATAAAATTATAAGAATATTTACTTATTTATAAATATAATAAATATATTTATAGCTATAGCTAATATATCTATAGTTATACCTATTAAATATTTTTTCTTTTAAATAAAACTATTTGTTTTATGTTATAAATATTTTTTATAATTTAATATTTTTAACTTTTTTTGTTATATAACGTATAGTATTTATTTATTTTTTTTTTTTTTCAGTTTTTATACTTTTTTATTATTTTTGTAATTTTGTCTAATTTAATAAAGCTTTATTTTTTTTTATTAAAAATACTTTTATAGTTGTTAAGTATTTTTATTACTTGATTAAAAGTATTTTTAGTATTTTTTTTGTATATTTTAGTAATACATATAGCTTTTTATAATTAAAGTTTAATAATAATAACTTTTTTATTTATTTTATTATTATTAAAGTTAAGCTTATTAATTTAAATAGCTAGCTCAATAATAGTTTTGTTTTATTGCTTAAATTTAATTTTATAGCTATTAAGTTAAGCTTTTAGCTTATTAAGCTTATTTTATATAGCGTTTAAATTAATTTTTTTATAATATTTTTTTAAATAAATATAAAGCTAAGTAATAAATTTATTAAAATTATTTATAGCTTTTTTATAATTAAACTTAATTTATATTAAATTTATTTAATTAAGTTTTATTAGTTATTTTATAATTGTTAGATTAAAACTATTATTTAAAAATATAAACTTAAAAACTAAAATGTTAGCTTTATTAAAAAGTAAAAATTTTTATATTTTTTTTTAATTTTTAGTTTTTATAATATTTATATATTTAGTTTTAAAGCTTTTATATAAAACTATTAGTTATAAAAATCTTTTTATTATTTTTATTAAATAATTTAGTAAGTTTTTTAATAATTAAGTTATAAAAAAAGTTAAATTTATTTATTTTATTATATAATTTTTTAAATATTGCTAAGCTATTATTAAACTTATTATAGATATTTTATTAATTATTATTTCTAGTTTTTCTTTTGCTATAAATATTATTTTCTAAATTATTATTATTATATAATACTTATTTTTTAAGTGCTATTTTTAATAAAAGTAGTATTACGTTTAATAGGTTTTTTAACTATAGTAATTCTTTTTTTTTATAATATAATTTAAAAACTTTAAATTTTTTTTTAGTTATTTGTGCTAAATTATTAAGTTTAGCAGTTTTTTTAATATTTTTAATATTTTTGCTATTATTTTAACTAAAACTTATAACTATATATTTATTTTTAGTATTATTATATATTATAATAAACATAATTTATTTTTTATTATTATTATTATTATTATTATTATTAAAGTTTAATATAGTTACTATAATAGTTAGTACTTTTGTAGATTTAATACTAAGTATAACAAAATAGATTTTTTTTTAAATTTTAGAAAAAAAAAAGCTGTAAAAAATATAAAAAAAACAAAGCCTATTTATATAAATAGACTAGTATATAACTTTATATTTTGTTTTTTTTATTGTAGCTATATTAGTTTATAATAAGTATATTTAATAGTAAGTATATTTTATTGTTTAAAAAAGCGCCCCTAAATATATAAAAAAAGTATTACTGTTTATTTTATAATAAAGAAGGACGGGGCAACTCGACACTAAAAACAACTAAAAACAACAAAAACAAACTAGAGCGCCTGCTACTAGAAAACTGGTATGAAAATGCTATGCGTGTAAAGTAAGTGTTGCTCTGAGAAGTTCGAAGGCTTTTATAGCTATTCGAACCCCTGAATGCAGCCGAAGATCAGCCGATTCGGGCCGCAGGCGGCCCGAATACGGCTAACAATTGACGTGCAGCCACATTCGCAGCTGCCAGCGGGCCGCTAGCACCAGCCCTGCTGCAAACTTCCCTTATTCGAAGCCTTATTCTCCAGATGGCTTCGAATCCAACTGCAGGGCTGAAAACACCAAAAACAACTAACACAACACAACACCCACTCGAACCCCTAGGCCTCAACGGCCTAAAAAAAAAAGAACCAGCCCTAACCCACTAGGCCACCAAGCCCTTGATCAGCCGATTGCTGAACCGGTCACAATTATACCAGACTTCCCTTGGTCCATAGTTTCTTCCCTTGGTCCGTATGCCTCGTATGGCATAACCCTTCAGCCCTTCAAATAACCCATTCTCTCGTATTCCGTCGACATATTCCCATATAAAACGTATGCAATTCTGTCCAGACCTGACGTATATAGCGGTATCTGCCAGTATCTCGTGTTAGAACCTAGGTGGGTGCCACGGTTGGCCACCACTTCGAACCCAAGCTAAATCTCCGTGCGAGAAGTCACGCCATAGCCCTCACTACTCTCAATACATACAAATCTCTATATAACTGCGGTAACGTTTTCTGATGGTGTACATGTAGGTCGGAGTTCGTAGAATAGGCACTGATCGGCCTCGTGGATGGATGGACTTCGTGAATAACTCTGAAAATTGCATGTGCGAGCGCGGTCCTATACAAATCAGTATGGGCAGCCGCTTGTACGCAGAAGGAGAATCGTAGATCGGCAGCGCAAATAGCTGATCAGCGCAGCAATGACGAACTAATCGGCAGTGCTGTGCTGTACGCGTACGCAACACTAAACTAATCGCTAGCGCGGCTAGCTATGCAATGTATGCTATGAGCAAGTTCACATACAAAATAGTATGGGAAGTTGCTCGTACGCAACAAACTGATCAGTGCAGCAATGACGCATTGATTGGCAGTGCTGTGCTGTACGCGTAGCAACAAACTGACTGATTAGCGCAGCAATGACGAATTGACTAATCGGCAGTGCTGCGATAACTATTAAATATGTATGCCACGAGCAAGTTCACATACAAAATAGTATGGGGAGTTGCTTGTATATAACAGAATAACTGATTAGTGCAGCAATGACACATCGGCAGTGCTGTGCGTACGCATACAAAATGGCTGATCAGCGCAGCAATGACGCATTAATTAATCGGCAGTGCTGCGATGACCATATAATATGTATAGTACGAACAGGTCCATATACAAAATAGTATGGGGAGTTGTTCGTACGTAACAGAATAACTGATTAGTGCAGCAATAACAATTCGTTAGTGCTGTGCTGTACGTGTAGCAATAACAAACCAATCGGCAGTGCGGCTAACTATGTAATGTATGCTACGAGCAAGTTCACATACAAAATAGTATGGGAGGTTGCTTGTACATAACAGATTGACTGGTTAGTGTAGCAATAACGTATTGACTAATCGGTAGTGCTACGATGTATCTGTAGCGCTGTATGCGTTTTGCTATGTGTGTAAGGTGTACGATGTGTAGGTTGTGCAGGTGTGAGCAGATTGCTATATAAATTGTATGGGCAATTGCTTGTACGGCTATATCCTTTATATAACACACTGACTGATCGATCGGCACGGCAAACAAATAAACTGATCGGTAGCGCCACGTATATAGCGCAGAATGGTGTAGGGCTAATCGGAAGGCCCTCGCGTAGGTGATTAATGTACGAGCAGGTTCGCATAGAAAATTGTATGTGCGCCTGCTTGTACGCAACTGAAAAACGTGATAAACTAGCTGATCAATAGCGAATGTGATGTTTATAAGAGCACTTGTCTATATAAAACAGTATGTAGACTTGCTTGTACGCATATGAAACCGGGGTAAACTTGCTGATCAACGCGTATGTAGCAAAATAGCTGAAAATCGCTGTTCGACGGCGAATATGGCTAAAAATCGCTAATCAATAGCGAACAAGGTGTAACGTGTCAATACGAGCATACACACATACAAATTAGTATGGGTGGCTGCTCGTATGCGCATATATCGGCTAAGTTGCTGATCAATCGTACGTATAACGGCTGAACTGGCTAACGCGTGTATATGACTGATCAACACGTATATGACTGAATTGGCTGATCGGCAGCATGGCAGTCCATCAATTGGCTGGCTGAACAATGGCTTCCCTTGGACCATGGGTGTAGGAGCATATTCGCATACAAATTGTATGGGGATCTGCTCGTACGGCCATTGAATGCGGGACTGAACGGTATAGCCACTGAAGCTAAACGAAGGACTGGCTGATCAACGGCATGGCAATTCGTTGATTGAAACCATGAACAGATGCTCCTCTGTAAGCCACGAACATGTTTGCATACAATTTAGTACGTGAATGTGTTCGTAGGCTACCAAACGTAGACCTGGCTGATCAACGACGCAACGACTTGAAGTGCGATATATAGCGCTGAACACCGCAACGAAGGCTAAACAAACAACGCTTCTAAAACAAGGCTTCAAAAACAAGGTCTGATCAACGCTTCCCTTGGACCGTACGTATTCGAGCTGACTCCCATATAAATTTCTATGGGCACTTGTTTGTACGGCGACTCGTATGGGACCTGACTGATTAACGGTGTAGAAGCCTGAAAATGACGAAAAACAACGAAAATGCCGAATTTGCTGAAAACGCCAAAAATGCTAAAAACGCCGAAAATGCCGAAAATGCTAAACAACAAAATTGACGAAAACGGAGGTGTACGTATGGCTGACGGAGGCTTCGAACGAATGCGTGGCTTGGAGCGAACCTTCCCGTGGGCTACAGCACTGCGAGCGTATTCACATACAAATATGTACGTGAATCTGTTCGTAGGACTGTACGTGACGGGGGATCCGGCTGATTAACAAAACGCTGACTGAACAAAGGACTGAACGAAGGACTTGAAGCGACGGCTTCCCATGGGTAATGTGCGTACGAGCAGATTTGCATATTAACTTGTATGGCAACTTGTTCGTACGGGTATTCGAATATGGATTTGACTGATCAATGCGGCGGCGATATGTACGGCTAGCCAACAAGGCAACTTGGCTGATCAACGCGGCAATATTGGCGATTGGCTATTGCAAACTGGAACGAAGGCTTCCCCGGAGGCTATACATCTGCGAGCTGGTTCGCATAGTAACTTGTATGGGACTTTGCTTGTAGGTGTATTTGGGTCGGGGGATGTATTCGCGAGGGCAATTGGCTGATCGACTGACTGTTTGACTGATTGGCGGGCTAACTGACTGATCGGCGGCGTGGAACAAAGAACTTCTTTTGGACTGGAAGGCGTACGAGCATATTTGCATACAAAATGTATGTAGGTCTGCTCTAACAACTTCTCAACGAAGGGACTGACTGGTTGACTGACTGAACAACGCAATAGCTGGCTAACAAGGCAATAGGCCGATTGGGCTGATTAACGCGTATATGACTAGCCTGGCTAACAAGGCCTAGAAAACGAGGGCAATTGGCTGATCGGTGTGTTGTACGTATAGCGTACGGGTGAGAGCGCGTTCGTATACAAATTTGTATGGCGGACTGCTCGAACACGTATATGAACGTACGAACTGACTGATCAACACAAAACTGGGCTAAATCGGCTGTTCAACGCGTATGTAGCCTGGCTAACCAACTGGAGTAGCCACTTGAAGGCTTCCGTGTATTGGACTGGGCTATACATAGCTAACAAACTGGGCTTCCCGGAAGGTATACAGCCATGAGCAGACTTGTATGTGGATTTGTATAGGAGGCTGCTCGTGGGTGTATTCGTACGGGGAATTGACTGGTTAATTGGCTGATCGATGGGTTGGCTGGGTTGGTTGGTCTGACTAAGTCGGCTGGGTTGGTCTTCGCGCAGCTGGCATTGAGTCTATTGACGGGTTGTGGACATATTCGTATAGTAATTTGTATGGGAGGGCGTCGAGCATTGGTCTCTGATCACAGGTCGTGCTCCGAGGAGCAATGAGCGTTTGCAAGCATTGTTACATACAAATTTGTATGGGAGACTGCTCTATTGCAGCTTTACCGAGGACACTATTAAAGAAGGACGGGGCAACTCGATACTAAAAACAACTAAAAACAATAAAAATAAACTAGAGCGCCTGCTATTAGAAAACTGGTATGAAAATGTTATGCGTGTAAAGTAAGTGTTGCTCTGAGAAGTTCGAAGGCTTTTATAGCTATTCGAACCCCTGAATGCAGCCGAAGATCAGCCGATTCGGGCCGCAGGCGGCCCGAATACGGCTAACAATTGACGTGCAGCCACATTCGCAGCTGCTAACGGGCCGCTAGCACCAGCCCTGCTGCAATAATAAGTAGCTATAATAGTATATTTTTTTTTGGCTATTTATATATTATTTTTATAGCAGTTCTTTTATTATTATTATAATAGCTAAGCTTAGTAATATATACTTTATTTATAAATATATATTTATTATTTTTAATATAGTTTTTTAAAAAATAAAATAGTTATAATAAATATAATATATTTATTATTTTATATATATATTTTTTTGTTTTATTTTTTAGCTTAGTTATTTTAATAAGTTATTTTTTTACATATAAGCAATATTATACTTTTTATATTTTTTTGCTTAATTAATAATATTATTAGCTTTATATTTATTAACTAAGTTAAGCATTAATAGTTTTTGTTTTTTTTATTAAAGTTTTAATTATATTTGCTATTTTATTTTTTTTATTTAATAGTATATTTAACTAAAGATTTGCTATTTAAAAATTAGATTTTTTTTTAAGTAATTTTTAGTTTTTTTAATAATAACTAAGCCTAATAAAAAAACTTTTTTATTAAAAAGGTTTTTTATTTATTTCAGTTTATAAAGCTATATAACTAAAACTATAAAATAAATATACTAATTATTAAAAAAGTTAAGTTTATATATTAATAGTTTTATTTTTATTAGTAACTATTTTTGTTTAGGTTTGCTAAATAAATAATAATTTTTATATAATTTAAAATAAACTATATTATTTTTATTAAAAATTATTAAAATATACTTATTATTATATTTTTTTTTAGTAATTATATTAGTTATATTAACTAAATATTTAGCTTTTTAAGTATATTTTATTTTTAATACTTTTATTGCTTTATTATTAGCTTTAATACTTTTTTTTTAGTTTAAAATATTTATAATAAATTATAACTAAAATTTTAATACTAGTTAGTTTAATAATTTTTTAATTATTATTAATAATATATTATTTAAGTAGTATTATAATACTAGCAATAATTTAGTTTAAAAAATATTTAAATTAGTAGCTATATAAAACTTAATAGCTATTTTAATAACTTAGTTTTTTTTTTTAAAGCTTATTTATTTAAAAATAATAAACTATTAAAAAAAAAGTTTAATATTTAATATATTATAAATTTTTTTTTAAACTTTACTATTAAACTTTAAGTTTTTATTACTAATAATAACTACTAGTAATCTTTAATTATATAAATATAATATTTATAATAATATTTTTATTTAGTTTTTTATTATATATTTTTTATTAACTTTATATAATATAGTTACTAATATATTAAAATAATTATATATATTTTTTTAGATTTTATTAGTAGTATATTTATAATAAAATTTATAATAATAATATAATAAAAATTAGCTAATATTTTAATTAGTATTAATTCTTTTAATAATAGTTGTTTATTAATTTAGTTTTTTATATATATTATATAATAAGTTATAAACTAATATATATTTTAATATTTTTAATATAGTTTTTTAAAATAAAATATTTTTTATTTAGCTATATTTAGTATTACTATTATACTTTTAGGTTATTTTTTTTAAATTTATTATTAATTATTAAAGTTAGTATAAAAAAGTTTAATATAACTTTGTTTTTTTTAGCAAAATATACTTAATAAATATTATTTAGTATACTTAATTTATTTTTTTTAACTTTTTTTTATTTTTTTAGTTTTTATAATAATTTAAAAAGTATATCTAGCACTATATTTAGTATTTTTAGTATATAATAAATTTTAAACTAAAATTAAAAAAAATAATTAGTTATATGAATAAGTTTTAAATTAATTTTATTTAAATTTATAATATATAATAAAATATATATTATTTTTTTTTTAATTAGTATATAGTTTATTAGTATATTTATTAGTTATATATTTAATTAGATTATTTTTTATAGCTTTTTATATATTTAAATTACTATTGCTATTTTTTTTTTTTTTAAATTTTTTTTTTTTAATATTACTAATAAACTTAAATAAGAATATAATTAGTTTAACTTTTATTACTAAAATATTTTAACTTAGTATTAATATATTATTTTATTTATTTTTTCGTTAAAAAATTATTAATTTATAAGCTTTTTTATAAATATTTATTTTAAAAAAAAAAACTTATCTAGTTTATAATAATAAATAATATATTATATATATAAATATTTTTATAATACTTTTTAGTTTTTTGTTTTTTTTTATTAGTTTAAAAATAACTTTAAAAATAAAACTTTGTTTTACTAGTTTAAACTTTTTAATAAATAAGTTTCTTTTTTTTTTTTTGGGCTAGCAAGTTAGTTTTTTTTTGTTGCAATACTTTAATTTTATAATTAAACCAAACTATTTTATAGTATAACTAACTAACTATTTTAATATATATTTCTAATTTTTTAAATATTTTAATTTTATTATTTATTTTTGTTTGAATAGAGTATACTATATATTTCTACAGCAGTAGTATATGCCTGTAAGGTTAGTGGAATATAGTCTATTTATTATATGCCACACTTAAAAGGAGGGAGAGAAAGAAAGGAATTGGGTAGGTGGGAGCTCTTTATATACCTCTTTGTACGAAGGGGTCTGTAGGTGGTCCCTAGCCGGACCCCTTGGCCTAGACCCTTTGGCCAGACCCCTTTGTACGAAGGGGTCCGTAAGTGCCCTAGCTAATTATGTACGATTAATCCAACACTGACTACTTTTTTTTTTGTGATTTATTGCTATAATTGTACGCAAGGTCTGTGGGGGAGGGGTAGGTCGAAGGGGTTTTTTGTATAGGCTACACCTAGCGGGGTCGGCAAGGCTAGGTGTAGGTCGAAGGGGGTCTTTGTACGGGCTACACCTAGCAGGGCGGAAGGCAGGCTGGACTAGGTATAGGTCGAAGGGGGTCTTTCGTACGGGCTACACCTAGCAGGGCGGAAGGCAGGCTGGACTAGGTGTAAGTTGAAAGGGGTCGTTGGGGTGGCACAATTGCGCGCTATTAATTAAATGTCTGTATGAAGGCTGAGCTAAGGTACGTACGAGTAACCAATCTTTTTTTTTTGTTGGCCTACTGCTAAAGAAACTAGAGTATGCAATATAAAATATGCAATTTATACAATTAAATTAAAATTTTGTTATTATTTTAATTAATTTACGTTATATTTATATAAAAGCTAAGCTAAAGTATAAATATAAACACTAATTAATATTTAAATAAAATATACTATATATTTTTAAGGCAGTAGTATATGCTTGTAAAGTTAGTAGAATATAGTTTATTTATTATATGCTACACTTAAAAAGAAGGAAAAAAAAAAGGAATTAGGTAGGTGGGAGCCCTTTATATATCCCTTTGTACAAAGGGGTCTATAGGTGGTCCCTAGCCGGACCCTTTGGCCTAGACCCTTTGGCTAGACCCCTTTGTACGATTAATCCAACAATTTTAATAATACTTTTATTATTAATATTATATTTTAATAGCTATATTAATAAGTTTTTAAATTTTATTAATATTACGTTTAATTTTTTAAAGCTTTAAAAGCTAATAATAATTATTTTATTATAATATTTAAAATATACTAGCAATTAAAAAAAAATTTAATATATTAAATAATATAAACTAAAATTTATCAATTATATTTTTAATTATATTATTTTAACTAAATAGCAAATATATATCTAATATTATATTTTTGTTTAATAGTTATAGATCTACTATTAATTAATTTTTTTTAGTACTATTAACTATTTTTTAAATAATAAAATTAAAATAAACAACTAAAATAAAATTTTTTTAAATATATATTTTATTATATTTAATATTAAAAAACTTATAATTTTTAATACTTAATAAATATACTTTAATAATTTTAACCTAATCTTACTATTTATTTACTAAGTTTATTTATATTTTTTTATTATTTAATATAAATATAATATTTTTATTATAAAAAATATTATATTTATTAAATAGTTTATAGATTTTCTTTGCTTATAAGATATAATTTATTATTATAACTACTTTAATTATTAATTTAATTATAAATATATTTATTAGTTTTATTATTTTATAAAATAATATATTTATTTTTATAACTAATATAGTTAAGTTGCTTATTAGTTTTTTTATAAAAAATATTTTTTTAAGCTTTTTTTTTATTTAGGTACGCTACTATTTCGGTTTAATTCTTTTAGCTCGTATTATTTTCCTAGTAATTTATAATATTTGCTTAATTAATAACCTAAATAATTTTATTTTTTTAATACTTAAAAATAGTTTTTTGTTTTTTATTTTTTTATTTTATAATTAGCTAAACATATAAGTTATAAACTATAATTTTTTTAATAAATATTTATTTAGTATTATATTATAAGCTATACTTTATTTTTTTTAAAAATAATATAGTTTTATTATTTTATTTTTTTATTAATAAATATTAATAAATTAATAAACTTTATATTTATAAATATTATTATTATAATAAATATAACTATTATATATACTACTAATATTTTTTATATTAATACTATTAAAAATAGTTTAGTTTTTGTTTTATTTTATATTTTAATATAAATTTTGTTTTAATTAATATTTTTAGTTTTAAATTATTAATTATGTTTATTATTATTATAAAATATTTAAATATTATATTTTTTTTAATATATTTTTTAATATATATATTAAAATCTATAGTTTAGGTAATTACAAACTATATTTTTATTTTATTAATAAGTATAAAATTAATATATTAAAATTTTAAGTTTTTTGCAAAATTTTTAATAAAACCTTTGTTTATTAATATACTAAAGCATTTTATATTTAAGTAAACCTTAATTTTAAAGCTTTTAATATTGTTTTAAATAAAAATTTAAAAATATATAGTTTTTTTTTAATTTTCTTTTTAAATAATAGTTTTAAGTTTATTTTAATAATTTGTTCTAGTTAAATATTAATTTTTTATTTAATTAGTTTTAGTATAGTTAGTTTTATTAGTACAAAGTTTACTTGTTTAATGTTTTTTTTATTTAGTTTAGCTTATTTTATATAAGTATTTTTAATATAGTTTTTTATTATTTTTATTAAATAAAATACAATTTTTTATTTTATATAAATTTTTAATATTATATTTAAGTTTATTAATATATTTTTATTTTTTAATATAGCGTTTTAATTATATATTTAATAGTTATTTATTTTATTAGTTATTTTTGCTTTTTTTTACTAAAATAAATATATTTTTTTATAGTTAAGTTTTTAGTTTTGCTACTATTATTAAGATCTATATCCTAAATAACTTTTTTATTATAATAACTTTATAATTTATTTATGTTTAGTTTTTATTGCCTAAACTATTAATAATATATTTATTATTTTTATTAATTTTTTTTGTTTTAATTATTAAACCTAATATTATATTAATTATTTTATTAATATGTTTTAAGGCAACTATTATTTTAGTTTTAGTTATTTTAATTGTTTTATTTTTTATAACCTAATAATAATAATTTAATTTACCATAATTAACCCTATTTATAATAAAGTGTTTTAAAATTTTTAAATTTTTAATTAAAGTTTTATTGTTATAAAGCATTATTATTTTTATAATTTAGCTAGTTTTATTAAAACTAGTTGAAATTAACTATTTTCTGCTTTTTTTTTTATTACTTTAAGTATAATATTTAGTTTTAAATATAATTGCTATTTTCTTTTTTAGTTTTTCTAAATATTTATTAATAATTTGTTTTGCTATTAGTTTTAGTATAAGTTTTTATAGCTTAAATAATAATAAGTTTTATAATTATATTAATAGTTATAAATTTTTAGTATTTTTTTAAGTTTTATTATCTTTAAAAACTTTTATAGTATAAATTCTAATAAGCTTTTTTTATATAATATTTTTTATTATATATTTATAAATAAAAAACTAAATATTTGCTATATTTAGTTAAATGTTTTATTTTTTAATTAAAGCTTTTATAAATATTAATAAAGTTATTTTATGTTTTATTACATTTTTTTTAAATAGTTATTAAAACTACTATTATAGTATATTTTTTTATAAAAAAGTTTGTTTTTTTATAGCTACTATAGTAAACTTATTTTTTATATTGCTTTATTTTTTAAAGTATTAAACCTAAAAATAAATATTTGTATAGTAAATATTTTTATTTTTGTAAAAAATTATATAACTTTTGCTAGATTTTTTTAATACGTTAAGCTAAAAATATCTAATTTTTAATAGCTTTATTATTAAAAAGCTTATATAAATTATTATAAATAGCTATTTTATTATAATAAAATTTTATTTTTAAATTATATTTAAATATTATTAAATAATAATAATAAACTAAGTTATATCATAAAACGTTTTAGTTATTTATAAATTAATATTAGTTATATTTATTAAGTTTTAATTTATAATAGTAGTTTTTTATTATTATTAAATAAATCTAAACTTTTTTATTAATATAATTATTAGTTTTTTTAAATAGGCTAGTTTTTTTTTAGCTTTTAATTATTAAAAATATTATCTAACTATTATTTTTTAAATACTAGTTTTTTTATAAGATTTGGTTTTTTATTTTTATTAAAAAAATAATTAAAAATATTAAAAGGTTTTTAGTTCTAATTTAATTAAATAACTTTAGTAAAAATATATTTATATATATTATTTTTATATTGAATATTTTAATAATTAAAGTTATTAAAAAAATTTTAAATTTATTTAATTTAAATTAAAATAAGCAGTATTATATATATTAATTTTATTTTAAGATTTGATTTGTTTTTTTTTAATTTTTATAACTATATTATTATATTATAATTTATTCAAAGTATTATTTTTTATGCTAGTTCTAGCGTTCAGTTATAAAATTAATGTATTTTTTTTTGTTTTATATTGCTATATAATTATTAAAGCTTAAACTAATAAAAACTTAAAAGTTAAAACATAACTATTTAGTTGCTAAGTTTAGCTATAATAGCTATTTAAACTTAGGTTAATAACTAAAGCATAATAATTTATTAATTCTGCTTATATTAAATTAAATATAAAAATATTATAGCTAAGTTTAACTTTAATATTATTGCTTAAACTTTTTTAAAGCATAACTTTATTAAACTCTTATTAGTAATAAGTAGTTTAACAAGCTTAAATATATATGTTTTTTATAATATAAAAATTAAAGGTTTAGGTTAATAAATAAGCACTACTTGTTATAGCAATTTAATTACTTGTTAAAAATAACAATTATTATATAAAATATAAATAAATAATTTTTTTTTTAAGTATAAAATTATAAGGACGTTTATTTATTTATAAATATAATAAATATATATATAGCTATAGCTAATATATTTATAGTTATGCCTATTAGTTATATTTTTAATTTGTTTAACTTTTATAAAATAAAGAATTTGTTTTATATTAATTAATTATAAAAAGCAAGCAATAATCTTTTATTTTAATAAATCTAATTATTATTTTTAATTAAAAATATTAATAATAAAGCAAAATTTAAAATTAAATAAATTAAATAATTAAAAATATATAAAAAAAAATAAAAAATTATAATATTAAATTATTTGAAAAAGTTATAATTTTAATAATATTTAATATATAGCTTAAAATTTTAAAAACATACTAATTAAGCTTAATTAATTTTATAAAACTTATAAAAATAATAATAAAATAATGCGCTATAAAAAAACTATATAAACCTAATATTATTAATAATTTTAAGTTAAAACTATATTTAAATTTTCAGTTTTTAAAAAAAGTAATATAATAGTTAGTATAATTTTAGCAAAACTTATAAAGATTTTAAACTTATATAGCAATAAAATAAGAGATTAATATACGGATTAATTTATAACTCTATAGCTATATATATAAAGTTTATATTTATCCACTTTATAAACTCTGATAATTTTTTTTTTTTTTTTTTAGCTTAGAGTCTTTATCTTTAGTGTTAATAAATTAGCTATGAAAGCTTTATTTAACTGATCGTAATAATAAACTTGATATTATTAGTAATTTTAAATTAAAACTATATTTAAATTTTTAGTTTTTAAAAAAAGTAATATAATAATTAGTATAGTTTTAATAAAACTTATAAAAACTTTAGATTTATATAGCAATAAAATAAAAAGCCTATATATAGATTAATCTATAACTTTATAGTTATATATATAGAGTTTATATCTATCTACTTTATAAACTCTGACTTTTTTTTTTTTTTTTAGTTTAGAGTCTTTGTTTATAGTATTAATAAACTAGCTATAGAAGCTTTACTTGACTAATTATAACACTTTTATTAAAAAATTATATATAAAAATATAAAGAAAAGAAAGCAAAACGAGCTTATATATAAAGCGAGCTTATATTATAAATTATATATTATTATAGTAAATAAATTTATAAATAATTATAAAAATAATAATAAAACAATATATTATAAAACAGCTATAATATATTGTATAAGCTTGTTTTGCACTTTCTTAGCAGTACTTTTACTTTAATTTTTATAGCAAAGCTTTTTACTTTATATTTATATAACTTTATTAATATAAATTATATAAACAAATGGTTTAGATTTTTAGAATTCTAAGTAAATAAGGAATCTAAATATATTGTTGTTAATTTTATACCTATTTTATTTATAGAATTATAAAAAAGTACGTTAAAATAATCCTGATAGTTTATTAAACATAAATATTTTTAGAAATAAAATAGGTATAAGATTAACAAAAATATATTTAGATTCCTTATTTAGTTAGAATTCCAAAAATCTAAACCATTAGTCCATACAACTTATATTAATAAAGTTATATAAATTTAAACTAAGTAGCTTTACTATAAAAATTAGAGTAAAAGTACTCCTAAGAAAGTGCAAAACAAGCTTATAAGATGTGTTATATATATAAATTAGTTTATATAGCTATAATTAAGTTAATAAATATAAATAAATTTATATATATAGCTTGATTAGTTAATATAGCTTAGTTTATATAAGTGTAATAGTTAGTACAGTCTTAGCAAAACTTGCAAGGACTCCAGACCTATATAGCAATAAAATAGGAAATCTATATACGGACCAACCTATAACTCTATAGTTATATATATAAAGTTTATATTTACTTATTTTATAAACTCTAACTTTTTTTTATTTTTTTATTTTTTTTTAGTTTAAAGTTTTTGTTTATAATATTAATAAACTAGCTATAAAAGTTTTATTTAACTAATTATAATATTATTTTAAGCTTATTAATTATTTATTAATAAGTATTTAATAAATATATATTTTTTATTTTATTATAGTTAGTAAAATATAAATAAATTTCTTTTTTAGTTATATATTTAATATAAAAAATTATATATTTTTATTTTATTTTTAATTTTTAAATAATTAAAATAATTTTAGTTTATGAGTATAATTAGCTTTTTATTATTAAACAATTTTATCTTAAACTTTTTTATAAATATTTTAAGCAAACTAATACTTAAAAAAAAATCTAAAAAAGATAAAAAATTAAAGCTTAAAAAAACAAAATTTAAATTAAAACTAAAACTATTTAAAATAAATAATATATTTAGAAATATATTAATAAAAGCTATAATAATATAAGCTTATAATTTTATATTAATTCTAATAGAATTTTTTTAATAAATAAAAAAAATAAAGTATTAATTTTTTGCTATATTTATTTTAATACTTTTAAAAAATAATTATAATTTAATAATAAAAAATATATTTAATAATTAAGTTTATAAACTAGCAAAAAAACTAAATAAAATTATTATTATATTTTAAAATAAAAATAATTAATTTTAATATATTATAAACTAATTAAAAAAATATACTAAAGAATTAATAAAAATATATTTTTATTTAATTAAAAAACTATTTAATAATCTTATTAAAATAATTTAAGTTTTATTAATAGTTTATTATAATTTTAATTAAATAATTATTATTTATAAAATATTCTAAGTTTATTTTTATATTTAATAGTTTAGCTTAAAAATATTAATTTATTAAATTATAATAAAAATAGAAATTATGAAACTATTTTTATATAAATTTAATTATTTTTTATAAATTATTTATTAATAAAATTATTAAATTAATATATAATACTAAATAAGCTTATAAAAACTATTAATAAATTAAACTTTTAATAAATTTTAAAAGTTCTAAAATATTTATTTTAAAATAATTAAAATAAACATTAATTATAAAAAAAAAAGCTTATTAAAATAATAAAACTTATTTTATTTATAAAAGAAAATATATATATATTAGTTAATTGCTTTAATTAAAAATTTAAAGTTTTAAAAATTTAATTAATAAAAAAAGTTTATAATAAAAATAGCTTTAGTAATTTATTTAATTTAAAAAATAAATAAAACTAATAAAAGTTTTTTTATTGGTTTTTTTATTTATTTTAGTTAAAATATATAACTAAAATAAATTAATTATTTTTAAATTATTAAATTATTAAATTAATTATAAATTAATAATATTAAAATAAAAACTTTAATTTTATATAATATTAAAACTTATATTTTTTTAATAATTAGTTATAAATTTATATAATAAATTAAGCAATAATTAAAAATAAAATAGTTAGCAAAATTTATAAATATTTAATATATATAATAAAAATTAATAATTATTAATTTTAGTTATAATATTATTATTAATATTAAATAATTAATAAAACAAAATATTATAATAAAAACTTAAAAATAATAATTAATTTACCTAAACAATTTATTTTTATTAGTTTAATTTTTATTAATAATTATAATTAAACTTTTTAATTATAAATAATAAAATATAAACCTAAAAATATAAAAAAAGTTCTAATTAATATAATTAAGCGCTAAAAAATATTATTAAATATTAAAACAACTTTTTAAAAATAAAACAATTGTTTTAAGAATAACTCAAACTAAAAAAATAAAATAAAAACTTAAAACTTTTAAACTTAAAACAAAAAAGTTTATGTAGTAACTTTTAAAAAAAAAAAACTAAGCTATTATTAAAAAAATTATATAAAAATTTTAAAATTATTTTTATTAAAATAAATAAAAATAATTAACTAAAAAAATCTTAAAAAAACATATTATAATTAAGTTTGTAATAATTAAAAGTAATTATATTAAATTATTTAAAAAAAAAATTAAAAATAATTAATATTTTATAAAAAAAATAAATTTAAATTAATTAAGTAGTATTATAAAAATTTTTTAATAATAAACTAATTTTTTTTCTAAAAAAAAAAACTTTAAATATATAAAATTAATATAAAACTTTTTGCTTTTTTAACTATTATATTTAAAAAAGTTTTTTTTAAAAAAGAAATTTAAAACTTTATTATTATTATAACTAAAGTTTAATATAATACTAAAACTTAATAATAAAAAATATATTTTTAAACTTTATTAATATTAAATATTTATATAGTTTATTTTATTTAAAAAAAAGTTTATAAATAAGCTACTAATTATAAATTTTATTAAATAAAATATAAACTTAAATTAATTAAATATAAATTTATAATTAATTATTAATAAAAAAATATATATTTAAAAAATTAAATTATATTAGCTTTAAATATTCGTAGTACTATATTTAATTATTATAATATTATTTAATTTTATATAAAGCTTCTTATTAATTATTATTAACTATGAAATTATATTAATTTTTTTTTTAAACTTGCAAAAAAAATATTTTAATAAAAAGTTTTATTATTTAGTTTAGAAATAAAACCTATTTAGTAGTAAGCTTTTATTAATATATAAATTTATAAATATTTAAATAAATAATATTCTAATTTATTTTAAAACTAAAAAATAGTACTAAACTTATTATAAAAAAATAATTTATTGTTTATATTAAACTAAATATTAAAAAAATATTAAAAAGTTTTGTTTTAATATATTTATTATTAATTATTTAAAAATAGTTATAAAAGCTAAAATTAAAATTTAAGCAATTTTAAATTAAAACTTTAATAATTTTAAAAATATTAAATTAATTTGGTTATTTTTTAAACTTTATAATTATATTTATATATTTATTTATTATATTAATAAAATTGCTACTTTTTTAAACTAACTATTAAAAAAAATAAGCTATTTATAATAGGACTAAAATAAAAATAACCTTTTAAATATATAAAATTACTAATATATAAAATGTTTATTTTAGCTTTTTTTAGGCTTAGCTAACTAATATAAATAAAAATAAATATTGTATATAATATAATAAAATTTATTTTAAAAATTTATAAAATATTTTTTTAAAATAATAATATTAATAAAATAAACTTACCTGATTTAAAACTATAAATTTTTAGTAATAATATAAACTTTAAAATATTATTATTTAAAGTTTTTTAAAACTAAGTTTTTTATAATAACTAATTATTAAGTTTTATTATATTTTTTAAATAAATAGATTTTATTAATATAATAAATATATTAAACTAACTTTTTATTAAATTTTAATATTATTTTTTAGTACTAATTAAAACAAAAAAAAATAATAGCTAATATTTTATTAAAAGAAATAGCAAAACTTTTTATAATTAAAACTAAAAAAGCTAAAAAAAAATAATAGTATTAGTTTTTTTTAATAAAATATTAAGTTTTATATTAATTATAGACCTTTTATTTAATATTTTTTAAAAAACTAACCTAATAAACCTAATTAAACAAAAAAACTAGGTATAAAATCTAAAAAATAAAAACAAAAAGCTATATATATTACAATTAATCAAATAAAGCTTCTATAGCTAGTTTATTAATACTATAGATAAAGACTCTAAGCTAAAAAAAAAAAAAAAAAAAAAGTTAAAGTTTATAAAATAAATAAATATAAACTTTATATATATAGCTGTAAAGTTATAAGTTAGTTTATATATAGACTTTTTATTTTATTACTATATAAGTCTAAAATTTTTATAAGTTTTATTAAAACTATACTAATTGTTATATTTTTTTTTAAAACTAAAAGTTTAAACATAGTTTTAATTTAAAATTATTAATAATATTAAGTTTATATAGCTTTTTTATATTATATTATTTTATTATTATTTTTATAATTATTTATAAATTTATTAGCTATTAGTATATATATTTATTTTTATAATTTTATAAAAAATTTAAAAGTTTTTTTATAAATTTTATAAAATTAATCAAACTTAATTAGTATATTTTTAAAATTTTAAACTATATATTAAATATTATTAAAATTATAACTTTTTTAAACAATTTAGTATTATACCTTTTTATTTTTTTTATATATTTTTAATTATTTAATTTGTTTAATTTTAAATTTTGCTTTATTATTAATATTTTTAGCTAAAAATAATAATTAGATTTATTAAAATAAAAAATTATTGCTTATTTTTTATAATTAGTTAGTATAAAATAAGTTTTTTATTTTATAAAAATTAAATAAATCAAAAATATAGCTAAACTTTTGTTTTTTTTAAATTTTAAAAAATCTAACTAATTAAAAGTCTAATTTAATAATTAGTACTTATATTATAAAACTTTATTTTTTATTTTAAAGTTTATTAAATATTTTTTTTATTAGTTTATAGTTTATATTATTTTTATATAAAAGTTGCTATATTATATATTATTTTTTAAATATTTTAAATTTAATAAATTAATTTAAATGTTTATTATTTAGTATTAAAATTTATAATAGTTTTATTGTTTGAATAAAATATACTATATATTTCCAAAGCAGCAGTATATACTTGCAAGGTTAGTAGAATATAATCTATTTACTATATGCTACACTTAAAAGAAAAAAAAGAAAAAAAGGAAATAGGTAAGTAGGAGCCCCCTATATACCCTTCTATATAGAAAGGTCTATAAATAGGTCCTAGCCGGACCCCTTGGCCTAGACCCCCCTTAGCTAGACCCCTTTGTACGAAAAAGTCCATAATTATATACGATTAATCCAATACTAACTACTTTTTTTTTTGTAATTTATAGCCATAATTATACGTAAGGTCTAAAAGGAAAAAGTAAGTCGAAAGGAGTCTTTGTACAAGCTACACCTAGCAGAGTTAGCAAAGCTAAGTATAAATCGAAAAAGATCTAGAAAATTTTTATATAAAAGCTATACCTAGCAAAGCAAAAAGCAGGCTAAACTAGGTATAGGTCAAAAAAGGTCTTTTGTATAAGCTATACCTAGCAAGGCAGAAGGGCTAAGTATAGGTTGAAAAGGGTTTATAAGATCTTCGTACGGGCTACACCTAGCAAAGACAGCAAAGCTAAATATAGATCGAAAAAAGTCTATAAGGTCTTCGTACGGGCTATACCTAGCAGGTCAGAAAGCTAAGTATAGGTCGAAAGAAATCTATAAAGTCTTCGTACGAGAACTATACCTAGCAGGGCAAGCAAAGCTAAGTATAAATTAAAAAAAGTCTAGAAAGTCTTCGTATAAAAGCTATACCTAGCAAAGCAAAAAGCTAAGTGTAAATCGAAAAGGGTCTTTAAAGTCTTCGTACAAGCTATACCTAGCAGGTCAAAAAATAGGCTAGACTAGGTATAGGTCGAAGAAAGTCTATTGTACAAGCTACACCTAGCAGGGCAGAAAGCAAGCTAGACTAAGTATAGGTTAAAAAGGATCTTTTGTACGGGCTACACCTAGCAGAAACAGTAAAGCTAAGTATAAATCAAAAAAAGTCTATTAGGTCTTTATACGGGCTATACCTAGCAGGTCAGCAAGGCTAGGTATAGGTCGAAAGGGGTTGTTAAGGTAGCACAATTGCGCGCCATTAATTAAATATCCGTATAAAAGCTAAGCTAAGGTATATATAAGTAACTAATCTTTCTTTTTTATTAGCCTACTACTAAAAAAACTAAAATATATAATATAAAATATGCGATCTATGCAATTAGGTTAGAATTCCGTTATTATTCTAATTAATTTGTGTTATATCTATATAAAAACTAAACTAAAATATAAATATAAACACTAATTAGTATTTAAATAGAATATATTATATATTTCTAAAGCAGTAGTATATACTTGCAAAGTTAATAAAATATAATTTATTTATTATATGCCACACTTAAAGGAAAAAAAAAAAAAGAAAAAAATAGGTAAATAAGAGCCCCTTATATACCTTTCTATATAGAAGGGTCTATAGGTGGGTCCTAGCTAGACCCCTTGGCTTAGACCCCCCTTGGCTAGACCCCTTTATATAAAGGGGTCCATAATTATATATAATTAATCCAACATTTATTAATATTTATTATTAAAAAGTTTTATATTTTAATTTTTATTACTATTTTTAGTAATAATATATTAATTAATAAATATTATAAAAAATTATATATAAAATCTAAAACAAAAAAATAAATATTTTAATTATTTTAATATTTATTAATATAAAAATAAAATTATTAGTCTAGTTTTTAATTAATTAATTTTATTATTTTTTAGATCTAAAAATAATAAATATTACTAAAGTAATGCTTAATATTTATAAAACTATTAATTATTATTATAAATTTAAAAATAAATAGTTTTATATTATTTAATATTTATATATTTAATATATTAAAAAATTTATATAAATTTTTATAATATTATATAATTAATAATTTTATAATATTTATTTTTTTATTAAATAAAATTATAATTAAACAACTAAACTTATTTATAAATATTTATATATAATTATAACTTTATTAGTTAAATAATATATTTTTATTATTTATTACTATATATTACTATATTATAACTAATATAAATAATAAATAAATAAAACTAAAAGTTTTATTTTATAATATTTTATTTTTTTTATAGTTATAATAATTATATATATATTATTTATAATTATATTTTAAATAAAACTAATAATATTTTTATTTTAATATTTTAATTGTTTTATATTAATTTTAATATATAATAATTAAAAATATATAAACTTTTTAAATTAAAACTATATAAAAAAAAATAGTTTTATTTAAAATAATTTTAAATATATATAGCTTTTTATTTTTATTTTTTAGATTTTATAATTAGTTTTTTTATTTAGTTAAGTTTACAAAGTTAGCTTTTTAAAAAATATTAAATAAAAAGTTTATAATTAATATAAAATTTAATATTTTATTAAATAAAACTAATATTATTATTATTTTTTTAGTTTTTTTAACTTTAATTATAAAAAACTTAACTATTTTTTTGTTTTAATTAATATTAAAAAATTATATTAAAATTTAATAAAAAATTAATTTAATATATTTATTATATTAATAAAATCTATTTATTTAAAAAATATAATAAAACTTAATAATTAATTATTATAAAAAATTTAGTTTTAAAAAACTTTAAATAATAATATTTTAAATTTTATATTACTACTAAAAGTTTATAATTTTAAATTAAATAAATTTGCTTAATTAATATTATTATTTTGAAAAAATATTTTATAAATTTTTAAGTTATATTTTTTTATTACTATTAAATAATTTTTTTTATTATATTATATAAAATATTTATTTTTATTTATATTAGTTAGCTAGGCCTAAAAAAAACTAAAACATATAGTTTATATATTAATAGTTTTATATATTTAAAAGTTTAATTTTATTTTAGTTCTATTATAAATAGCTTATTTTTTTTTAATAATTAATTTAAAAAAATAGCAATTTTACTAATATAATAAATAAATATATGAATATAATTATAAACCTTAAAAAACAACCAGATTAATTTAATACTTTTAAAATTATTTAAATTTTAATTTAAAATTATTTAAATTTTTATAGAATTAATTCTAATTTTTATTTTAGCTTTTATAATTATTTTTAAATAATTAATAATAAATATATTAAAACAAAACTTTTTAATATTTTTTTAATATTTAGCTTAATATAAATAATAAATTATTTTTTTATAATAAGTTTAATATTATTTTTTTAATTTTAAAATAAATTAGAACATTATTTATAGAAATATTTATAAATTTATTTAAAAAAATTTTAATTTATATATTAATAAAAACTTATTATTAAGCAGGTTTTATTTTTAAACTAAATAATAAAACTTTTTATTAAAATATTTTTTTATAAGTTTAAAAAAATAATAATATAATTTAATTTTTTAAATATATATTTTTTTATTAATAATTAATTTAAATTTAAATATAAATAAAACAAAAATAATATTTAAATTTATATTTTATTTAATAAAATTTAGAACTAATAGTTTATTTATAAACTTTTTTTTAAATAAAATAAACTATATAAATATTTAATATTAATCAAGCTTAAAAATATATTTTTTATTATTAAATTCTAGTATTATATTAAATTTTAGTTATAATAATAATAAAATTTTAGATTTTTTTTTAAAAAAAAATCTTTTTAAATATAATAACTAAAAAAACAAAAAGCTTTATATTAATTTTATATACTTAAAGTTTTTTTTTTTTTAAAATAAAATTAGTTTATTATTAAAAATCTTTTATAGTACTACTTAATTAATCTAAATTTATTTTTTTTATAAAATATTAATTATTTTTAAGTTTTTTTATAAATAACTTAATATAATTATTTTTAATTATTATAAATTTAATTATAATAAACTTTTTTAAAATCTTTTTAGTTAGTTATTTTTATTTATTTTAATAAAAATAATTCTAAAAGTTTTATATAATTTTTTTGATAATAGTTTAGTTTTTTTTTTTTTTTTAAATTATTATATAAACTTTTTTTATTTTAAGTTTAAAAGTTTTAAATTTTATTTATATTTTTTTAGTTTTAATTATTTTTAAAATAATTGTTTTATTTTTAAAAAGTTATTTTAATATTTAATAATATTTTTTTATATTTTTAAGTTTATATTTTATTATTTATAATTAAAAAGTTTAGTTATAATTATTAATAAAAATTAAGCTAATAAAAATAAATTATTTAGCTAAATTAACTAATATATTTAAGTTTTTATTAAAATATTTTGTTTTATTAATTATTTAATATTAATAATAATATTATAACTAAAATTAATAATTTTAAATATTTAATTTTTAAATTATTGATTATTAATTTTAATAATATATATTAAATATTTATAAATTTTACTAATTATTTTATTTTAATAATTATAAAACTTTTAAAGTTTAATTAAATAAATTATTTTTATTTTTAATTATTGTTTAATTTATTATATAAATTTATAATTAATTATAAAAAAATTAAAAGTTTTAATATTATATAAAACTAAAATTTTTATTATAAGATTATTAATTTATAATTAAATAAATATTTTAAAAATAATTTATTTATTTTAGTTATATATTTTAATTAAAATAAATAAAAAAACTAATAAAAAAATTTTTATTAGTTCTATTTATTTTTTAAGTTAAATAAACTATTAAAATTATTTTTATTATAGCTTTTTTTTGCTAGTTAAATATTTAAAACTTTAAACTTTTAATTAAAACAATTAATTAATATATATATATATATTTTTTTTTATAAATAAAATAAGTTTTATTATTTTAATAAATTTTTTTTTTTTTTTTTATAATTAGCGCTTATTTTAATTATTTTAAAATAAATATTTTAAAAGTTTTAAAATGAACTAAAAATTAATAAGCAAGTTTGCTAAAAATTTAATTATTTAAATTAGATTTTTATTTAATTAAATTAATAAATTTAATTTATTAATAATATTTATAAATTTATTTAATATTATATATTAATTTAATAATTTTATTAATAAATAATTTATAAAAAATATTTAAATTTTTTTTTTATATTTATATAAAAATAGTTTTATAATTTATATTTTTATTATAATTTAATAAATTAATATTTTTAAACTATACTATTAAATATAAAAATAAACTTATTAATATTTTTATTAGTTCTATATATATAAACTTAAAATATTTTATAAATAATAATTATTTAATTAAAATTATAATAAATTATTAATAAAACTTAAATTATTTTAATAATATTATTAAATAGTTTTTTAATTAAATAAAAATATATTTTTATTAATTTTTTAATATATTTTTTTAATTAGTTTATAATATATTAAAATTAATTATTTTTAGTTTAAAATATAATAATATTTTTATTTAGTTTTTTTATTAGTTTATAAACCTAATTATTAAATAAAATTTTATTTTTTATAAACTGACTAAAATTAGTTTTTTATATTTTAGCTTTTTTAATATAAATAAAGTTTAAAATATTAAAAAATAAACTAATAAAATAAAAAATAAATAAAATAATAAAACTAAAAAATTTGAAATTAATATTTTTAAATATATTTTTTATTATTAAATTATAATTATTTTTTAAAAATATTAAAATAAATATATTAAAAAATTAATATTTTATTTTTTTTATTTATTAAAAAAGTTTTTTTAGAACTAATATAAAATTATAAATTTATATAGCTATATTATTTATTTTAAATTATTTTAGTTCTAGTTTAAATTTTGCTTTTTTAAATTTAAATTTTTTATTTTTTTTAAATTCTTTTTTAAATATTAGTTCGCTTAAAATATTTAAAAAAAAATCTAATACTTATTTTTTTTTTTTTATAAAAAAAAAATTATAAAATTATTTAATAATAAAAAACTAGCTATATTTAAAAATTAGAATTATTTTAATTATTTAAAAACTAAAAATAAAATGAAAATATTTAAAATTAAGTTTTTTATAAATTATTAATTTTTAAAAAATATAAAAATTAAAAGTTTTATTAAAATTATATTAAAATTAAGTTTATATTATAAAATATATAATTTTTTATATTAAATATATAATTAAAAAAAAAAGTTTATTTATATTTTATTAATTATAATAAAATAAAAAATATATATTTATTAAATATTTATTAATAAATAATTAGTAAATTTAAAATAGTATTATAATTAATTAAATAAAGTTTTTATAGTTAGTTTATTAATATTATAAATAAAAATTTTAAACTAAAAAAAAAAAAAAAAAAAAAAAATTTAAAGTTTATAAAATAAATAAATATAAACTTTATATATATAGCTATAAAGTTATATATTAGTTTATATATAGATTTCCTATTTTATTACTATATAGGTCTAAAGTTTTTGCAGGTCTTACTAAAACTATACTAACTATTATAATATATATTTAAAGTTATTTTAAATAAAACTATTTTTTTTTATATAGCTTTAATTTAAAAAGTTTATATATTTTTAATTATTATATATTAAAATTAATATAAAATAATTAAAATATTAAAATAAAAATATTATTAGTTTTATTTAAAATATAATTATAAATAATATATATATAATTGCTATAACTATAAAAAAAACAAAATATTATAAAATAAAACCCCTAGCTTTTTTTATTTATTATTTATATTAGCTATAATATAATAATATATAATAATAAATAATAAAAATATATTATCTAATTAATAAAATTATAATTATATATAAATATTTATAAATAAGTTTAGTTAATTAATTATAATTTTATTTAGCAAAAAAATAAATATTATAAAATTATTAGTTATATTGTTGTAATAATAGTGTTAACTACGCATAAAGCTACTGCTAACTACATACAAGACTATTTGTATAATACTAGCAATTGGCTGATTGGTCCAATTGCGTAGGCGGTGTATATATATAAAATTCTCTTACTATATAAAAATCCTCCGTACAAAGGTCTTATTTTTGTACGGATAGTTAAAAAGATAGATCGATATATATAGTTATTTATTTTACTTTTTTATTACATATAATATTATACTTTCTAGCTACCCACTACTGATTAGTGTTTTTGGCTAAAAAACATAGATTAGTAAGAGTAAAAACAGAATTTTAATTTAGTTATATAGACCGTATATTCTATATTATATTTTAGTTTTTTTAGTAGTAAACTAATAAAAAAAAAAGATTAATTACTTATTTGTACTTTGGTTTAGCTTTTATATAAAAGTGTAATTAATAGTATATAATTGTGCTATTTTCCGATTATTATTATATAAACTACACAAAAGTTTATATTATAATTAAACTTTTTTATTTTTATTTTTTATATTTATAAATATATTAAATAATAGCTAATTATATAAAGGCTATTAAAAGCAAATATATAAAAATACTAAAGCTTTTAGAAAATAACCCTTAATATTTTCGACCGACTTTCTATATAAGTTTATAGCTAAAAAAATTATTAAGTATACTAGTATTTCTTTAGCTGCTATATAAAAAATAATTAACTTTTATATATATAATAATACTTTATATAACTTTTATATAATAATTAAAAAAAAAATCAATATATAGGCTATATACTTATATATTAAGTATAGTTAAATTTTATATAAACTAAAAAACTTTTAAGAAGTACTAATAAAAAATATTAAATTAACTAAACTATAAATATTATAAATAATTAATAATAAGATTATTATAAAAATATATAATATATTTTATATAAAAAGTATTTTAGACTAAGAGCTAGTAGAGCGTTTAAAAAAAAACTGTATTGGATAACTTATAAAAAATAGATATATTCTAGTATATAAACCTTAATTTTTTATATAATAATCCTAAATATTACTAGTGTTTTTTATTTTAAATTAATAATTTTTTAGTTAAAACTATAATAATAAAATTTTTTTATATAATAAAATAGTTCTATAGTATTTATTTTTAAAACTAAAACATAATTTTAAAAAGACTTTTGTATATAAAGTTAAAAAAAACCTTTAATTTAAAATAATATATTATTATATAATAATAAAGTTTTAAAAGATATTTTTAATTATAAAACGCTACTTATTTTTTATATTAATTAATAACCTAGCTATATAAGCCGGAAATATATTATATTTTTAATATATAATAGAATACCTAGTCCTATAATATTTTTTATAAATTTTTAAACAACTAATATTTTATATAATACTAGATATAAAAATATTTATATTTTATATTTAGATTTTATTTATATATAATATCTAAAATAGGATTATTTTAGTAATAAAATATTAAATATTTCTAAAAACTTAATAATAAAAAAACCCTATTTTAAAAAGCTATATAATTTATTTTATAATAAAATATAATAGTTTGTTAACTTTTGCTATAAAATAGAAATTATAAAAGAATAGTTCTATATAATATTTTTAGCTATTTTAATTAATTATATAAAAAACTACTATATATATTATATTAGTTTTAATTATATATAAAAAAAAATATATAATATTATAGATTTATATTTTAATATAATTATAAATTATAATTAATATTAAATAAACTGGACTAATATTATTTTTATATAAGTATATAAATAAAAAAACAACTTTTTTTTATATAAAGTATTAAAAATTATAATTAATAAGCTATTAAAAATATAAAAAGTACTTAAAGCAAAATATTTAAAAGAAATATATTTTAGTATAACTATTGTACAAATATACAAAAATATACTAGAATTTAAAACAGTACTTATTTTTTAAAAACTTATATTTAAAGGTTTTTTTTTTAACTTTTGTTTATGCTTTTAAGTTAAAGGCAACTTATTAAACAAACATTTTATATAAAAAGCAAAAAATATTTATTATATGGATAGGCGATATAACTATACTAATTGCTATTTTATATAATATAAAAGTACTAAATAATACTTTTATAATTTTTAAAAATAATATTTTAGCTAAAATTGTATAAATATTTATTTTTAAAAAAAAGTTTATATAAACAAAAAATATTTTGTTTATTAAAAAAAATATATTAGTTAACAAACTATATTTTTTAAAAAAAAGTTTATATAAAAAGTTAATACTTTAATATATATAAAATAATATTTAATAATAAACTAACTTTAATAGAATTTTTTATTTACTTTATTAAATATAAAAGTTATTTAAACTTATATAATAATAATAATAAAAAATTCTAATATATATAATAAAAATATAGTATAATATATTATAAATAATATATTTATATATTATATAATTTAAAAAAATATTTAAGCAATAATAATAGACTAGCTTTTAAACTAATTTATATTAAATAATTAGTATTATATAAAGTACTAAAGCATTATTTAAGATATAGATGTTTTAAAATTTTTAATTATAAAAAAGCTGCAAATAAAAACATATATATAAAAAAACCTTAATATAAAAATTATATAAATATTTAAAATAACTAAAGTAAGCTTTAATAAAAGTTATATAATAATTTTAATTAATATAATAAAAGTTAATAATAAGATTAATTATATAATTTTTTATATATTAAATATTTTTACTTTGTTTTTATTTTTATTAAAAGATATAAACTATTTAAAAACCTACTTTAATAATATAAAAAATATTATTATATAAAAAAATAAAAGCACTTTTTTTATTATATATAAATAAGGCTATTTTTTTTTTAATATTTATTTATATAAAATAGCTAGCTATTTTACTAAAATTAAACTATAGCGCTTATATAAATATTTTAGGTATTTTTATATAAAAAGATTATATAGAATATTAATTTGCGTAAAATATAAAATTAAACAGCTAATTTTAAAAAAAATTTAAAAGTTTTATTATTATTACTAAACATATAATAAAGCTTTACGCTGCTTTAAGTTTATAATTAAAAATAATTATAAATTTAACTATAAAGTAGTTATAAATATTATATAAATAAAAAACTAAAATATACTATATATAATTAATGCTATAATATTATTTTAAGCAGTTATTTTTTTAAAATCTATATTTATATAAAATATATAAAAAATATTATATAAATACTAAATTAATATTTATTAAAAACTTTTTAATAATATTATATATAACTTAAAAATAAATTTTTTATTAAACAAATTTAAAAAGTATATAAAAATAATAAACATATAATACTATAAAATATTTATTAAAGTATACTAAATAATTAAAAAAATAAAACAAACGTATAAACTGCTAAAATATATATATAATATTTTTAAAAAAAAAATTAATATACGAACAAATAATAAATTAATTTTATAAATAGTAGTTAAAACATTAAATAATATAGCTAGACCAAATAGCTTTGTACTAACTTTTTTTATTTTTGGAATATATTTATATATTAATAAAATTTTTTTTTTTTTTTTAGTTTTTATATAAAAAGCAGTAATTATTTAAAATATAATAAAAATACTACATAAAAACTATACAAAAGTTAAAATTAACTATACAATTAAAAAATAAAATAAACCATTTTTATATAATATATTTATATTTTTTTTTATAGCAAAGTTTTAGTATAAAAAAAAATAATATAAAAAAGCTTATATAAAATTAAAGCAATTAAAAAATTAAACATAATTATTATTTTAATAAATAGGCTAATATATTTTTGCTATATATAAGTTAAACTATATTACTATATAAAAAATGCCTAAATTAAAAATATAAAAAATAATAATATATAATTAGTATAGTTAATAATAATATAAAAAAAACATAGCTAGCTAAAAAAAAAACCTATTATATATTTATTATATAATGCCTAAATACTACAAACTTTTTTAATTATAAAAAAATATTAAGCCTTTAAACTAGTAACTAAGCTTTATATAAATAAAATTATTATAAGTTTCAAAAAATTATTTAAAAAGTTAGATATAATAAAAATTAATAAACTTATTATATAAAATATTTTTAAGTTTATTATATATAACCTAAATATATATAAAAAAAAATATATTTTTAAATTTTGCTTTATATAAAAAATAAAAAATAAAAATACCAAGCTATATAAAAAATTAAAACTAGTTATACAAAAGTATAATAATACTAAAAAAAAGTATAGTTCTAACTTAATTATTAATAATTTAATAAATAAGCTAATAGTTAATTTTAGCTTTTGGATTTATTTTTATATATAACTTTGGAACATTATACAAGCTTAAAAATATTACTTAAACCTATATTTAGTTAAAAAACAAGCTATTATATAATATTTATGCCTATTTACCCTTAGAACTAAAAAATAAATATTTTTTAAAAACTATTCTATAAATTATATAATTTTTATATAGCTTAGCTAAATCTAAGCTATATTAGTTTAAAACTTACTATTAATACTACTAAAAAAAACTTAAAATATAAGTATTTATATATAACCTATATTTATTATTTATATATAATAGCTTAGATATTTTTAAAATAACTAAAATATAAATAAATAATATTTTAAGCTTTGCAACTTTAAACTTTTTAATATATAAAAAAAAAAAACTTTAGTAAATAAAACTTTATATAAAATTAAAAAAAACTTTATTTTTTAACTATTTAATTAAATTTAATAATAGAAAGATTTTTTTATATAAATATAATATTATAATAACTTAAAAAAGCTAAACTAAAGATTTAGCTAAAATTAACCTTTATATAAAAAAGTTTGCGTAAATTTATATTTTTTAATAAGCTTAAAAAATATATATTAATAGTATATACTAACTAAAAGCTATATATAACTTTACTATTATAGCTTAAATAATTAAGCTATAATTATATAATATTAAAATATTAAATAAACAAATTAAATAATAAAAAAATAACCTAACTTAAAAATTTATATTTATTTTATTTAATTTTTATTATATAAAACTATTTATTTTTATAAACAGTTTATTTATAAATAATATAAATATAATTTTTTAGCTTAGCTTTATTATTATATTAATAATTAAAATTTATATAAAAAATATAATAAATTTATACTTTAAAATTAAAAAAAATATTATATACTAGAATTTAAATAAATATAAACAAGTTATATAAAACGTTCTAGCTAGCAAATTATATAATATAATAAATAGCTTTAATAGTATTATTGCTTTTTATATAATTTTTTAAAAAGTTATAAAAATATTTAATTTATTTTTAATATTTATTGTTTTATATTTAAATTTAAAATTATTATATAATTATTTAGTTAAACTAGGAATAATATAAAAAAAAAATTTAATAATTAATATTATATTTTTTTTAAAATTATATAAAAAAAAAAATTTCTAAAATATAATAGATTAATAGTAAAAATAACTTAATAAATATATTTATTAAACATATTTTAAACTAAATATTAAAAACTTTAGTTTTTACTAATAAACTATTTATATAAATTAAAGCACTTATTAAAAAACTATAAAAAATATATTTATATAATAAAAAATAACTAATAACTAAGCTATATATAAAAAAGCAAATATTATATATAAGTATTAGAAAAAATAAAAAAATACAAAAAAAATAACAAAAATTTATTTATACCCTAAAGAGCTAACGTACGACTATTTCTCCTTTTTTTTTTAAATAAAACTTTTCCTTTCTTTTTTTAACTGCAGTTAAAGCATTATACTTTGTACAAGCGCTAAATACAAGCACTACACATACTTTTTTAAAAACTAAAAACCTAATAATATACTAAAAATAACGCTTTAGTATAGTAGTAGTAGTTGCTATATAGATTATTTATATAAAGCAAAAATATTACTTTTTGATTTTGGACCAAAATAGCCTAAAAATAGCCTTTTTAGCAGATAAACTTAGTTTAAACGTTTATAAAAATATCTAATAATAATACTTAAAATATAATATTAATAAATAGGGCAGTAGTAATAGTACTTTTTTTATTTTATTATATAACAAAATATATTAGCTATTAAACATACTAAAAATTATTTATATAAAAATAAAAACTAAAAATATATATATATTTATATAAAAAGTTTATATAAAGGCCTAGTAGGCCTAACTCCTTATAAAAAGGTTATATATTTCTATATAGCTATTGTTTTTTGTATAGACAAAATTTTAAAACTACGAAACGCTATTTAGGGCAGGCAGTGCCGGACGCGGGCGGGCGGGGGCGGCGGCAGATATACTGCTGCTATTACTACTACTACTAACAGTACTACTTAGATTGCTATTAGTACAACACTTAGAATAACAAAAAAGCTTTATATATAATAGTAATAGTAGTAGTAATAGTAGTAATAGTACTACTACTACTAATAATACTACTACTATTACTATTATTATTATTACTATTGCTACTATTATATAACAACTATTATTTTTAGGTTAATATAACCTTAAAATAATAGCTAAAGCATATATATAATGTGTATGTATATGTGTGTGTGTATATATGTATATGTATGTGTGTATGCCTAAAGAAAAAAAAAAAAAAAAAAAAAAAGTAATATAAAAGCGGCCTATTTTATATATAATAGCTATAATTGTTACGCCTTATTTAATCTTAAATATTTTTAAATAGCATACAAAAAGCAGTTATATATAAAAGGCAGTTATATATAAAAAGCAGTTATGTACGGAAAGCAGTTATATATAATAAACAAACTATAAAAAGCCTTTTAAAAAAATAATAATTTAATATATTATTAGACAATTTTATTAGTTACGGATTAGCTATACATTATAGTCTATATTTTTTTTGCGTTTAAAAATTTCTTATTTTTTTGGCAGTTATACAAAAATGCGCTATAATTAAAAGAAAAAAAAGCTAGTATTATAATAATAGTATTAATTATACATAAGGCTACTACTAACTACGTATAAGATTATTTATATAATACTAGCAATTAGCTAATTGGTTTAATTGCGTAAGCGGTGTATATATGCAAAATTCTCTTATTATATAAAAATCTTCCATACAAAGGTCTTATTTTTATACGGATAATTAAAAAAATAGATCGATATATATAGTTATTTATTTTACCTTTTTATTATATATAATATTGTACCCCTTGGCCACCCAATATATATAATATTATAAAAGTTTTTATAAATTTTTTAGTATATTAAATATATAAATATTAAATAATATAAAATTATTTATTTTTAAGTTTATAATAATAATTAATAGTTTTATAAATACTAAGTACTACTTTAATAATATTTATTACTTTTAGATTTAAAAAATAATAAAATTAATTAATTAAAAACTAAATTAATAATTTTATTTTTATATTAATAAATATTAAAATAACTAAAATATTTATTTTTTTGCTTTAAACTTTATATATAATACTTTATAATATTTATTAATTAATATATTACTACTAAAAATAGCAATAAAAATTAAAACATAAAACCTTTTAATAGTAAATATTAATAAAATAGTTATAAATTTTAATACTAAATAATAAATATTTAAATTAATTTATTAAACTTAAAATATTTAAAAAAAACATATAATATAACTACTTTTGTATAAAAATAATATAAGCTATAAACTAACAAAAAAAAACGTTTAATAGATTTTAAAATAAAAAATAAAGTCTTTTTAAAAAAAAAATGTTTTATAATATAAGTATTAACTATTAGATTAGACTTTTAATTAGTTAAACTTTTTAAAATTTTAAAAAAACAAAAATTTAGCTATATTTTTAATTTGCCTAATTTATATAAAATAAAAAACTTATTTTATACAAACTAATTATAAAAAATAAACAATAATTTTTTATTTTAATAAATCTAGTTATTGCTTTTAGCTAAAAATATTAATAATAAAGCAAAGTTTAAAATTTAACAAATTAAATAATTAAAAATATATATAAAAAATAAAAAATTGCAATACTAAATTATTTAAAAAAGCTATAATTTTAACAATACTTAGTATATAGCTTAAAATTTTTAAAATATACTAATCAAATTTAACTAATTTTATAAAACTTATAAAAAATATTTAGATTTTTTATAAAATTATAAAAATAATAATAAAGCAATATAATATAAAAAAATTATATAAATTTAATATTATTAGTAATTTTAAGTTAAAACTATATTTAAACTTTTAGTTTTAAAAAAAAGTAGTATAATAATTAGTATAGTTTTAGTAAGATTTGCAAGAACTTTAGACCTATATAGCAATAAAATAAAAAGTCTATATATAAACCAACCTATAACTCTGCAGCTATATACACAAAGTCTATATCTACCCATTTTGTAAACTCTGATTTTTTTCTTTCCTTTTTTTCTTTTTTAGCTTAGAGTCTTTGTCTATAGTATTAATAAACTAGCTGTGGAAGCTTTACTCAACTGATTGTGACAATAAGTAGGTTGGTTTATATAGGTAGGTTGGTCTATATAAGTAGGTAGGTTGGCTTGGTTTATATGTATGGCTTGGTCTATATGTGTGGCTAGGTTGGTCTGTATAGCTTGGTTTGTATGTATAGCTAGGTTAACCAACTTGGCTAGGTCCGTCTGTATGGCTAGGTCAACCAACTTGGCTGGGTCAGTCTGTATGGCTAGGTCTGCGAATATGGCTGGGTTAGTATGGCTCGGTCAGTATGGCTAGGAGCCGCATATAGCCGCGTGCATGCGATATAAGCCGAGTAAGCCAAAAACGCCAAGAATTGCTTATTTAGGCGTACGGAAACTTTTTTGAGCTTTTTTTTTTACCGATAAGAAAGCCTTTCGTTCCACTCATTCCATTCGTTAAAACAAAGGCATTTTCCCGCATCGGCTCAGCTCGGCTTCACAAAGAATACTTATAGGAAAACGCTATCGAGCTACCCTCAATACTTTTTTCTATTACCTGTAAAGTTACTCGGTCGGTAGACTTAAGAACAACAATTAAAATCCCTGATTCGTTATGTAGGTCTCTTCTCAATATCAACAAAGCTATTATCCCTAAGGAGCGATCTAGAGCGCCACAGATCTGTTCTTCGAAGCACTTGAATTACAACAGCCCACTTCTATATTCCTCTTCCTCATATAATGAACCCCCCTTTTTCTGATACTTATTCCCAATATCCAAGCTCCATTACAGGCAAAATCGTACCGATATAATGCAGGACTACAGCTATATAGCCCGCGAATATTGTACTAGCTGAGAACTACTCATGGGACTAAAATAAAGATATTTAATATCTCAAGTTTTTAGGTTATACACTCTCATAATCATCATTTCGTGAAAAATAGAACTGTAGTACTAAACGGCTATTGTAGAGGAAGTAGCTCTCGACGTATTGTTTTCGCAGAAGTATCTAGCACAAACTCCTGGTACCGGAAAGCTACAATATCTAATTGAGGCATCAGTCACAAACCAATCGTTGAACCTCCCTCCCAACAGTCTGCATTGCCACAAGCTGTATTCAGAAATACCGTAGGCCCATAGAGAAAGAAAAATGACTTTGGAAATCGCTCATTTAGTCACTTTTTCGAACGGCCAGCGGCTCGATGTTCCAAATACCCTCCGCGTATTCGTTTATACAACGGTCAGAGCTGAAGAAGCCCATGCGGGAGACGCTGCGAATACACTTGGAGATCCATTCTTCCTGGTTTTGATATTCCACATCGACCATCTTGTGGGTTTCAAGGTATGACCGGAAATCGTCGGACACTAGGTAAAAGTCGCCATGATTACGAACAGCAGATATCATAGCAGTGAAGTCATCAGGGTTTCCGAACATGCCTCCTTGAATCGCTTCGAATACTTTTGCTAGGTCTGGGTCAATAGGATGCTCTCCGTACGTGTGCGCATGGCGCAAGTCCTCGACATCCTCGGAGAGTGTTCCGAATAGGAATATATTCTCCTGGCCGATTTCGCGTGTGATTTCAATCTAGGAACAATCAGAATGTTTCCTCAGGCTAGTGATTGACACGAGGTAGACTTACGTTGGCGCCGTCACAAGTACCGATAATTAACCCACCATTCAGAACGAATTTCATGTTGCTAGTTCCAGATGCCCTATTGCCCCTTTAGTTTACGTATCGGTGAAACGACTAGTTTAACTTACTCTGTACCAGCTGTGGAAATATGCTCGCTCAAGTCCGAGGCAGGAGTGATCATCTCAGCCTTGCTCACATTATAGTCCTCCAGGAAGATGACTTTCAGCAAGTCGCCAATATCAGGATCCTTATTGACTAGGCTGCCGACATTATTGATGAGATGGATAATTTGCTTGGCCATCCAGTAACCTGGGGCAGCTTTTCCACCAAATATTGAAACACGGGGCTGTTGTTTCTTTCTTTCTTCAGGAGTCATAGCCTTCAGAGTCAAATATCGATGGATGACGCCGAATATGTTGAGTTGCTGCCGCTTATACTCGTGAATTCTTTTGACTTGCACATCGAACAATGCAGCTGGGTTTACATTGATACCTAATGTAGATTTGATGTACTTCGCGAGGCGGACTTTGTTAGCATACTTGATCTCAGCCCACTCTTTTCGGAACTCCTTGTCATCAACGAATAGCTCCAGTTGATTTAGGAGGGTGAGGTCTTTCAGGAACTGGTAGCCACCAGTCTTACTCGCGATTAACTCTGACAGTCGGGGGTTAGCTTGGTGTAACCATCTCCTCGGTGTGATGCCATTTGTGACGTTTGTGAACTTGTCCTCGCCGAATATGGTAACAAAATCCCTAAAAATAGTTGTCTGAATCAGGTCAGAGTGAAGTTCAGCGACGCCGTTGACTTTGTGAGATCCGACGACAGCCAAGTATGCCATTCGGACCATCTTTGGCTGAGCCTCCTCAATGATAGAGACTCGGCGTAGCAGATCTCTGTCATTGGGGAATCGCTTTTCGACCGACTGTAAGAAGAAAAGGTTGATGTCATAAATGATTTGAAGGTGACGAGGTAGCAGATGTTGTATTAGGCCGACTGGCCACTTCTCGAGGGCTTCGGGAAGCACAGTATGGTTCGTATAACCAAACTTATCAATCATTAATACCTACTTCATCGACCTCTCAAGAGCGATACTCACGGTTGATGTAACGATATTCCATGCCTCATCCCACTCAAGACCTTCGATGTCGACCAGGATGCGTTGCAATTCAACAATGGCAAGTGTGGGATGGGTATCATTGAGCTGAATAGCGACCTGGTCTGAAAACTCGCTCCAACTGCGCTTGGTTTTCTTGAATCGACGGACGATGTCATATAATGACGCTGCTACCCAAAAATACTGCTGCTTGACGCGTAGCTCCTTTCCTCGGTCTAGATTATCGTTGGGATACAGCACAGCGCTGATGGTTTCGGCCCTTTGCTGGTCGGCCACCGAGCTTTCGTAGTCACCGCTGTTGAACTTCTGAAAATCAAATTCGCCGCTGGCTGCTTTGCTGGACCACAATCGCAAGTTATTGGTAGAAGGAGTATCATAGCCAGGAATAGGGACGTCATAGGCAACGGCGGTGACTGTTTCACCACCTTCCCACTTGGCTATTGTCTTTCCATTCTCGTCCTGACTCTTGTTAACCTGACCGTAAAATTGTATCTGCAGTAATATTAGCCCCATATGTGATTGAATAATGCTTGGGTTGTAGGTAGCCCACATCAACAGTAACATCGTGCCTAGGGAATTCCCAGGGATTGAAGTCAAGCCAATAATCTGGCACTTCAACTTGGTACCCATCAATGATCTCTTGTTTGAAGATGCCGTAGCGATACCTCAATCCATAGCCCCATGCAGGGTAGTTCAATGTGGCCATGCTATCGAGGAAGCATGCTGCTAGTCTTCCTAAACCGCCATTACCCAATGCAGCGTCGTGCTCCTGTCCGATAATGTCTTCGATGCGGAAGCCTAGCTCAGCGAGCCCCTCTAAACTTCGATTAGCCTTGACCAACCCGAGTGCACTGAATCAACAGTTGAGATGGCGATACCTTTGGCAATATCCTTGGCGCCGAGATTGAGCATCGCATTGTCAAATGTCCGACCCACTGTGCGCATAGAAACAGATTAGTCAAGATTTCTGAGTTCAGCATAATGATCAGGATTTAAGGGGCTAGGCTCGGGAGGTTATAATAGACATTCGCATGTGTATAACAACGGGTCGGTCCGGACCCCTAAGCCTTATGATCCGGAATGTGAAAGTATACTTTAGAAGCCCCAGCATAACCCCCCATCCCGGATCTTCCATAGGCTGCCACCGTCTTTAGTGTCTTTCTTTCATTCAAGCCCAGGTGATCAGGATAAAATCTGATAGTGTACTCCGGTATCCCGGAATATAAGGCTTAGGGGCACGGACCGACACGTTTTTATACATGTGCATGGTGCAGGGGGTCAGTAAATTGCCGTTTCCAGGGCGTGACCTTGACCCGAAAGGAGCCCGAAATTTGCTAATGAAAAGAATGACGCCGAGAATTACTTACTTAGGAACTCCAAACTGAGATAGTAAACGCGCTTACTATCCGCAAATGTCTGGCGTTGTTGAGTCTTGTTCCAGTCCTTGATTAAACGGTCTCGGAAAGCGAGACTGGCAGCTGAGTACGCTGCTGTCTCGTCGCAATTGTATAGGCTTCGAGCCAAGGTAGTTTCGACATGACGGACGACCTCCCTCTCGAAATCTTCCTTGCTTTGGAACCCGGGAAACTGATGCTTAATCCAGGCTTCGCGCTGAGGCTCAGGAATAGAAGCTAGACAGCCAATGGGTTAGAGGGTGGAGCAAGAGAGAGGCCAATTCACTTCTCAAAGACATATGGATAGCCTCGAATATAATGAGGCTACTTCGTCACTAACCTTCAACGCTCTTTATCTCGCCGGCGCCGAAACCAGTGAAGGTGCGCTTGTGTTTGGGCCGAGAGATACCAGCAGGTCCTACTGGGCCGACGATGTCGACAATAGGTGCTCCCATCGAGGGGCGTCGTTCCCTCGTGGGTATGGGGCGCTCCATAGAAGCCATTGTCGGATCGGGTCGGACAGGACTTTAGGACGAAAGCAGGCTGTTAGCTCTGGAACTCAATAACAACCGAGCTCGAATACACAACGCTAACGAGGAGAACCCGATGAAATGTGAATATAAATGTAAATATAGTCGTGGCATGCCACCGTCGTCTCCGGACAACTACTCGCAATGACGAGAGCTAGGCCTGGAATGAGGGGCGTGGGGTAGGATGTCTCGGACCGGGGCATTTGGAGCTAGAGCTCGAACATAGGAGAAGGGCGCCCACCGTTGGTGCTAACTAGCGATCAGTCGATCGGAGTGGAGTTCCTCTACGCTGGCGTCTCGTTGCCGAAAACACCGTCTGGAACAAGCAGCAGCAGGAGGCCAAATGCTTAGGGCAGGAGACGGAGGAGGCTGATACTGGGGCAAAGAAAGACGAGATACCTATATACTATCTCAAAGGAAGAACGCAGACACGAAAGAGACCAGGCAACAAGTAATGGTCATACAATCTATTATATATATACGAGGACGCTGGTTACGGTATGAGGAGGGCGGGTCTTGCGTCTGCAGAGATAGTGTAGGGATGAGTGAATGGGCGGATAGGGAGATGGTAACGGAGAGAATAAGGAGGAGAAAGGATGAAACCTAAACATGCAAAGCTCTCCAACGGAGGAGATGCAATCCAAGATCGAGAAGCACAATGACGAAGTTGAAGCTTCGGGCCAGGATGTGGAGGATACTTAGACAACGCATGCACGTAAAATCGAGCAGGTAGGAGGTACCTATATGATGGAACAAGAGAGGGGACCATGAACCCTTAGGTATAGCATGTACCTACCTAGCTACTTACATAGGCCAATTAACAGTTATCTAACCGTTACTACACTAGTGGAAGGCCGCGAGGTAGGTTGAAGCGAACATGCAGCACCCCGATGACGTAGGTATATTAACTGTTTTGTCCAAATGATGAATACCCTGTATCTACTGCCTCTCCTTAACAGGTTCCATGATGCGTCAGTATTACAGGTCGCAATAGATGCAGCTATCTCGGTAGGAGGTAGGGGTAACACGGCCTCCAATTCCAAGGTGCTCATTAAAACAAAACAAATATTCAAACAAAGCACAGCGAGTGGCAAATACAATCGCATTCGTGCCGTGATCGGAGAATTTCTCTTCGCCTCGTAAAGTATTCCACAGAAATGGCGTAGTAGCTAAGGGATGAGGACTAATTATAGGTACTTAGGTAAGTACTTGCGTATCGCCCCTCTCCCGCTTCGAGCACCAGCTATACCTGTAGCGTTGTGCAGTGTGAGTAGATATCCCCTGTCATAACAACACGAGATGAACTGCACAATATCAGACTAGATACTCTCAAAAATCGCCGTCATTCCACAGTCGCATGATTATGAGCGAATAAAGAACTTGAAGTATGCGCAGCGCTCGCTTTAGATGCACGAGGATGTCATCGCCCGCTTCCGATGCTCCTTGTAGAACCCCCTCTCCCCTGCCACTCGCTGCGATGCTGTTTGCATGCCTGCAGTGCCATCACCGGGTCCTCAACCGGTCACAGTGTAACCACCAAGTGCCCCGCGCATGAACTTCAATCATCATACAACGCCCTCTGCACTAAGAGAGATGGTATTACATTCCGGGTAGAGTATCTCCAGTGGCACGCCTAGCCTTTTGCGTACCAGTGAATATCATATCAACTCCCTCAACGAGTAGAAGACCGTCACCGGTATAGAGCTTTTTACTGTTAGCAGCATAGATGGAAAGACAGTGTCAGTGACTGCTTTGGAAAGACCTTTATTTTGTCAATACCTGTCAAAGTACAAACCCAGGTCCTATCACTATCCATCAGCGAGTAGGTATCTTATGCGATCGGTTATCCTTCGCTCTCAGGCTGTTCGGTCTTTAGCCCGCCCATCTCGCCGCCATGACTCCGGCTGCTTTCTAGGATCTGGGTCATCATGCGAACATGTTCTTTCTCACCCCAGCTCGGATATTGATTTAATATCGAATACCAAGCGCTGTGAAAACAGGGGGATGGAGAGGCTTCTTCTATCATGGCATTGCCTCCTTCCGATTTTCTCCACACATGTCGTTCTCCTTGGTAAACGCGTATCGTGTATCATTCCACATGCTGAGAAGAATTTGTGCCTAGGCACTTCCGCCGTGTCCCGAACGCCTTGCCAGGAAACAAGCTGCAAATATTCCCGTAAAAAACTCCTACCCGATGCTTTTTAGGCCCTGCTTCCAAAATATAGCAAAAAAAAAAAAGAAGGGGGGGGAGGGGCCTCATGAGAACCTCAACTGATGGAAAGAACCAACTTCACAAAATGCCGGAATCCTTAAGTGCATTGTTGAGGATCGTTTCCTTGACCGCTGCGAACACCAATCGAATATTGGATGTGTCGGTTGCTTGAGTAAGGCTGCATCGAAAAGTCAGATTCTGTACACCTTGGAATGTCAACGTTCACGTACTGTGGGTATAGATTTAAGTGAGCCCTGTTTACTTGATTGAACCTCCACAATAGGTATTTTGCTGCTTTATTGACATCGTTACCCCCTGAATAGTCAGGGAAGTAGTTGCCAAGAGGTGATCTCGGCAATTTGGCTTTGAAAATGTCGACCTTGTTTAAGAACAGTATGATGCTTGTTCTCATGAACCATCTCGAATTTACAACCGAGTCGAACAGCAATAAGCTCTCCATCATACGATTCTAACTAGTATTAACTGAGTTTGATCTTCATCATGGAAAATTGATACTTACCTGGCTGCTTTCTTCGAGAAGTACTTGGTCATACTCGCTCAGGGCTACGCAGAAAATGATGGATGTAACGTTCTCAAAACAGTGGATCCATTTCTTCCGCTCGCTTCGTTGCCCTCCGACGTCAAACATGCTGACGGGATCAATTAGCGATGTAAACCAGAAAATGCATGACATAGCCTACTGTATACTGAGCGCGCCCATCTGGAATCTAGTCTCATATATACCCGTGGTCTTGGTTCTTGCACGGAGCACATCCATCTCGTTGGGTAGGTATTCTGGGGCACATATCCTCCGAACCTCCTCAAAGAAGCTATGCATCGGTGAGTATAATGTTCTATGTGATGGAAAGCCCGACTCACTATTCGGCTGAGTCCATGAGATAAAATTCGGTAGCATGTTGCATGAGCCGATCAATACAATTGTCTGTCCATAAGGCGTGTACTGCAACGCCAACTTTGGCTTCTATGCGGGCGGAAGGGCCTACTTCGACGGTGTAACCGCGTAGGTAGTCACAGTAGTCTTTTGTCCCCTCGCTGCTCGGCTCAATATCGAATTGGTCCATGGCATTGATGACGGCCCTAGCGCACTCGATCAGGTTCTTGAACACGGTGGCACGGTAATTGTATAATTCCTCCTCCGAATAGCCTTTCAAGTGTATAATCTTCATCTGCTTAACAATGGTTGACTTTCCGCTCTCGCCCGAGCCTTGAGAAACTCGTTAGCAAGCCTAGTCGGCGGTACTATGTACGCGGTCTCGAAGGAAACCCACCAAGCAGTAATATTTTGCATTCTCGTCGTAGCTTTTTAGAGTCCTCGTCAAGGGCCCGGTCGATGGCCTGACTGCGCTTCTTCTGCTCCTCATCCTCCTTGTTGGAGCTCATGCATGCGCCCATCATGAGTAATACAAGCGGGCCCAATGGACCCGCGAGGAGAGTCGGTGACGAGTTTCAAGGGCAGGAAAGGCGTATGCGAACGACGGAGAACGCTGGCACGGCTGGTCCGAATCGAGAACTATAGGCACATGGTGTGAAATAGTCGAGCGAGGCTCTCGCGAGTTTGAGGCTACGGGAAAGCTTCGGTGTCGGTGTCGGCAATGTCGGCTGATTTAGGGGTCTGGCCTAGATTTCAGGCGCGAGACAGAGCCTGGATCCAATATAGCTGTTGCCTTGCTAGCGGTGAGAAGATGGGCGGAGTGTATCGTCAATTCGCAAGTCAAACAGGAGAGGCTAGTGAAGCAAGAGGCGTGTCTATCAAGGTGGTAGTTTAGCAGCTGTTTGATGGTGAGAGATATAATAACGGCCTAATCATGGGGTTCAGGTTAGGATGGTGCTGGAGGTAGACTAGATGGAAGATGATCCCTTCGAGGCGGATGCGGAGAGCAAGACATGTGCTAGATATGTGGGTTACCTCCTTAGTGCGGTGAAGCCACACAGCGCTAACGGTTGACTAGACCGCGGGCACGGATCAGACGGTGAATGATTTAAGTGCAACGGGGCGCAAGTGCAGACGACGATGGCTGAAATGGAGCTGGCGTCTAAATTGACCTCTTTTCTCTGAGGATGCAGAAAAGCTTAAGCAAACGCGCAGTCTGTCTGCGCTAGGAGTCTGCGTTGCTAGCATAGAGCGATATGAATGACTCTTAGCTCCAGCGCCGCCGTAGAAGCTTCGCCAGCCTGCCTATCTGCTACCTGGGTAGTCTAGAGCTTGAGGAGGCCTGTCACTTGACGTCGGTGTGACGCTGAGTCGAATCCGGTGGTGCACAGCGATGTGATCTCGACAATGAGAGGATGACTGGACAATAATGTGACGGTGTGCAACACGTCCTTTGCGGTGTACGAACGAATGGACTCGCGGTGGGAAAAAGCGCGGAGCAGACTGGGCGCAATTGAGCAAGGATGGGCCGTTTGGTGGTCGAGGTCTGACCGTCTCAGAGCGCAAAATTACGCTCTACCATAGACCGGATATCACGCAGTAGGAGGCACGGGGAATTGGCATGGAGACGGAATGTGCATGGAAATAAACGAAGACGGGAGACCCGGGCCGACTAGAAAACAGGTGGATTGTATGACGTTGGAAACTTAGGTTGGACGTACAGCAATGGATCCCAGACTGCCGGTCTCCTCTGGCCGTCGTGTAGTATGTATGTAGCTGGCCGGAGCAGGACAAGAAGCAATACGGGCAGCAAAAGACGATGACGGGAGGAGATAAAGAACGCCGGCAGCTACTGTCAGTGTGGAGCAAGGCCTAAGGTCGCAACAGCTTGCAGTAAAAAGCAAGAGGGTTGGTTGAATGAACAGAACGGCGAACAATCAGGTAGGATCAATGGTGTAGAGGTAAAAGAGAGGTCCACGGTAGCTTGATAGATTGATTCATGGGGGTGGATGCACACTACTAAGGTACCGGCTCGTCGACATGTACCTGTGGCAGCGTGCCAGCGGTTGCAATGCTTCAGTTCCTTCCCATCCTGAGTACACTTCTGTTACAGCTGTACTTAGGTAATAAGAAGCTCAAAAATAGGGTTCAAATAGCTGCTTTGATTGGCGGTATTTCCACCACTACGAATAACAGCTCCACAGCATATAGGCTGGCGCAAATCTCCGCGAAGGCGGCTGGCCAGAAGTTCTCAGAAAGCACCAGGGACACCATACTATTCCTTAAAACAACGATGCATCGGTCCACCTGGGCACGCAGAGACTCGCACGACAAATTCCCAGGAGAGGTGAGTATATTGTGCCTTTCATTTATTGTGTAGACATTGGCTGATTCACCTAACCTGGCAACAGGCTGAGCGAGAGGATCGAGAGACGCTGAGGACGAACCCCCACCTACCTACCACAGCAACTTGTGGTTGGCTTATCTCAGTACAAATCCAGGTATGCAGTGCACATCTGAAGCAGCGATGTACAAGTAGCAACTTGCACCTGGGCTTGGGTCAAATCCTGTTTGTGTTTATCAGTTATCTGTACTACATATTAGGAACTGTTCAAGGCTCTCCTGCAAAAGATTTGAGCTCGACTTTCGACAAGCCACTATAGCGCTACCATATCACATGTCAACATTATACACGGGGTTGAGTAGCGATTAGGTACCTGCACCTCACAGCGACTCCGATTCTAACTCAGTACCTAATGATCCTAGCTGACGCCTACAGCGATTATGCTTAATGCTGTCGGTAAGCGTCCCTTACGTAAGGAACTTATTTGAATTAGACTGTCAGGAGGATAGTGTAGGTACCTAGCCCAGAAAAGCGCCCGTGAGATAACAATGTGAGGAACCCCGCATACTAAAGTCGTGTTTACATTTGGTATTGTATCTACCTTGCTGAAACACGACAGGATACCGGACACCTCAGGTCCCTAGTAGGAATGAAGACTCTCGAAAACTGCAACTCTCTGATTTACCAGTAGCTTCGCCGCCGTACTCCTGCATCAACACGTGCCTATCCCTGGTCACCCGTGTCTAACTGCAGCAAGCAGCCGGTTCTTATGATGATAGTCAGCGCCGATACTACCTACCTACTGGGTGACCCTTCTTTTCCCCGGCTGCTTGAATGACAGAATTGTCTCGCACACGAGCATGAACTGAACTGCGTCAGCTACTTTCCAGCTATTTAAAGACAGACTCTTGAAGTTAGTCCCAGATCGTTCCACCAACCACGATTCCTGGCCTGCACAACGCGTTCATTATTATAATGTAAACTTGCCATACTGATAGTAATCATTTACTCCGCATAGGTTGAGCCCTGAAATAGCGGTGTTCAAATCTTGAAACCTCTTGATACAATTTATGATATCCGCCCACACCCGATTTATGCAGTCACGCTTTTTCCCCTGCAATTACACGTCCCAGTGCTATTAAAAAAGAGTTTGTTAAACGAAGAGTCACATTGCGTAGGCCCAGAAAAGAGTATTCATCTAATGGATTGACCTATATTTCAATATTGAACTTATCGACTTCACAATACTAATCCTAACTAAGTAATGTAGACCCAGCCTAGATGAAATTCGCATCTTCGCTCGACAGCTATACACTAGTTATATTAAGCCTTATCGTGATGTAGTCAGTCGGCGGTGATTACCAGCAGCATCAGTTTACCTAACCTAGTAAGTACTACTGTCGCTATCATAGGCTCAAGCACAACCCGAGCGACCCGATCCAAAGCTACCTACTTACTGTAGTAGGTACCAGTATCTACGCTAGTGTAGTCTCGAGGGATTGTCATCTTCCATGTCCGTCTCGAGCTGTTGCTAGCGTATGCGCTATAGGTACAGCAGACTAAAAATACCGATGGATTGGTTGGCAAGGGTGGCCCACGTTGTCGATCCAAACGTTCCTTAGCGAGAGCCTGACTGGGCAGCGCCGGAAGAAAAGACTAACTGTTGGCCTTCTCGTTTCGGTGCTGATCGGATCAGTCTCGAGGTGGTGTGTCGCGTTCAAGGCAGCCTTATACCCGTGGTGAATGAGAAAGTACCTACCTACTCCAAGACAAAAACGTCGCCAAGACACAGGTTCCGTCTGCATTCCAGCATCGAGCTTCCAACTGTTTATCCAAAAGACCACCACAGCACTAGGCATTGGGCTAGGACCAGTGGGGGCCAGTCTCCTGGGAGGTCGGTCTAGGTATAGTACGTGAACATATTGTTGCAGCTGAACAAGGCGAGCAGTTCTCGCCACATTTTGTTTTCGCTACCGAGCTCTTCACTCATCAATTTGAACCAGCAACCAATCAGCTGCCTACTTGTAGATAGTATGCAGGGTTCCGACCCTGGTAACAACTCGCTGATCTACCTGTCTGTATCTAGTGTAGTGCAAGCAAGTGTATACCTGCCGACAATTGATTCATCAAGGTACCTAGTGCCAGCAAACCGAGCAGGGGAACTTGGTCAGTAGTAGAACCCTCCGCCAATGAAGCCAACGGTTACGGAGTATAGGTATTTTCAAAGATAACGATACCCGCCCAGCTTCCTCTTGCGTCCCAGCAGCCAAGGGACTATGTCGGTTCACGATACCACATTGGACAATAGCAACATCTTTATGCATCAGCTGGTCGGAGAGTGTTGACTGTACAATTGTATAACGGTTCTGCCGGCCTTTGGTCGTTGTCCCGCCCGTGCATTCCTACTCACAGGCTCGGAAGACTGCAGATGTCCTCCATCCCGAGGCGCCATAACCACACATACAGTAGTGTAGCAAACACCACCAGGCATGCATGAGCATGAACGTGTGACCCCTGGCTTAGCTTGTCGGAAAGAACTCAGACACCTTCTTTTCCTGTGCAACTCCCACAGCTTTATCGCAGACTGCAACGACGTATTTCCATTCGCTATACCCGTCTAGGAGCATGATGTAGCCCGGCGTGCACTATGGTACCTAAGGTTAGGTAGCCTTCCACTTTGTCTACTACCTAGCCTGCTTAGGTATCATGGAAGAATGCTCGAGATCCGAACCAATAAGATATAACACCCGAACAAGATCTATCCTGCACATCAGCACTCCCAGGTCAGCCCATTAATTCATCTATGGCTCGCCAAGTAGACCGCTGTGAGTCTAGCACCGTGCTTAATGCCGAAAGCGCTGACGACATGTCCGAGGTAATAACATACGAGGTTCGTGTTTATGAACTTATCGGACTTTTCGATCTGATCTGGGATGCGGAGATGTTACTAACCGGGAATCGATGTGATCCCGAATTGTCCGCTACGCTAGCCTATCCCTGCTGTCTAATTGGCCCAGCCCCCGTCATCATCTTCCGACTTACAATGACTGCACACACTGGCGTGATCTCTCTTGCCCCTCCAACACCCAGTTTCCCCGTCTCGTCTAGCCTCTCCGTTGGACCCACGTTCCCACCGACGCCACCACGAGACCCTTTAGGCAGGACGCTTCGCACGTTACCTACAGTATTGAACGACTATCAAAGTCGGCGGGTAAGGCTCCATCTTACTTACAACAGTTTAGCTACCACCATACGGGCATCTACGTCTCTCTGTCTAGGATCATCGTCACGTTGTCTATGAGGCCCGTATAACGCCGTTGAATCCCGATTCCTCTCACTGCCAAACGACTTCTCTAGATCGGCGCCGTCACCAACTACTGTCTTCTCAACCTCGCCATGCGCAATCAAGGTTCGAGGTTACCCTTCCGTTCCTTTCTCCCGGCTAGCAGCCTTGGCTTTGGTTTCCCGGCCTATCTAATAGTTACTGGTGTATTCGGCAGTTGTTAGTCAACTTGTGGTTTGCAAACAGATTCTTGGCCGAGAAGAAAGCGAATGAAAGCCGACTCCCTCCTGCGGTCTTGTTTTGTTCAGGTTTCTAATTACGGTATTGTGCAGAGCAATAATTCGCGGGAGTAAAGTTGTTGCCTATTACCCGTCGAGGTTGATGACACGGCCATATGATTCATCAGAGCTTTGAATCTTCTCCGTATAATTTCAGGGCCAGCATGCGATTTTGCGGGCTGGAACAACAAGCCCGTTTAAGTCTCATTCGAGGAGGGCGAGGCCCATTTCAAATGAGACTTAGAGTCCGGACATATAACCAAAAGTGACCTAGATACACCTTTTCTTGCGGCTCATGAGTTGAGTCGTCAATAGACTAACTATGTGTTTCCCCAATGCTCCCTCACAATGCTTCCCACCCACACTGCAAAATCCCCTTCGAAGATGCGAGCCAGGTTACATTCTGCGACGACTCTCATCACGTTCTTTTCATCGTGATTCCGTAATCTCAATCTAAGCACCCTCTTCCCTACGTTAATGTTGTCATTATTGAACCTCTGCACTATTAAAGCTAAGTACTAGGTAGTTTTACGCGCCACTGGCAGCAACGCAACGCAATATTCACAGATCCGAATGACCAGGTTGCAATGTCTCAGTCTCACGAGGGAATCGAAAACAGGCGTCCGACGCTAATCGAAGCTGGAAACTGCGCAAGCACCTCCGAGGTTTTCAATATTTGTGGCAGAGCACAGGGGATGGTGCCTATATTACTCCTCGCAGTGGTTTCTATATCAGTTAACCTCGAGGCCGCTACCTAGCTCATATCCCATGTTATTGTCATCATCATTATTATTATATTATCCGTATCAACTTTGACCGAGGCCGATGTGATGCTTGTCTTCTGAATCCAACAACTTGTACAAACAGCCAGGATACTCTACAGACTAGTTTCTGCATTGTTAATTCATATTATCGATTCCAACGAAGAGGTAGGCATCTCGTTTCTCTCGAAACTCGACTGGGGACTCACCATCGTCGTCGGTGAATACTCCTAGCACCCTACCACACATCTTTATACTCGTATCATCCGCCGCCTCACTAGGTATTCTTGCTAAGCTAAGATTTAAACAAAGACATAACCCTCCCCAATACAGATAGTTCATAGTCTTTTTGTCACATTAAGCCTCGGCTATATCAAAAGTCTAGGGAGAAGGTAAAGTGTGCGTAAGGCTGGGGGGAAGGCAGTAAGGTCCATACAGTATTTAGCTAGCAGTTATAAGGCTGTTGACCCTTCATCTACAATATAACATCCATTGTGCCTTTCAATCCATTTTGTAGTCTTTCTTCAAGGATGAACATTGGATCCCTAGCACTGGGTGAGCTATCTAGTGAGTGAGGTTCGAACCCTCACAGCGCTATTAGTTTGCGCTAGTTAGCTCATTTCTAATCGCGCGGCTGTCTCCCGGTTTGAACCCTTTCGCTCCCAAAAAGATCGACACCCGGTCCCCCGACACATTGCCACAGCAAACCCGTACGCTTTGCCTATCTTTCAGGCTCTCCAGCCCTTTTACAGAACCCATGGGGGATATATGTGAATATCTTCAGATACTAGGCTGGAGAGGCCATAACCCGGCCCTTTCAGGAATGTGGGATAAATTGGTTAAAGACTTGAAGGATATAACCAACCACGATGTAATTGACAAGGAAAACGTAGTCAAGCCGAGTGGCCTGCCTGATGTTGTTGGGTTTAATGCAAAATGTCTGTGGTTATACAGATCTAAGTCCTTCGTTTATTCTAAATTTATTCGCTTCTTATTTCTGTCCAGGACTTTCGGATAAATAGAACGGTATTGGGTTGTAGTTCAGCAATTCGATAAGTAGGAGCTGATAAAGCTGTAGCTGTATGGAGATTCCCTGGTACGTGTGTAGTATGTGTGGAAAGATATTGTTGTTGATAAAATCACCCCTAAATGCCATATCTTCGTTCGTGTTGAAGCCTGTGAATTGTGGCAGGGTGACTTGTGCTAGAGCGAATTACATCGAGGTCAACTCCATCGGGGACCATAGCCTTTTAATAAGTTGTTCGGCGACAAACCAGTGATGGTGTTGTTATTGTTGTTGTTGTTGTTGTGCTGGTTGCATTTCCCTGTGGTAAAGCGTTTCAAAGGCAAATCGAGAAACGTTCCGATAGAAGGCATGAGTTATTACAAGTACCGTGGTTCATTTCTAGTTCTCTCTAAGTTCACCGCTATCCCGCGAGCACTTTTATGAGCAACATATTGAGACTCCTTTCCCCTGTTGCTAAACAAATGCCCCAAGAAACAAACAGGCTGCCTTATAGCGAAGACCAGCAATATGCAGGACACTTGCTAATCGAGTCAGTGACTATTTATATCCTGAGTACACTTCTTTGAAAAACTTTTGCGTCTAGATCAACTTGACCTACAATTGTGTAGTATCCCCGACTCGCCCAGTGCGTTCCAGAGCAACAAATGGTTATTGGACCTTTGCTCGTGTTGACTTTTTGATATTCTAGGTAGCTCGCTATTGTCTCACAGTTACTTGTATGGTTTGAACCTGCGTACAAGTGCGACGACTACGAAAGGATATACGACCGAACAGATTCTCACAGGGAAGAGGGCAGAACTCAATCTCTCCACTGAGAGGCGCACCACGAGCTGGCCACAACACACAGAACGATATACGATATATAATTCCCGAATCATATTTCCCATAATGCCCTTTTACAGTCTATCTTCTATCTATACTAGGTAATTTTGGTTGTTTTGACAAAAGGAACTCGTCCGATAGTCTTATAGCTATGTGTATCTATATACACAAAGAAAACTTGAAAACCTGAAAGGGGAAAGGGTATAATCGCCATGTAAACATATACAAGAAGATGTGATCCAAAAAAAGCCATTATCCTATGCACCATCCACTCATCAGCATCGTCTCTTCGTGGTCGTCAACTCTCCGAAGCGGGGACATATCCCGCGAGTCCGTCGCTCATCGGGTAAGAGTCATCGTACCCTCCCTTTCGCCTCACGATACCTTCTCTAGATACCTCTGCTGATCATGGGACGCCAACGCATTGACGCCCGCTATCTCAGGTGATACCAAAGGGCGGGCTGCAACAGAACGGTCGAGAAGCTAGTATACGTTCGATTTCCAGTTGTTCTCCTGCGAGGGAAATGAACTCAGTTTACGGTCGTCCTTCTTGCCGCGGATGGAGAACTTCAGCGGGTTCTTCCTCTCCCAGCTCGCGATACTGCCAGCATCCCCGGAATCCTGAGTTTTGATCGAGTTGGGATCGAGGTGTGACTGCGGGAACACGCCGCTTCCCTTAGACGTCGTGCCGGACCAACACCAGTGCTCGTCGTAGACCCCTACACAACCACGAGTTAGCATTACGAATCGAAGTTATCTCGACAACGCTGAAAAAGCGGCGGGTGATATGGATCGAAGTAAAAGGAGAGGAAGGTCCAAAGCTGAAATGATGTCTGTCTGGGAGCTCACATGAGATGTTCCTGATTACGTCCCCCTTGTCGAACTTCAGCCATCGATCATCGCCCTTCTGGTTCCACTTCCACCGGGCCACGGCTTGCACGCTGCTCGTGGCCTGCATCCTCACCTCAGCCTTGGGCGGAGCCTCGAGCTGTACGGCGTCCGTCTCGAATGCGGCACGTACCCCGTCATGCCAACCGATGGCCCATTTACCTTCGTACTTAGGCGGGAATTCGATACCGACGATCTTGGCGCCGATGGCGAAATGAAGCACGGGTTGGCGATCTGGGGGCAGTCGTATGGCCCCATGAGACATTTTCCTCGTATCCATAGCGATGGCCGTGGGGAGTCTGGCGACTTCTCTAGCGATGCCCGACATAACCGACTCGGTAGGCGGATGAGGAATATGGAGATCGAAGTTGTCCTGGAGGTGTGGTGGTAGTTCGGCCTCTTCAATGACCGTAATCCCGTCTACTTTTGGCAGTGGCCGAGGGTGTCGAGCCAGGTGCGCGAACAGCTGCTTCTGGTTGAAGAAGACGGTCGCGTCACTTTCTTCCAGGGTGTGACCGGCCTGAATGCAGAATAAACAACCGTACATTTGCTCGTCTATCATACGGATCGGGAGATGGCTCTTCTGGAGAATTCTCAAGCGGAAGCCGATCGTATTTGATGTAAAGCTCCCGGATGCTAGAAGATCTATCAGTTTCGAGTTTCTTTTACGTTTTCCCTACCCCTTTCCCTCTCATTTAACCAAGAAAAACTGGGGTGCTTACAATCGTTATTCAAATCCTGTTGAACAGATTTGAAATCAAGTTCGAATAGACAGTTAGTACACTTAGCCACTATCGCGGTAGAAAATCCCTAGTAGAAGATTAGAAACTCTTGCATTGCAAATTGGAAGACCACGATATATGTATGACTTACACCAACAGGCCTCTTGATTCTCTTGAACCCTAACTGGCCGCGCTGCGCTTCTTCCGCGCCTTTGCAGAAGCCTTTGAGTTTATAAAAGGAGCTTGAAGGAGTGATTGTGCAATCGGGTTCTCGAAGAGGGATTGGTACTTCATTCGACATGGATGACTCCATAGCTACAGGGATAAGCCCTTCGTCCATCCGCCTAAATGTACCTGGATGTGCCGTACGACCCCCCGAAGATTGGCTCCTGATAGTTACCCCAGAGGTACGCCTAGGCGGCACCGGAGTTTGATACAGAGGTGGAGGCCCCGGATATCTCGGTGGTGGAAAGCCGGCGGCATGATAGTGCGCTGTTGGCGTTGTTGATTGCACCGATTGCACAGAGTGCCGATGCGTTGAAGAAGGACCGGCGTCTGTCGGACTTAATGACTCAACAACATCAAAGACAGAACTATTAATAGATTCAGTCGACGGCCTCCGTGACGAAAGAACATAGGAGGAAGAGTTCTGGTTTGTCACTGACGTTGTTCTTGGGGGGAAGCCATGGTGACCCGCAAGACTATTATCCCGATCTCGGCCAAAAGTGCCAAGGGGGCGGCTATCTGGTCTTGGTGAAAGATTCCCAGTCGCCGATGTTCCGGATGGCGCTCGACTAATAGCAAATCCATTCCCTTGGGGTGATGTGGGAGTTTCACTATTACGAACGAATCCACCATGAGGGCGTATACGAGGTGACCGCGACGACTCGGTCGAACCCTGTGTCGAGTTTGTCCATCTGTTGGTCTGCAAGGGTGATAGTGACCCTTCGCTATTCGACGCATGGCTCTGGGAGGCCGCCCGCATCCGCTGCTCATGTTCGTCGTGCGCGGCGTCGTCATCCGCTTCTGGAGGTTGTAGACGACGTAGTTGGTTTTCTGCCGGGCTGACCAATTGTGTTTGGGGAATCGTTGGTGAGTCGGGCGCGACTGGAGGCCGTCGCTCATAACCCTCCCACTCGTCGGGGTGCCCTCCTAGGGTGGTCACTGGTGGTCTTCCAACTTGCCATGGATTAGTTGAAGGCGGCGCTGGTGGTGGCCCCAAGGGTGGTTCATGCGGCCCGGAACGACGCCAGCTTGTTCGAAGACCGCCATCTGGACCGGCTTCTGTCGTCATCACACCACTTACATTCCCATCTAGTTGTTCAATCAGCTTCTCTGTGCTTTCTAGTCTTAGGTGAGCAATTATACCTGTCAATGGCCCTGCCTCTGAAGGAGGGTGGGATAGTAATGCTGGTGCGGGAGCAGCAAACTTCATCATACGCCTCAAGATATCCAATATCTTCAGCGCTGCATGCCTTGAAGCCTTTTGGAGTCCGCTGAACTTGTCGGCATCGAACCCCTCTACCTCGATATAATCATCAAAGTCCCACAACAACTCTTCAAGTTCCGAGCAAAGCTGCGCAAGTTCATCTACAGTTGCGTATCAGTACATAAGGTCGGGATGTCATATGACTAGCTATATGGTAGAATCGCACCGTTCTCCTTGATCGCATTGACAAAACTACCTCCATATTCTTCGTAGTTGGCTGTTGAAACAGGCTCGATCTTCTTCAATGCCTTTTCGCCTTCCTTCACGAGGTTCTGTGCTGCCTTGAGCATGGGCGCTGGCGCCTGGTCGCCTGCACTTTCGACATTCTCAATGGCAGTCTTGCCTTTCTCGACAATCTCCCTGAATTGTGCGAGCACCAATCGTTCTACTTCTTCGGCCATCGCACGAAATGTATATGTCGCGAAGTTGCGACCGCAAGCTTAGAGCGGGGGGATATTCGTAGGACTCGGAGCAGGTGGAGGCGGGTAGAACCCTGTCGCACCGCTTAAGTGGGAGAGACAATACTCTTGACGGTTCGAGTTGGGGATCGGAATTGAATCGCTCCCATATGTCGCACCCGACTGGTTCATGCGAGGTTTATCGAGACAGGTGAACACTCAGAACCACAGCACGGAATAGGGAGAGGGAAAAAACAACAAGTCGCTGCTTACGAGCTCACAGGCAGACAAAGTAAGACACGCAGCGACGGTGCACGGAGAGGGTGTGAGAGTGCTCCCTCCCCATACCACCTAGCTTGCAGGGATGAGGCTGATTTTCCTAGAAGCCAATAATGAGGCAGGATTTAGACGAAATCTGACCGCAGTAAACAATTCTGATCATTAGATCGAGCCAGTACAATGGAATACCCAGGTTAGATAGGTAGAGTGTTGACGGGTCAGCCAGATGAGAACCCTGGATCTGGAGACAGGCGAGACTACAACCTTAGCGCCGTTCATCGTCAAAGGGGCTTGTCCATAGTTGTCCGATTGATTGGTTTACTGAGGTTGCAACGTTCCACTCCCCATTGAATTAGCTGGGGGACTAGGATATGTGATAGGGCTAGCTTGCCCAACCATCTTGTCGGGCCACCTCTCTCTCTCGGATATCTCTCGACAACGGTGATAGCAACGCTCACTGGCAGATGTCCTCCTTGGTCGGGAGGACGGCCCCTTGCCGTGCAGATAGTTGTTGTGACGTTCAAATTAGGACGGATCGGCTACACTAGTCTAGTGAGCACTTGAAGCTTTCGTGCCATGAGTGGCTGTAGCTGAAATTGGTTGCTGCAGGAGGGTCGTTCTCAGCTCCCGGGGCTGTGTGAGCGGGAGGGAAACAGGCCAAGACCTGAAGAGGCGGACATACACTACGGTACACTAACCTTGGCACACTGTTCCGTTGCTTATGTACACTACCTGTGTTAGCTGGTAAACAAGATGTCAGCAGCCCGAAAGGAGTAGGTAAAGCAAGTCAATAGTGGCACAAAAGCTTGACCAGCCCGGGCATGATTCTTCACACTACCGGGCCGGGCAGCACCGCAGTCTAGCGCACACAGCAGACGGGCTCAATTGCATGTCGGCCTGTGACAGGATTGTTCTTCCTGGGCAGGCAGCGATGAGGACGAGGGAGAGTCTGAGACCGAGGCTGGCATGCAACAACAGACCGGCTTCGCTATCGGATTTGCCCGTGGATCTTACCCGACTCTCCCTGGCGGTGAGAAGGTGGTAGTGTAGGGGACGACTGAAATAGCATCAGCATTCCCGCAGCGTGCATGTGCATGTCATAACCTTGTTTCACAACGTCACCTCTCCATCTTGCTCGTCCGCCTCTCAATAGCTTACCTCTCTGGATTAACCACGAGGGGCAGTTGAGGATGCCAGCCTATCCCCTGCTGGGCGAAAAGACACGAGTGAGACCCGCATCCGGGGCCAGGGCAAGAAGATGTGAGCCTGACACTGCACTACCTACTTAGCGCTTGGGCTCTTGGGTCACCTATACACACCATGTAAATACCTATCTATAGGTACACTAGGTAAACATTCTCCTCTTCCCCGCAGCAGTTTGGCCGTGGCCGGGGGCAGACTTCGACCGTTGATTGATCGCCGTCATAGAGTGGTTTTACTTGTCGCGCATGCTGGTGGGTGCTTGAGTAGGAATGCGAGATGCGAAATTGCTGTGTAGTATGGGCAGATCCATTACGACTAGTCAGAAATGCACGTGTGGCTGGATGGGTGCAATGCGACAACTCGGAGCCGAAATTGGCCTCGCTGTGCGCCTCGCATCAGGGCAGCAGCAGGGCACTATTTATATTAGCGCAGGCACGTGCTTGCGCTTGACCTGGAGCTCGCCGGTCGCCATGTTCTTGTGAACGGTTAGGTGGACTACTTACCTACTTACTTACCTATACTCTTATTTGACGATCGCGAAGAACTAACTCACAAACCACTTCTCGGTGTCATTTGCCGCCGACCACGCTGTCACTGAATAAATAACAGATAACATGCCGCGTCCAGCTCGTATGGTAATGCTGGCCGAATCCATCTTCCTGTCTACTCTATTCGGCCAATGAGCGCTATAAACACTGAGGGAAATCCGGGAATATAGTGCCTAGTCACCTCCCTAAACAAGACTTAACCAGTGCAACCTTAGGACTAGAACCGTGGACCTATTACGCGTATCATGGTATTCCATCAATAAGGATACCATATTGTATGTCATTCTGTTTTGTGTTGCTTCTGATCCTCGATAGGATGGAGGCAGATGATCTCCGGATCTACCGAAGTAGTTCGTCTTGAACCTGGCATTCCACCCGCATCGCATGCATCTCCGGGGCAATCTCATTCTCCGACGTAGTTTACGTGCGAGCCGAACAAAGTTGAGGCGATCGACAAGGATGGATCTGTGCAACGATGACAGCTTTGGACTTGGGTGAGGTCTAAGCCATGTCTTTGCATTTTATATACTAAGTAAGATTTAACACGCGTACGGCGAGAACATACGTAATTCCGGCTGTGATACTACCCCCGACGAGGAGTACAAGTGGAAGTACTACTCAGTTCGGCCATTATTCAGTCGCAGAAGCATTTCCGGCGGAGTCTCTCGTCGCACGTGGACGGTGGAGCAGAAACCCATCGTGACTAGGCTTAATGCCTTCGAGGGGGCAGTTAGGGATTTATTTTGTTCTTCATCCCTCCTCGCTTAGAGAAATTTGTTTCGCCATTGGCTATATCGTGGACGACAGGTCTAGGTACATCAAAACGACGGCACAAGCACGGGCATAACAACAAATCAGTAATATCTGTGCGACGTCGCTTGGATAATACGCAGTACAGTTTGAAATGAAGCCTGGAGAACTCATGCATATCAACTTTGAGACGCAGCTTATAAAGCATATCACGGATACTTAATCGGATCGATTTATGCCTCGCAAACCGGGTTCATAATGAAGCGCGACTATCAGTTTCGATCCCTTCCACGGAAAGACGGAAAGGGTGCTTAGAGGCGTGACCAGGTTTATATTTATATTTTTATTTTATTTTATCTTTCCCATAAAGGCTCGTTCGGGAAAGAATTCGGTTTTTGAGCACTTGATGTATGCGCCTGAATCATGGACCATATCAACATACACTTCCACTAAGATGATGAATGTGTTGATACATAATATGTTAGCCGTCGTAAAGATCCAACTCCTTTTAGCCAGTCGACCAACCGGTTCACTTTCCGCTGCACTACCTAGATGCGTGTCCCTTCATCCTTACTCCTGCAGTGGCCTTTTGCGGTGGCCCTTCGCCGTAGTACGGCTGTTTCGGCATGGTCTTTGCAGGAGTAAGCCCTAGTGATTCATTCCATTTTCCCTCCATTCTCTTTCTCGATGGTATAAAGCAGACACAAATGCGTTAAGCAGTCTAGAAAACACACTTATCAAAGTCCAATTTCCTTTCGAGACGCTTCAATGGCCCACCGTCCAAGCTAGGTAGGTAGCTAGCTAGTCGCAACGGCTGATCGCCGGGTTTCGTTGATCTTCCCCGCCGTCATGTCGGCCCTATCAGCGGGAATTGGTGAGCTGCAAGACTGACTGGCAAGGCTAAGACTAAGACATCAGGAAGGCAGGAGAGAGAAAGAAAGAGCGCGAAAGAAGAAAGAAACAAGAGCGAAAGACGGATTAGTTGCATCGCACAGTGCCACAACTGCCGGCCTCTACATAAGCAGAACCGGATGCCGAAGACTCAGCAGACCGAGGATACAGCCCCAGACGGCGGCCCATCACATCACGGCATGAGTCATACGGCTCTGCTCTGCTCTGCGCTGCACTGGACGACAACACAGGCGGATAATTTTGTATTATTATAAGAAGCAAGTTCAAGATACAGCGATTATAGATCCATTGCGCAGCACAACAATCCCTTGTCCAGTCCCGCGGAGTTGTTTGCGCCTACAGTAAAGAAAAGAAAGAAAGAAAGAAAGAAAGAAAGAAAGAAAAGAAAGCCGCTCGTGCAAAATGACATCCAACACCACCACCGCCGCCAACATCGCAACGCGGACGACGCTCCCCCGTCTCCCGCTCCCGCCGAGCTCGGAATGGCCGGTCCTCCGCACGCCGCGGCTCCTGCTGCGCGCGCTCACGCAGGACGACGCCGAGGCGTACTACGCGCTGCGCGCGCAGCCGGCCTTCATGGCGGAGAGCGCGCTCGGCAAGCCGGACGGCGGCCTGGCCGAGACGCGGGCGGCGCTCGAGGAGCTGGCGAACCCGGCGCGGGAGCTCTTCTTCTTCGGCATCTTCGTGGCCGCGACGGGCGAGCTGGTCGGCGACGGGGGCGTCCACACGATCCGCTTCGGCGCCCTGGGGTGGCCCGAGATCGGGTACAAGCTCGCGCCGGCGCACTGGGGGCGCGGGTACGCCACCGAGGCGATGCGGGCCGTGCTGGATGCCTGGTGGGCCTTGCCCAGGGAGGAGGCCGAGGTCAGGGTCCATGGCGACACGCTGCAGACGTCGGAAAAGAAGGGAGAGGAGGAGGGGGGTCGTGGGTCGACGACGCTGGTGCGAGAGCGCGTGGCTGCCGAGATCGCGACGTACAACAAGGGCAGTCGACGTGTTCTCGAGAAGCTGGGTTTCGAGCACTTCGGCACCTGGGAAGAGCCGGATACGCAGCTGCATAGGCTGGGACAGCCGTTAGAGCTGGGCCATTATGTGCTGGCGAGCCCATCTTGAGAACATACCTACCTACTTACCTACCTACCTACCTACCTACCTACCGATGTCACGAGACGTTACGTTACAAGTGCTGCCCTGGGATTATTGAGTCGGACTAATATGGATTGTATATATACCCGCCTTGGCTGGAGATAGGAAGAGAAGGAAAAATCTAACATGAAATATCAATTATGAATTCGGCCGGACGGCTTTCGCCTTCTCACCACAAGCATTGCCGATAACATAAACTTAGTCTCTTGTGGCTTGGTCTGCTCTAACTGAGCGAGTCAACAAGTAACGATGTGCGTGCAAACGAAAATCTTGAATTAGGAAATACCTAGATAGGGCGCGTCACATCTAAAGCCTAACTCAATAGTGAAAGTTTAGGTGGTTGTTCACTTGAGCAACTACGATAATTCAGGCGCATTTCTCTCACAAATTGACCTCCGAAACGGAAATCAATCAAAATAGTAAACGCAAAAGTCTAAAATATCCTTTAACTAAGTCAGGTTGAAACATGTGAACTGTACGCAATGGGCCCTATCCTAATTTATATCTAAAATACAGCTTCAGGCCAAGTCGTTGCCTAACGTGACTCCATGACACATATTCATGCTATCATTGCCGAATCCCGAACTCTATCTAAGAAACGCGGTGGGTAGGTCGGTGGTATCGAGGTTGGGTATAGGGAGGAAAATGGTTCGTTTCTATTAATTACAAGGTGTCCATCTTGTCGAGGATGGCGCGGGTGAACTCGTGGGTGGTTGCGTCGCCACCCATGTCGCGTGTGCGATACTTGCTGTGTAATTCGTTAGCGGAGAGGTACTAGAACGATGGGAAAGAATATGTAATTACCCATCGGCGATGACGCCGTAGACGGCCCGAGAGATGCGGTTTGCGTGCTCATCGAGACCTAGGTGGCGGAGAAGCATGGTACCAGACAGGAGCAGAGCCGTGGGGTTGGCCTGGTCCTTGCCCTTGATATCTAGACCGACGTGTCGGCAGCCGGGCTCGAACACGGCAACGTCACGTCCCATGTTGCAGCCGGGGACGATGCCAGGTCCGCCAACAAGGGCGGCGCCGATGTTGGACAGAATGCCACCGTAGAGGTTGGGCATCACCATAACATCGAACTGTTGGGGTTTTGAGACTGCCTGCATACTGGCATTATCCACAATCATGTCGTTAACCTCGATGGTGGGGTAGTCAGCGGCGACGGCCTGGACTGTCCTTCGGAAGAGACCATCGGCCAACTTCATAATGTTGGCCTTGTGAATGCAAGTAACCTTCTTGCGGTTGTTGGCCAGGGCGAACGCGAACGCGAACTTGGCGATTCGCTCGGACTTGAGGCGGGTGATGATCTTGAGAGACTCGACGACGCCGGGAACACTCTGGTGCTCCAGACCGCTGTATTCACCCTCAGTGTTCTCTCGGATGATGACCAGATCGACATCCTTGTGGCGGGTGTTGTAGCCAGGGATATTCTTGATCAGGCAGACGGAGGCGTAGATGTCGAGCTCCTGGCGCAAGGCGACGTTGAAACTCTGGTGGCCGGATCTGCTGATAGGGGTGTGGAGGATACCCTTCAGTCCAAGCTTGTTTCTCTTAAGCGAAGCGATGGACTCGCGGAACATCTCCTCGGCGCTGCCAGGAGCACCGCTGTCGACACCGGAGGCATCAACCTGCTCCCAGTCGATGGGCACGCTATCGGCCTTGAAGATGGTCTTGACGCTCTCTGCTACTTCGGCACCGATACCATCGCCGGGGATGAGGGTGACGGTGTACTTGCCGCCGAACTTGGTGGGCTTGAAGATGTCGGCTTCGACGGTAGCGAAGGAGCGCGAGACATTCTGGAGGTGTGGTTGACGAGAGGCGGCTCGCGCAAGGCGCTGCGAAGGAAGAGAAGAGGTTAGACACGAGCCCTGTATTGGAACATGTGAAAGCGAAAGACGGGAGAGAAGATGGACAGACTATGTGAGACAAGACGTACCTGAGCAGTCCTGGCAGAGTTCCGCGATAGCATGGCTTCTACAGGCTAGGGACTTGGGCAGGGCGAAGAGAGGTGGCAGGGCTGAAGAAGAGGAGGATGAAGTTTTACAATAGAAAGAATGATGCAAATAGCGCAAAACGTCAAAAAGTCACCCGTCACAAGGTGGGCTTGTGGATTCTAAACAACCCGTAGCATTCCGCGCGTAGCCCGAGGCATAGCGCCGGCTCGCTAGGACTATTTTTGCTTTAGTGGCACTAGCGACACTTGCCACAGCCGGCAAGCGCGCGAGCCACGGGCCCACAGTGCCTCTTTCGTACCAACAATCAGCTCTGATTGGTCTAACTAAGTTACTGGTATACACTAGTCTAGCGTGTCCCCAGCATGCTCATCCAGATTAATGGTTCTGATATAAATGCTTGGAGGGAGATGTTGGTTCACAGTATAAATGGGTATAGGTTCGGATCCCATTAGCGCTAGTCCTAGCTTCTGCTGGTCACCTCTTTTCTGATGCATCAGCAATTTGAACTCGATTAAGACAAAGCATAGTACTGTAGGTAGAACATGGGCGAAGACGTCTGGTGTTTTAGACTTGACATTATCTTCATCCAAGCTACCTTTATAGAAGAACATGATGTCCCAAGGCTCCCAGTCTCTTCAAGGGAGTCACAACTTAAACTCAAACCGTGTGTAAGGTGTTGCTCACAGTAAGGTATGGTCTGCGAGCGGGAAGCAGGAGAAAGACCCTGAACAGGAAACTACTAATTAGATGCTACAACAACTACGCCTATCCTAGTTGCTCGTGATCCTGAACATTATTTTCCCATCATCACACTCGACCGAAACAAATCTTCTAATCGAGACAGTCATATCAGTAGCCTTTTTTGTCATTCCAGTGATAATGGAAATGGCTATGACGCACGACGTCGGAACGCTAGCCGCTGTGGCCGGAGCCACCGCCGGTGCTGCCACCGCCAGGAGGTCGCAAGCTCCCTATTACAGAAGCCCGAGGTCCACCGTCAGCACCTTCGATGCCGCCAGTTACATGAATCACCTACGGGCTCCGGTCCCTTCACGGATCCCGGCAAGTCACGGAGCCGGAGTTGGTATCCATATCCACTACCAGGGTCAATGTCCCCATGATGTAGCCCATGGTTCGTCGTATCCTGGCGATATCCTCAATTCGCACAGCGAGGGCTATGGATATCCTCAGGACCATCACAATCCACTATACCCTTATTACGAGGGGTCTCCTAGCTCGCCCTGTGGGTGCCCACGGTGTTACTGGAGAGATTTCGTGAGTTGACCGTGCTCCATTCTCTGCCTTCTCAAGTCCCGAATGGCATCTTGTTCAGCAGATGTTGAGTTATGCTTACCCGATGACACTCCTCTCTGTTTTTTCAGTGTTGTTGAGCTGGGCGGTCTCTGGAATGCCTCCCTAACATTATCTTAGCTCACAAATGACATCGAGAAATACAAACTTGCGTGCAAAAGCCTCCGCGAAACATATATCTGGAACCTCCGCGAGCTTACGCGACGGCACCAGGCTGCACAAACAAAACCACGCGCGGAAAAGGATAGCGAGCTCGAAAAGCTGTACTAGTACTACGTGGGTCGGGTTCGTGAGGTCTACGACAACCACTGCGAGCACCACCGGCTCCTGTTTCGGGACATCTGTCTGATGTGGGAACTACCCGAAAAGATTACGCTGCCCGAGGAGGAGGATGCTCCCCATATGTCTCGAGCTCTGACTCCGCATTCGCGGCATAGCAGCCCTAGTCCGCGAAGAACACCTATTCCGTTATCTAGAGGCCCGACACCTCTTTCGAGAGAAAGCGGGGATCGGCTGGGTGTAGCCGCGGTGAAGGTCAGCAAGGGGAAAGAAAAGGAGGTGATTAATACTGGTTTAGATGGGGGTGCCGATACACCGGATGGGAGCATTGATGAAGATAACAAGGGCAAGAAGGTTGAAATGAAAACCCCGCCGACGACTACCCCCAGCGAAATCATCGCAAAACCTCAACCTAAACCCAGCAAAACTTCCATGCAACAGCGATTTCGACAATTCTGGTCAACAAGAACCCGAGAGAAGGCTTTAGAAATGCGGGGTTGATGTAGGAATTAGGCGACAAATACGGGGAAGATGAACAGGAATCAATAGTATGATTCGAAAAACAATGACCTAATTACTTTTTTTCTTCATTCTTTTATGGAGGCATACTGCCGCTGGTAGTGCATCGAGACATGTATTCGAAGCAGGCGTTCAGTCGGTAGTAAGGATTGCTCATGACATGATATTAAATACAAATGTGTTGAACAGCTGAGACGCCGCGATGTGAAAAAAGTCAATAGGTGCGAAGTGAATCAACGGCCTGAAATTTTTGATAGAACGACGATCGGGTAATGACTCCGGGTATCTCACATGCTGTCACGTTGATCTTAGAGTAGAAGCAGCAAGCCGCTTGGTCTATGCTAGACGTAATGGCCTCAAGGGAAAAGGGCACTGTATCTCATGGAATTTGCTCAAGTTCTTCTTCGTCCAGAGGCTCAACCCTAACAAGTATCTCCTCCAGCAGGCCTTCAAGAAAGGTACCCACATCTTTGCCCATGCCAACTGGTTCGGCCTTGTCTAGCCGATCAAGCTCCTTACACACATTCGCAAGCTTGTAGACATGCTTCCGAATCTTGTCATGTGCCGCCTCGGCGCGCTGTCGCTGAGGCGTCACGATCTTCTCGTTCCGGTATAGTTGCTGTAAGCGTATTTGTCTACGCTTAAGTGCCTCTTCTAGTGCTGGGAAAATAACATCATTTAGGGCATCTAGCTCGCCGTTGGGATTTGCGGGGGCGGGTGATGGAAAACTCTCCGGGGCAGACAGTAATTGCTTAGGCTGTGCTTTAGATGCAAATGCCTGTGAAGGAGTAGGTAGTTGATTAGTAACTCTCTGTAGGGGAACCTGCGAAGGAGGCCCACGGTAGGGCGGAATTTCGGGCAAATGCATCGGACCAAATTTAGGAGGCGGGCGGGGTTGTTGCATTTGCGATTGTGACGGCTGGTGTGGAATAAATGGCGGTTGACCTGCTGTCTGGACCTGGTGGTTCGTAATATTCAGCGAATTCATATCCTGATGCAGCTGTTCCTGTAGAGCTCTCTCATAATCGACCGATGTCATTGTAGGAACAGGCGGCATCTGCTTTGTGACAGGGCGTGGAGTGCTGGGATCATAAGCGTGTTTTGGTGGCGAAGGCGGAAGATCAACTTTTGAAGGCGAGTGAGGCGTGCCGCTTGGGACTGGCTTTCGTTGAGGGGAAGCTTGTCGTGAAGTGCCTAACGATGGAGCATTTGGGCCTTTGAGAGTACTCAAAACGGATGACTCGGCGAAATCATGGGTTTGAACTTTACTTGGAGAAGTTGCCCTTGGACTCTCGCCATAATCTCCTTCCAAGGGTCTTGATGCTCGGGCATTCCTGGTGGACTCGTCCAACGGATTCAGTCCAGGCCGATGAACCAGACCACCCCTCTCACCTATCATCCGAACGGTGCCAAAATCCCACATGTCCTCGTTTACCGGATTTGGCTGCACGGCTTCTCCTCCCTCTTCGAACATTTCTTCATCATCTGATTTGTGTGTCGCGCTCCATCGTTGATGTCGCTCGATCAACTCGGTCAGGTAACTTGTTTTCTTCGCTCTGCGAATGAAGGGATGCTTCAGAAGCTCTTTGGCTGATGGTCGGTCCTTAGGATCGCGTTGTAAACACGCCTCGATGAACTCTTTGAATGCCTTGGTGAAGTTTCCCTCCAGTCTCGGTGGAGGATTCTTTGGGATGAGAAATAACACCTTCATGGGATGAATGTCCGCATAGGGTGGCTCACCATTGGCGAGCTCCAATGCGGTGATACCCAAGGACCATATGTCCGCCTTATGATCATACCCGGATTGTTTGATAACCTCCGGAGCCATCCAGAAAGGAGTTCCCACAAAAGTATTCTTCTTGGTCATGGTGGCAGAGAGTTGTCCGGAAACACCAAAGTCAGCCAATTTAACTTGTCCGTTCGACCCAAGCAAAATATTGGCAGCTTAAAAACGTCTTGTTAGTGACGGCCATATTATCTAAACCATGGCGTGGAAGGAGAATGCAATACCCTTAATGTCCCGGTGGAGCTTCTTGTCTGCATGCAAGTACTCCAGGCCAAGCAGCAGCTCTCTGACGATGATGGCAATGTAATCTTCCCCGATCATGCCTGGCTTCATCAGGTCGGCACAGCTACCACCCGCACAGAACTCCATGACAATCCATAGCTCTGCACCTTTAGCGTAAGAGCCATAGTATTTCGTAACGTAAGGTGACTGGAGCTCGGACAGGATGGCGATTTCCTGTATGATATCCTCGACTTCGTCTTCGGCACTTTCTATGTCGATAATTTTGATGGCCACGGCCTCTCCTGTCCGCTTCTCAACCCTTTGCGGGGCAAATTAGCTATTTGCGCATGGCAACCCCCTCTGAAGGATGACATACCCCTTGTAGACCTTCCCAAAGCTACCGCCTCCTACGTAGACAAAGTCAGCAAACCCCTCCCTCCATCAAGACGACAGGACTCCAAACCAATGCAATATTCCTTGGTGTAAAGAACTTCAGGGTCCAAGGCCTCGTTATAGTCGTCGTAGTTTCGTTCCGCCATCTTGATATGTGGGTCGTCAATTCGTTCAGTGGTATCGTTGGTGCGTCGTGAGGTTCGGCTGCCTACTACACAGGCTACCGGGGGTCGGGAGGCGGGCAATGCAGCGTCTGGGTGGTTGCCGAAAACAAGGCCGGGCGGGTCGTGAGTGGTCGAGGCCGAAGGAGTGCACAGTCATACAACGGTCCACGTTGCAAGGCAGCTTGAGGCTTCTAGCTTTATAGCTTCTAGCTGTGGAGCCGATAGCGTCTGGGAAGAAACACAGGGAGCGAGTAGCGGGACTGCTCAGACGAAAATGAGAGGTTCAGGGAGCGACAAGGAGCGTCTCGTATCAATGGGCGGACGAAGCATGGATTAGACAGGACTGGTGCCTCAGGAGAAAGAAAGGACGGATGGCAAAGCTGGAGAACGGCGACAGCTGTCTCAACTTGAGTCTTGCATGAATGTGACAACCTGAGTGCATATGCAGAGAAGGTGGGCAGAAAAGAAGGACAGGGGGCGGTCAATGCAAGCCGCCGCCGGGATTGGCCGCAGGTGAGGAGGGAGCCAGCAAATGCAGAGGGCAGAGACGGCAGGCCAAGGCCAGGCCGGTCAAAACATGATTTGGCGATGGTGCTCGGGAGCGAGAGAGACAGCCAGCACCTGTTACTGTTGTTGTTGTTGCTTGTTGCTGCGTCCAGTTCCCTTACCTAGGTAGGTCGGGTAGATCAGGTAGGTAGGCAGGTAGGTTGGGTCGGTCCGTGGGGTTCGTTGCAGCGGAGTCTGGCTGTTGCAGGGGAAAAGAGATCGGGAAGCTAATCGATTGGCGGGAATGCGGTGAGAGATTGATCTCCCAAACAACGGTGTCACGGTGCGCTACGTGCCTTGCGTGCCCTGTGCTAGGTGCTGTGAGAGGTGAAATTACCCTGGGAGAGGCGCTTACACGTGTCACGCCCAGCTGGATAGTTGGACAATTTAGGGCCAGCCGCGCTGAAGATAAGTTGATAGGGCTACCTGGGCTAGGTACTTAGTTCTTGGGATGTTTCAGCGGGATGTGGGTAGCGTGGGGTTCTAGTGGTACCAGACTATTAGCTCCCTCGGTACCACGTCCTGTAAGTAAACAAAACTTAAAAATATCAATATTTACACTAGACTGGTTTACGCCCGGCTTGGCAGGGCGGCTGACATGGTACAATGGAAATACATGATCTACTGGATACAGATGTGTGTACGCTCTTTGACGCCATTAGATGTGAATAGAGCTGTGCAAAAAGGTGAACTGGCCACCGCAACTACTAGTCGTTACGTATTTACACTCACGTCGGCACTAGATATGGACTCTGAAAGGGGTTAAGAACAATCTACATAGAATAAGGCGTCAGCATCTTAAGTATGTAATGTGCAGTACTTAGTGTAGCGTTGTGTGGAATAGTGGACCATCAACAGAATGACGTTTGGAAAAGCAGCCTCGAGACTAGGTAGATGGGCAGTCGAGCCCTTGCGGCCGAGATAGGGAGGCCTTGTTTATCTCTGCTGCACCGATCGTCTCAGCTTGATCCTTCGTCAGCTCATGCCCATAGCCTGACACCCTAGGCTGGTAAGCAAACTTAAATGCGAATAGTAGCAAGAAAGGTCCTAGTCTAAGTCAAATACATCCACACAAAACCTAAGGTAGTCATCATAACCCACGACAATCAATCCATTCAAATTATACTACAATTAACTTGCAATCCAAGATAACGTTTTGAGTAAGATGTAAAACTACATCGGGTATTTAGTTTTGAAATTTTGAAACCAGCTCTTGAACAAACAATTCAGGCAATTTGTTCAAACCCCCCTTAATAAGATAACCTACCCTATAAGATCATAGTTTCGGTATGGGGGTATGGAAGCGCGGCTACTAGTCTAATTCACAGTTGCCGTTGAAAAGCTTAGTGCTCGCACGCCCGCCGAGATCATTTACGTAGTAAACTAATTAAACACAACGATATGTTCTCCGCATGATGACAAGTTTTCATGCACTACTAAGGGTGGGATTCCTTCACAGCAAACCGCCAATGGGACAGTGCTACCCGGACAGTCATCTCCATTACCTTGGAGTCCTAAGCAGGTTCATACCGATTTGGAGCAAAATTAGTTCCAGTGCCCGCGAGCAATGTGAATATTTTGAATATTTTGGTAGGCCTTGACAGTTCTCGGCCCGTCCCTATCCATATGGCCAGGGCGGGGTTGTTTTTCAATCGAGTCTGGGTCCTAACAAGACTTTCTGCTAAGAGTGTCGATCGTGCAAAACCAAGAACCGGTAGGGCGACACTCAGTCAGGCTTGCGTGAGAATCGCGTTAGCCGACTACGCGCTGACCGAAGGCTCTCGGGGAAACCATGCCGAGTCCTATTCACATTGCTTAGGCCGAAATAAGCGCCAGGGATGGGAAACCGCTATACTAAGTAGGATTCTAGTGTTTGCACGTATTTCACTTTCACGAGTCAATATGGCTAGTTCTATCTCTCCACCAATCTTTAAGCCCCGAGTGAGTCTTGATAATCCTATTACTTACGAGCGGCTGTCACGTCAACGCACTAGTTCGGTACACGGCGAAGTCCAATGAAGAACTTCCCTAATGCCATCTATCTGGCACTCGTTGAATGAAGGCATAATATAGCCTAAACCCCAAAACCCCAACCCCCAAATCGGGTGGGGGTTCACCAGCACCGACGCCATTGATGGCAGCTGGGCTTTGTGTCTTGGGGTCAACACAACTTGGAGACGGCAGAGTTGCCTCCAATGAGATCCCAATCGCGACTCGAATACGAAGCTGCCATGTGATCTCCTCGCCGATACCGCGAGCGAGGGGTATCCTTGGTATCCGCAACTCCCAGAATCGCGAGTTTGCCCGCTGCAACTAATTATTCAAACCTCTATTGAAAGCGATCGGTAGCTTACCTTGCGTAATGTCTATCGAGACTGACTCCGGAGTACGATATGGGTTCATAGGGATTGGCCAAATGGGGTGGGGAATGGCCATGAACTTGAGAAAGAAGATTCCTAAGGAGGCAAAGATGGCGATATGCGAGATATCCGAGAGTCGCAGGAACCAATTCATTCAGGAGGTCCAAACAAGAGGCGTTGTTGCGGTTGCGAATAGTCCGAAAGAGGTAGCCGAACAATCAGTAAGTTTATGGCTGCGAGCGACAGTGACCCCGCGTGTCGCGCAAGCCGTGGTATTTCACCAAGGCCCAACTCCTGGTGCTTAGTATCCCATCAAAATTTCCGTGCTAATCGCGTATCATCTATAGGATGTTGTCATCACTATGCTTCCCACAGGTTCACATGTCCGCGATGTGTTTACGAATATGGAGACTGGGCTGTTGTCAGCTGCTCCTCGGAAGACTCCCATTCACTTCATAGATTGCTCGACAATTGAGACGGCCACGAGCGTTGAGATTGGCACAGAAGTAGCAAGATCCGAGCTCGGGACATTTGTCGATGCGCCAGTCAGCGGCGGACCCAACGGCGCAAATGCGGGAACCTTGGCTCTCATGGTAGGAGGCAGCGAGGAGGACTGGGAATGGGCGGAACCCGTTCTCCGATTGATGGGTAAAAACATCTTCCACTGCGGACCGCTGTCGGCGGGATTAGCCACCAAGCAGATCAACAACTACCTCAGTTCCGTTTGCACAGTCGGGGTTTGCGAAGCTATGAACATGGGCGTCAAATACGGGCTAGATCCCAAGAAGCTGGCCGACGTCATCAACGTTAGTAGTGGGCGGTGTTACAACAGCTTGGACCAGAACCCCGTGAAGGGCGTGACGCCTGGTGCCGCTAGTGAGAAAGATTTCGTGGGCGGTTTCAGCGTCGAACTCTGTAAAGGGGTTCTGGATATGGCGGTAGCATTGGGACAGCAGGTTGGGGCACAATCGGTTCTAAGCGATCGCGTGCTTGCCATTTATGATAAAGCCCTTAAAGATGAGCGAACTCGTGGGCGGGATTCTCGCAGTATCTACCGGTTCTTCGCTGAAGACGATGTGCTTTAAATAGAGGCTAGGTAACAACATTTTTGTGTTATCTAATTCGTACCTTATAGTCACGTTTCTCAGACATATTGTAGAGAATAAAACCACAAATACAGCTTGGGTAAATCTAAGATCTGGACGATTTAGTGCTTACGATGTTTTATGCCGCTTCATACACAGGTATGGTCGCATTTACTCAACCTTGAAAAACATTGTCGGCTTGTTGTTGAAAAGGGGACTGGCTTGTATTCAATACACTGGAGCACTATGGCCACTGGATAGAACTCAGGACACGAAAATGAATATGTTCAATGGCATCAATATACCTGGTGTTTTGCTCATGTATTATATAACAGTTACATTTGGAACTTCATCACACAAAGTACAATTTCTGCCCTAAATCATCAATAATAATAATAATAATAAAATTTGGTTTCTGAAAGATAACCCATTTCTCAATCTAAAAAATTTTCTTTTTCGCCATTTATTTAGTTCTATAGCCTGTTATATATAACACTTTCTACAGTGGGAGTATTTGAATCTTAGAAAAAAACGGACGGGACTTTTTTTTCGAGTGACTGTCACTTGTCTTGACAACGACTGAGATCAAACTGCAACTATTGCTATGGTTTTATTCAAAAACAAAGGAGTGGCAAGTAACTCAGCAACCACACGAAAGTTGCAAGTATCAAATGTATGATATCGAATGTGAAATATGCTACAGCAACGGCAGAATCGTCGGGAAGTGGAACTCGTCTGAAAATTTCCACAAAAGGCTGGAATCTTGTGCATTCCACACAGACCCATGGCAGAACGTGTCTCGCTTTCCTTGAAAGCTCGTCATATTTCTATAGGAGCCCTTGCTCGCCTCCTCGGTAGACACCATTAGGTTGAAGGGAGAGTGACTTGATCAGACCAGCCAGTCAGGCTCGGCCCTATTGGTCGTAAGACCTTGTGCGCGCTGTACGCTTAACGCTAGATATTATATCCTTCTTTAGTATATTGTCGGCAGTACTGATGGGCTGCGGTAATCAACCTGAGTCAGCCCTTTTTCAGTGACTCTCATGGAATACGGCCCAAAGGTAGGACCGGCACGCTGTGAGCACTCAGTACGGAGTGAGTGCTCTGCTGACTCATTGTAGCGGCGCGGCGATCACTTGTTAAGGCTGCCCATCCTAGGTTTTGCTCTTGGCACCTCGACTCCACTAGAACACCGTAGTAGGGGGGGCGGGATATATCTCTACGTTTGTTCGATGCCGGAGATTGTGTAAGGTTGAAATAGTGTGTTTCATACCTCATTTTAGGAGTGAAACGAAGGGTTCTTTTGTGTTGCACGTTTTTTGCGGCAGATACGGGCTCCCAAAGGCCACAATTTTGACAGCAAGGGTCTCAGCTGGGTACCTCCTATACAACCCACGGACCTTGAGACCCAAAGAGAATTATCATCAGTCCACTTGAACCCCTGTTCCAAGCCCTTAAGCACAGCCCCTGTCACAGACAGCGACCCTGCATAAGTCAGTAATATTATCCATAGGTTGGCCTACGATCCCACGATGGTACTCTTTTGCTACGCTGCTTATATATCTACTTGCGACGCTTGTCGCGTGAGCCCTATACACGAGGCCTGTTATGAATAACAAGCAAAGTCACAGCCGATCCGGCTCCACGGCTGACGTGCTAGGCCGTTGGCCTCGCCGCCTTTTATATGTTCCTACTATGACATCTTATCAGTGGCAGCCAGGAAACATATATGGCCAGCACACCGCTCCAGAATACAATGCTATCACCTACACGTGGGGTCGATGGCGGCTTAAACAAAACGAGCGCCCTGATGTACGCCCAATCTCTGTCAGCGGCGTCCCGTGGGAGATTCCCCGTGTAAATCCTAGTCGATTCACGGCTAATGAGTTGGAACAAACAATCAAAATGGCTACTGGGGGTTTCTCGACTGTCAATACAGCCCGTGACAAGGAACTTCCTAAGGTCGACTTCATCTGGATTGATATCATCTGTATTGACCAGCGAGAGAACAGCCCAACATCGGCCTCAGAAATAGGAAGACAGGCCCTCATTTTTGACGGGGCCAAACATGTCGTTGCCTGGCTGAGCACATTTTCGATACAGGATCTTAATAGCCTTGTCAGAGGACTCTGGGAGAAAACGGGTCAGATCGAACAACAGATATTAGCAATGGGTGGGACCTTGAGTGACACTCGATCAGTGCTTCTTTTGAGCGAGATTCACGGTCTTCTCCGGAAACTTTTCTCTGATACGTGGTTCACGTCTCTATGGACGCTACAAGAAGCCTTCTTACGCTATGATGCGCTTCTAATGAGTCGAGAAGGGCGTGTCGCAACTTCAATTCTTTGGGGCGGGATCCGGCCGGAGTCACAAGTAAATGTTCACGCAGACCTATTCGACATCACTGGCCCGTGCGAACAGATGATCTCGGATCTGGTTAAAAAGGCCAACCCTCCTCCAGATATCTATAGTCGCATTAGATACCAGATTCAGACCTCTGGCATGCAAGCTTTGGTAGAGGTCAGCGCGCTATCAGTGTATATTGCCGCTGGGCACCGCCGGTTCTCTCGGCCTGAAGATGCGATATACGGAATTCAACAGGTCTTCGGTGCTCGCGTAGGCAAGACGGCTCCAGCAGCCGATCCTCGCCAGTCGTGGTCCCCAGATCAGCTTCAGATCCAGCTTGGACACCACCTTCTTCGTCGGCACCCCGTCCTGAGCCAGCTGCATGTTTTCACTCAACCAGCAGCTCTAGGAACGGCCTGGCTTGTGAACAGAACGACATCTGTGATTCCTTCGAACCAGAAATTCGGATCATATCTGACTACAACAGCCGCCAAAGGCCGTGATCCTTTCAATCCAATTGAAACCTCCAAAAGTGCCCTCTCTATTAAAAGGATTGGGGGACAGACTTGGGGTTATTTCGACGGTCCATACTGTTCCTTTGTCGAGTTTCATAGAACCTTTACGGAGTTGTCTCAACATCACCTTCTCACTCCTAGGCTTGTCGACGAAAATCTTGTCACTGTCTATCTAGATGCCGCCCCTGAATTGTCCAAATGCCCGGAATGCACCGACTCGAGATATACCGAAGTCCCACCAGGGGCCCGACAGACTCGGCTCTCGCTTTGGTTGTCGAAATATTTCCGGGCTGATCAGCTTGGAGTTCTGCTGTTGGGTCAACGCGGCGAGCGCGGTGTTAATGATCCAACAATATTTGCCGGTTTGTTATTACTTCGCTGTCGGGGGCAGAACACGCATTCCCCTTCGACATATCACCGCCGCCTTGGATTTTGTGTATGGAACATTGGCTATCTTACTATTGGAGGGGAATACTTGCCGAATGGGAAGTTGATGACGGGAATTGCTCCTTTGTGGAGGAAGGCAATGGGTGTATTTGGCTAAGTATTATTCACGATGAGACACGATCCTTATAAGAGCTTGCTCTCGGGAAGATCTGATGGAAGATGCCGTGGTGGATAGTAAGCTTGGTTAGGCTCCTGGTGATAATAATAAGTAATGGGTGAACGTGAACATGGATATGCTCTTGTCCACCGCGAGTATTCGCACAGAGATATTTGAAACAACTACGGTAGCCTTTTAATTAGCTGTCTGAGGCTATTCATAAATATTGGTCGCCATCCCGACACTACAGTTTTTGAATGAATGTCAATTTAATTTTGCAAATTTAAGCTAGTTAAACTAATATGCTCTTGAATATAAAAAATTATTTCAAGTCCAAAAAAAAAAAAGGTTCGAATTCCGGTGGCAGCATCGCCTTAACCGCAATCACTTGTTGCACACGTGGTCCATCCTACGTCAAGCGTTAGGCCTACGTATATTTCTGAGCGACACGCAGAAGTCAAGGGATTCAAACAACTAAATTGAAGTGATGTGGTAGATATGCGGAAATGATCGCGAGTTCAAGGCTTTCGGAGTTTTGATATTTGATGGGCGCTACAGAGCTATCATTGTATTAGAGTAGTTATGTCGTTTCCTACACTCAATCAACAATAAAGTACGGCATCTAGCGCCCCCCGTCTTCTCTGACGCTACACTGACCCAGCTCTCAAGGTCAGCATGATCCCTGACGTGGTATAACTATAACTAAGCCCGACAGGAGAGCCGAGCCCTCGGTCTGACTCTTCATGGATCCACTGTGAGTGTGGACAACGGATTCACCATCCCCAGAAGAATCGGCTCTGTGCTCATGGACGACGTCTAAGGGCCGAAACACTATCTTGTCAACACAAGCACAACAGTCATTCCTTCTTTTCGTCGAAGTTCCGAGCCGGGACGCGAAATATTCATCGCGCGTAATTAGGTTTATGGGTAGAGCAGCCGACGCCACACATGATGCCATGCAGACGGCGGCAAAAAGAACTTGGTCTACTGCATTGCGATACGAATATACCGGGGGGAGTTACTGAAGGTCTTCTGCGCCAATGAGGGAAATAGGTGTAAACTGACTGTGTTGATTAGGGGTGGATCGTGGTTCTGCGCGGAGTCCAGTATTTCAAGGGTACGAAGAAGCGCTGTTTATATATGTCATTTGTGAGACACGACTGTTGTTCCCCCATAGCTCTATGCCTAAAGGCTGAGAGAAAAAGTTGGGAGAAAAGAGGCCTGTCATATCCCACGGCAGATTACGGTATTGAGTAAGTAGTCCGTATTCAGTACAGAAGTTCTAGGCTGTATGTTGCAAAGCATGACCATGAACAGTCATATTTTATTCTGTAACATCTATGCCTAACCACTGTTGACGTTCTGGTATTCAGTTGTCATAGCGGCCCGCTCAGCTCAGACCAGTCGCGTTGTGGGTTGCGGGTTCGGGTTCTCAACACCCAAGCTAGGTGTTATTGCACAGAACCGTGTGAGTCTCAAGAATACAGTGAGCTGAAAATCGTCGATCTTATCTTCTAATTTTTTTCAAGTAAGTGTATCTTGGTTGCTCTAAGCTAAGGACTTTAAAAATTCCGAGTCGAGTTAAGCTGTTTCTCCAAAACAACACATCCTTCATGGGTTATTGCAGGAATTCCAAAGAAACGATGAAAAAGGGGGAGTCGGCTTGGTAAAAAACTGTGCTTGAGAAGCTTGAGAATGAACGATGCGCCGGCAAAATCTAGGGCGGATTGAAGCATTGCTCCTCTTGTTTATTGTACATCGCGGCTATACTTTCGTTAGCAGCTGCGCAAATGCTGATGAGCATTGTTTCACTATTGCAACCGAGTAAGACGTTGGCCTCGGTGACTAGCTCTCAATTCAAGGTTTCTACCCGGAATGAGTACGTACGGAAATACTGATATTTACTCTGACAATACTTTCAGGAGAATTCATTAGGTAAGACATTCTAATTCGTTCCCTAAGATGATACTGCAACGCTCAACCCCACGTCGACGTTTGAGCCCAATGGCTACAAAATTCATAAGCGCGAGTCATCCCTAATCCCTAAAAGTAAGACACGATCACTAAGGTGTTGTCACGGAACGGAACTGCGGCACTGTTCCTACCCGAAGTAGAACGTTGTCCAAGTTGGGTACTTCGACCGTCTCTAACCACTTATACGCCCACGGTTGGAGCTGGAACGGATGTGTGAACAACCTTATGAAAATATATTGATAGCAAGCCGAGCTAGCTAGGAAAGTTATTGGCTCCCCGGATGTCCCGCTATGTGTTTCTCACCCAAAAAGCTCTCCTGCACAGCAATACCTGTTGCGCATGTCGAATAAGACAAAGTGACTAGTGGATATGGCATGCGACAGCTATCATGAGATCGAGCGGAGGAACTGCTCAAGAAGGATGTTTGCTGCGCTTAGGTTACCTATTGGAGACTGAATCCATTCAAAGATGGCCACTACGCTTTATTACACTAAATACAGATTAGTGTAGTCTCGAATTGGAATTAAACCGCGCACATATCCTGGCCGTTCCTAAAAATACCCAACAAGTGGCAGTGGGCAGGTTCGGTGGGCGTAAGGTATGGGAAGGAAGGTGTAAGGCTAGTACTGTATTTAGCTGGCAGGCTTACGCTGCAACCCCTCCATTGACAATACAACATCTTTTTGGCCTTGCAAGCCACTTTCTGTGGCGAGCCAAGGCAAGAAGAATCATAATGGTGCGCTCGAAGAGGATCTTAAGTACGTAACAGAATCCAGATCGATCGTTGGGTGGCCTAGTCTTTATGTGCAGTTACCAACGTCATTAGACCAGGGGTCTTGGAGTGAATGGGCCCCTGATACCTTCATCATGTTGAAAGAGTGCCGAGCCTAGAATTATCGCACTTCTTACACATTACCCATCCTTATATATAGGTGTTTACTTGTCGCTAAGAGACCCCGTTTCCCAGTTGGTGCTTACGATAAAATTAAGAAATAGATAATGGAAGCGGATGCGTTGTGCTTTGCCGCATATATAGCTTTCTAATGTCCGACGATTTCTCCGCAATGGTTGGGAGGCTATTTTCACATGCTTCATACCGTTGGATCCACTGGAATCCGCCTGGGTGGCGCGCTGACGACGACCCCTGGACGGAGGGAAAGCTTGAATTGTGTTAGCGGCCTGGGCTACATTACCAAGTCGGATCATTTCACTGGCCTCAGAGTGTTGAACCTCTGACATATAAAGCGTTTGCATTTGATCGAGATGAACGAGGAATTGCCCTAGGCACCAATCATAGGTAGGAGATATATATATATACGAAGACATTTAAGTTAGCCTTCACGAGCTATAATTCAAGTCTAGCCAGAGCTTTAGTTGCTATGACCCGGAGGGGGTGTTGTGCTACAAAGTAGTGTGGGGAAACCTAACGTTCAATGTGGGATAAAGGTCGAGGACCAAGAGGGAGAAAGTAGGGCAAAGTTGAGTCGTTAGGTTTTGTTACATTAGACTAACCGGCTGTTTTACTCCCACAGCGCATTATCTAGGTATTGCAAATTGTTCCAGCGGCAAAGCAAAATAGTCCGCCCCTTACTTCACGTGTTGGACTATTACTGTAAGGTCATTCGCATAGCTGCGTGATAAAGGACATTTGGAGACATTTCCCCTGACTTGGAATACGTTGTATGGCCCAAAACCAAGAAAAGGATTCCCGACATCGGCCTCCGGGATGTGCGGATCTGATAAGATTCGGTCCTGGAATAACAGGGATTCACGGATCAGATAGGAGCTGTCGAGTGGAGCTAAGAGAGTGAATCATGCTGCCAAGATCGGGGATCCTTGAGCCGATGGCGACGTTACGCGGCTAGCGAGAACAGTAGTACGATCTGATAAGATGATCAGACAGAAGGGGAAAAGAAAGATACATGAGTATGAAAAGGTCTCGGGTGTTTAGCCTCTTTTGAGGGGAAGGCCCATCGTACTAATGCATGTCTCGTCGCTGGGAGAAGCAAGATCTCCTTGTCTAGGCGCGGGAGATTCTCGCCTTGGTACGGCCTCCAACTGAAAGCAAATTCACAAAATTTGTCGCTAAGGCTACGTACCCCATGCCGTTCTTCTGGCCGACATGCAACCCAATTATCTGCGACGGTCACCGTCCAGGGGTTATATAACAAAGTAGCTTCTTCACTATCAAACCCGCCAAAGCGCGTCCTGACTCTTCAATATTGCTTGTTATCTCTATTCGGGTTCTCCCACGAGGGCACACGATAGTTGAATTCACCTAACAGGATGGGAGATACCTCCACTACGATGGCGCCCTTGGATGTCGTGTCTACACCTGCAAGTCACGATGGGGTTGTCGAGAAGAAGCCTATTGACGACAAACCCGAAACCAGTGAAACTGGATCCACGCACAAGCAGGAGGGTGTTAGGCAGGTTGAGGCCATCATTCGCGTCTGGTCGAAACAGGTGCTCATTGTCATGTTTATTTTGTAAGGATGCCCAAAAGCCAGGCTTGACCACGAGGTTGCCTGTCCGATGAGAACGCGACCGCTGACCCTGTGTTTCCGTCGAAGACTCTATCTAGTGACGTTCGTCGATGCACTCTTAAGTGTAGTCCAGTCGAGTCTTATCCCCTACGGTGTGTCAAAGCCTCCCGGCCTGATCCCTTAGCCTCTTTATCCTGCATGATCTAGCGGGTTCCACGATGCCGAATTGGGAGATCTCGGCTAATATGTTTCTCTGCACACAGTCACTTCGGAATTTAACCAGCATGGCCTGCTAGCCACAACCTCTATTATCGCTACCATCGTCGGTGGGGTTTTTTCGCTCCCAATCGCCAAGGTTATCGATATCTGGGGACGATGCGAAGGGTTCCTGGTTATGCTAGGCCTGGTCGTCCTTGGTCTAGTCTTGAAGGCAGTCTGTCAAAATGTCGAGACGTATGCGGCTGCCCACACGATCTACTGGGCGGGCCACATCGGCATGGGCTACGGTCAGTAACTCTGGAGTCTCTTATGCCTCTCCTAACTAGTTGCCTAATTGAGGAGGTTTCTACTCCGGTTGCTCCGGCAGGCTCCCGATGCCCTTGATTCTGTTTACAGTAAATGGCAATTACTAACTCAAGATCTCTAAATAGTTATTAGCATTATGTTGGCCGACATGACTACGCTTAAGAATCGAATACTTCTGTTCGGCATCAATAGCACGCCGACTATTGCAACTGTCTTCGCCGGATCTAAGATTGCTGACCTCTTTTACAACGAAGTGTCCTGGCGCTGGGCTTTTGGGGCCTTCCTCATCATCATGGTGGCAGTTTGCATTCCCGTGGCCGGCGTCTTCATTTGGAGTAAGAGGAAGGCCCAGCTTAACGGCCTCATGGTGCCACGGATTCATAATCGCACCACTTGGGAGTCGGTAAAGTATTATGTTATCGAGTTTGATGGTGAGTCCACCAACAGCAAGTGTTGTCGTCCAATAAGCACTCGAAATAATGACTGCTCACATCTGCTAACCTTTTCTCAATTTTAGTTGTTGGTATGCTTTTAACTATATTCGGTTTTGGATTGCTACTTCTTCCCTTCTCGCTTGATTCGTATGCACCATACGGCTGGGCTACCGCCTACATTATAGCGATGATTGTCTTAGGCGTGGTTTTGCTGGCTGCGTTCGTCTTTTGGGAGAAATACCTGGCCCCTGTTCAGTACTTCCCCTTCAAATTCCTCAAGGACCGTACTATACTTGGTGCTTGCGGTCTTTATGGGTTTATGTTCATTTCAATCTAGTAAGTCTTATTCTGCATTTACGTTTCAGGTACCAAGAGCTACAGTATTGACATGTGTTGCTTTCTAGCTGCTGGGATGCGTACTACCAATCGTACTTACAAGTTGTTCACGATGAGAGCATTACTATTAGTGGCTATATTCTAAATGCCTGTTAGTTGTCATTCTCTTTCCCTTTCTTCCTCCTTTCGCCTGCCCCCTTACCTCTCCTAGGTCCCTTAGAAGCCCACATTGCCTGTATCCACAGGTGTAGAGGCACTATTAAACATGGCCTATAGGAGTAATTACTGACTTTTCTCTTCAAGTCTCGCTAACTTCGGCTTTTATTGGCCCATTGGTCGGCTTGTGAGTAAATATCCTCGTGAAAACCTATCCACATCTCACTAACTATCCACCACAAGGTATACTCTTTGGAGTGGACAATACAAATGGCTGGCAATCATCGGGGGCGTCCCCTTTGCCACGCTGGGTACAGCCCTACTCATATATTTCCGTCACCCAGGAACCAATGTCGGTTATCTTGTGATGTGTCAGGTGTTCAACGGGATATCTTCTGAGATATGGTCATTGACGGCTCAACTCGCCATCATGTCTAGAGTTACACACCAGGAAATTGCCGTGGCCCTTGCGCTATGGGGGCTCTTCGGATCCATCGGTGCCTCTGTTGGGCTCGCCATTGCTGGGGCTCTCTGGACCAACATTTTTCCTGCGAAGCTCTACGAATTTTTGCCCGAAGAGAGCAAGGACATGGCCGGCGAGATCTTCGGTTCTATCACCGTTCAGTTGTCCTATCCTATGGGGTCCCCTATTAGAGACGCTATCATCGCCGCGTACGGTGACGTTCAGCGAAAGATGGTCATAGCTGGTGCTGCGTTCCTACCTGCCTGTCTTCTATGTCTCTTACTGTGGAAGAATGTCAATGTTAAGACTCTCGAGGAAACTCGTGGGAAACAGAGCTGGGGGAACGTGTTTTAGGCTGCCAACTATGTGCAGTGCATGGAAAGGGGGTTCGTTGAACCGAGTCTCCAATAAGCGAAGGTTTGTTCGATTATTTACGAAATATAGTGTTCTTGACTGCGAGGAATGCTACTGGAACTCAGCCCATGTCAGTACCTTGATTTCAGTCTACACGTTACTTTAAGGGCACAGGGCCCCTTATGCTCATTTGTTGTAATAACTTAAATCATGTCTTCAAACCATCATGGGTACCAGTTCCTGAGTTTTCTGGGATACGCGCTCACCTCACCCTGTAGTTACTCTATAACAGAGTTGCTGACGAATACATTAGATTGATTTGATAAAGTCATCATGACGTTCCAAATTGATAAGCACTCTTCAGTGTAAGCTGCTCTTCTTAGGCACCCCCGCCTTCGGCTAGGCCGTCTACCAGCTACTTTATCCTATTTAGAAGGGTCTTCTCACTCACCACATATGCAGCAATACACACCACATACTGCTGTCATTTCTAACCTTATTTGGCGGTGTAGGTCACCCGCAAAGTCTGCAAGCATAGAAGCACGTCTAACTTGCCTCTAGATAGTCGCGCTACTCACCAGCTAGGGAAACAAGACTAAGTCACGCGCATAAACAACTTTTGTGGTTTCATGCTTGATCATGATCAAGTGGGTAGTAATTCCCTGAGTTGAGTAGTGACCCAAGGAACGTCGCTTCATACAGTCTACAATTGGCGACTAATACATAGACGGAACTCCTCACAGCTATAGACCAGCGGTCAAAGAAGCCAATCTAAAAGCGGCAAGCGACCACGATGATACGAACGAAACACCGCTTTCCTTTTATTCTCCTGTTTTCAGACAGTATAACTATCTATAACGCCAGCAAATACGCCGTACATGGCTACGATCGCATTAAGAATATCTATCCTACCCTGGAGGTATAATTAGCGTAGTGGTGCCCCTACTTTGGGTAAGTTCTTTTATACCTAGTCTTCGATCGCTTTTACGAAGCTGGTCGAAGCTCAGTACATTAGGCGAAATGGATGCAGCCCTATATGAAACTGTTAAACAGTATAATTACATCTTATGGTAATAGCTTTATTTTGAAGCACTGATTTGTATGTTTGCAAATGAGCTAGTTTAATCGACTAAGATAAAATCCAAGCAGTGGTGAAGGCTTGGATAGGGAATGAGAATAAAAGTATAAGATTAGTATAGTCGACCCACGACTCGAGCACTAAGAACACCTTGCCGCAGTCTGTATTAGTGGGGTGGTTCATATCATGCATACGCCTAACGAAGATTATTTACAAGATCTGAGCAGGAAGTGCTGTCATCATAAAAGTTTAACATTGATGCGCCTTCGAGTCGAGGAACTGCGTTTTAACCTCAGGCAAGAACCTCCACCCAAGTCCATGATGTCCCGCTCCTCGCTGGCCGCTCCATCTCTCGAACGTCAATCCATCAGCAATGTCAAAACTTTCTAGGAAAACTGAACATATACATTGAAAGAATCCTTCTGGCCAACAACATCAAGAGTTCGTCTCCTAGTCCACTCAATCGCGTATCATCAGCTCTCTCATCAGTGAATATGCAAGTACGTCCTTCCCCCCTGTCGCAAGTGGATTCTCTTTCTGTTTAGATTCCCAGCCATCACCAATCACTTGAAGTTAGAATTCCTGACCGAGAAACTTTACCGTTACAGATTTTTGAAGTCCTGTCGATCGTGTCCCTCGTCGTAGCTGCGGCGGCGGCTCCAGCTTCCAAATACACCGATACTAGCGCAGTGGCGCCCCTTCCAAGAAGAATACTCTACCACTTCATGTGCTACAACAAGGAAGTCGACAGTTTCTGCCATGAAAAGGCTAGTTGCACAATTTTTGGCAAGGTAACCAGCGACATCGCATCATGCCTGTCTGGTTGTATTTGCACTTGGAGGCCTTTGGAGGCCTTTGTGCAAGGGTAGATCAGAAGGCGGCCGAATATGCGCCGAGTTTTTGGGATCTCCCCCCACGGGTAGGTTTATTTCACACATTACAGGACAGGTGATGGGATCTGGCACACTATTTCTGCGATCTCTGGGGGCTTCAGCAGCAATCATCCTAATCAAAAGTGCCGGTCTTTCTCCACGATACGGGTTCCAAACTCTGACTCTTCTTGCTATAGACCATGGCAACCTTGTTCAAGAGTGTTCTTGATTTCGTAAACAGCCGCTCGTTTCGTCACAAATATGTGCTGGGAAAGCCCGAAACTCAGTATGAACAGCAGACCCCGCGAATTAAGGGCGGGATATGGGACTGGCGTAAACCTTTGATCTAACGGACGCACTCTGGGCGCACGATCACGGGGATGTGCATACTTCGGTAGTCAATAACTTTCAATAACTTTTAGGATATTTTAGGCTGACTCGTCGCCTCATCATCCTGCAATGTCTTTATCAGAGACATGATGGCACTATCTTGAATCCCGGAAGCTTCAGTAATATCATCTTCGGGCTGTGAAATTTCCTTGTAGTGGTACATAATCCAATATTAGGTGGTGATCCTTTCAGTCTGCATTTAACAAACATCCTCAACTAAAGGAGGTTGGGCGGTATCTAGTTGTGAGCGGGTAAATAGACTTGCCACAGCATGTGACTGCTAATCGCGAGACACAAACTATGACGTTGGGAGGTGGCGTTCTGACTAGGGATTTCAGTTAGCTGTGATAGGGAAGGTGCCTACATAGTTATACCCGCTTCGATTCGTACTATTGATTTGAAAGACTGAATAAGCTAGAGCTCTGATATGAAAATGATAAAGATAGCCTCCCTTGAGGCCAACGCATGAGAATTTTGATTTGTGAGAAGTGAGGCTCTACATAAGATAGGTCTAGTTTCTGTTTAGTTATTCATTATACAATAGTTTAAACTTTTCTCTGGGTTATCAAGATATCCTCAGGGTTGTCACCACTTCCTTTGAATATCATAACTGCAGGAAACCCCTATACTAATGAGATGCAAGGGGTGTTTGGCTTAATGATGTAAAGTATTCATAAACACCAATGGCTTGGGATCTTGGGGCATTTCTTGAACTTGTTTGGATGTTAAGCATAGATTAAGGGAAGTTCGAGGTAGGACTTGAATCATGGCGGAGGCAGCTTTTCCAGGTTTGCAATAAATCTTTTCGGGCTTTTGCTCATGGTTTCTTTCGACATGATCTTTCAATTTGTAATAAAGTAAGTCGGCTACTAGCCTGCCAGTTCTCGAGGCGCCCGTTGCGTATGCAACTCAGCACATCTTTGCTCTTCTAACGTTGCTCTATAATGGTATTTGTCCCCGATATACAAATAGTTGGTTGCGAGAGTCTGTACAAGACATCAGCTTTCAACTTACCTGTATTCACGTAACCCTATATAGTGCACCGAGAGAGCGAATACTGAAGTGGGCAACAGTAAATAATCGTTCACGATTGGTCTCAATGTAATAGTGCCCAAATACTAGGAGATAGGCCAAACCCACACTTCCTAGTATAGTAATCACTATTATCTTTTAGGGAATCTGTTGATCAAGAGTATAGGAGTAAAGAAAATAATTTTTATTGCTGTGTACTGAAGTAGTGCGAGTGGATTATGTAAGTAATCACTCGATTAAGCTATATAGTAGGTATGCTAATAAAAGGAGATAAAACACTATAAGGAACACTTTTAATAGTAACTAGAGGAATTATTAATAAAACATATATAGATTAATAAAAATTAATTTTTTAATATCTAGTATATTTAATTAATAGATCCCTTAAGAAATAAAAATAATTATTATATTAAAAATATTTTATTTGAGTTGTTTATGCTTTTATATCTTACTATAATAACTAAAAGAATTACTATAAATAAAAAAATAAATAGCTAGTAATAGGAACAACAATAGAGCTATATAATTATAAGCTTTTTTAAACAAAACTTTTAATAAAGCTTATTTTAAAAATATAAGCTTAAAAAAATAAAAAAATAGATTTAAGGTATAAAATTATAATAAACCTTTAATAATAACTACTAGTTTTTTTATAAAAAAGTTTAGCATTAATAAATATTATATTATTATGTTTAAAAGTTTTAAATAAAAGATAAAACGTTTAGAATATAATATTATTAAAAGGCCTAGTATATAGTTTAGTTGTTTTATACTACTAAAAAAATATGTATTACTAGCTAAAAGCTTAATAATTTATATATATTCTTTGATTGAAACGTTAATTATATTTTATATTAGCTAGAAATATATAAAGTCTAAAAATATAATAAAATAATAATTAGTTATATTAAAAAAATTAATAAAAAGTGTTAAAAATAAGTAATTTTATTGTTATAATTATAAGTTTAAGTTTTATAAATAATAAAGAATAATTATAACGATTAATATAATTGCTATTATTTTTAATTATAATTAAAAAAATAAAAAAAAGATTATAAAAAACAATAAGAAAAGAATATTTAAAAAACAATTTAAAAAGCTATATAGTTAGCTAGTAGCTGTTATAAATTACTAGGAAAATAATTAAAAAAGATTTTGAAAAAAATAAAAAATAAAATAATTATTTAATATAATTTTTTAAAAAATAAAACATTTAATTAAAAATATTAAAAAGAACTTTTTTTATAAAAAAAACTTAAAAAGCTTAAAAAAATAATTTATTAGCTATACTAGTATTTTTTTAAAAAGTTTTAATAAAGCTTAAATATTTATAATTAGAGCTATAACGGTTAGTACAGTCTTAGCGAGACCCGCAAGGACTCCAAACCTATATAGCGATAAGATAGGAAGTCTATGCACGGACCAACCTATAACTCTATAGCTATATACATAGAGTTTATATTTATTTACTTTATAAACTTTGTTTTTTTTTTTTTTTTTTTTTTTTTAGTTTAGAATTTTTGTTTATAGTATTAATAAACTAGCTATAAAAACTTTATTTAACTAATTATTTATTAATAAATGTTTAATAAATATATATTTTTTATTTTGTTATAGTTAGCAAAATATAAATAAACTTTTTTTTTTAGTTATATATTTAATATAAAAAATTATATATTTTATAATATAAACTTAACTTTAATATAACTTTAATTAGACTTTTAATTTTTATGCTATTTAAAAGCTAATAATTTGCAAAAAATCTAACTTTAAATATTTTTATTTTATTTTTAGTTTTTAAATAATTAGAACAATTTTAGTTTTTAAGTATAGCTAGCTTTTTATTATTAAACAATTTTAAAAAAAAAAATTTTATAATAAAAAAAGAAGATTTTGTACTAGACTTTTTTATAAATGCTTTAAACGAACTAATATTTAAAAAAGAATCTAAAAAAAAAAAAAAGTTAGAACTTAAAAAAATAAAATCTAAATTAAAGCTAAAACAACTTAAAATAAGTAATATATTTAGAAATATATTAGGAAATATTATAGTTATATAAGCTTATAATTTTATATTAGTTCTAGTAGAACTTTTTTAATAAATAAAAAAAGTAGAACGTTAATTTTTTAATATATTTATTTTAGTACTTTTAAAAAATAAGTATAACTTAATAATAGAAAATATATTTAGAAATATTAATTTTAAATTTTTTAGTTTTATTGCTTTATTTGCTTTCTGTTTTATTAGTTTATTTTTTAATACTTTAAATCTTATTTATATTAAAAAAACTAAAATATAGAAAACTAATCTTAGCAAATTTACAAAAAATAAAGCCTTATTTAATAACTAGGTTTATAAATTAATAAAAAAGCTAAATAAAGATATTATTATGTTTTGAACTAAAAATAGCTAATTTTAATATATTATAAGCTAGTAAAAAAAACGTATTAAAAAATTAATAAAAACGCGCTTTTATTTAATTAAAAAACTATTTAGTAATATTATTAAAATAATCTAAGTTTTATTAATAGTTTATTATAATTTTAATTAAACAGTTATTACTTATAAAATATTAATAAATTTATTTTTATATTTAATAGTTTAGTTTAAAAATATTAATTTATTAAGTTATAATAAAAATATAAATTATAGAACTATTTTTATATAAACTTAAAAAAAATCTATATAAAGTTTTTATAAATTGTTTATTAATAAAGTTATTAAATTAATATATAATACTAAATAAGTTTATAAAAACTATTAATAAATTAAATTTATAAATTTAACTAAGTAAAAATTTAATTTAAATAATTTAATTTTTAATAAATTTATTTATTAATTTTTAGTTAACTTTAGAAGTTTTAAAATATTTATTTTAAAATAGTTAAAATAAGCGCTAATTAAAAAAAAAAAAAAACCTATTAAAATAATAAAACTTGCTTTATTTATAGTAAAAAAAAACATATATTAATTAATTGCCTTAATTAAAAACTTAAAGTTTTAAATATTTAACTAATAAAAAAAGTTTATAATAAAAATAACTTTAGTAGTTTATTTAATTTAAAAAACAAATAAAACTAATAAAAGTTTTTTTATTAGTTTTTTTATTTATTTTAGCTAAAATATATAATTAAAATAAATTAATTATTTTTAAAATATTTATTTAATTATAAATTAATAGTATTAAAATAAAAATTTTAATTTTTTTTAATATTAAAGCTTATACTTTTTTTAATAATTAATGATAAATTTATATAATAAATTAAATAATAATTAAAAATAAAAATAATTTATTTAATTAAATTTTAAAAATTTTATAACTATTAAAGCAAAATAATTAATAAAGTTTATAAATATTTAATATATATTATAAAAATTAATAGTTAATAATTTAAAAACTAAATATTTTAAATTATTAATTTTAGTTATAATATTATTATTAGTATTAAATAATTAATAAAATAAAATATTTTAATAAAAACCTAAAAATAATAATTAATCTAACTAAATAATTTATTTTTATTAATTTAATTTTTGCTAATAATTATAATAAAACTTTTTAGTTATAAATAATAAAATATAAACTTAAAAATATAAAAAAATATTAATTAATATAATTAAATATTAAAAAAATATTATTAAATATTGTAATAGTTAGTATAGTCTTAGCAAGACCCGCAAGAACTCCAGACCTATATAGTAATAAAATAGAAAGTCTATACACGGACCAACCTATAACTCTGCAGCTATACATACAGAATTTATATCTACCTACCTTATAAACTCTAACTTTTTTTTTTTTTTTTTTTTTTTTTAGTTTAAAGTTTTTATTTATAGTATTAATAAACTAGCTATAAAAGCTTTACTTAATTAATTATAATATTATTTTAAGCTTATTAATTATTTATTAATAAGCGTTTAATAAATATATATTTTTTATTTTATTATAATTAATAAAATATAAAAATCTTTTTTTTTTAGTTATATATTTAATATAAAAAATTATATATTTTATAATATAAATTTAACTTTAATATAACTTTAATAAAACTTTTAACTTTTATATTACTTAAAAATTAATAATTTATAAAAAACTTAATTTTAAATATTTTTATTTTATTTTTAGTTCTTAAATAATTAAATTAATTTTAAAATCTTTTTTTTTATAAAAAAAAAAAAAATTAAAAATTAAAACTAGAACTAAAATAACTTAAAATAAATAATATTAAATATTATAGTTATATAAACTTATAATTTTGTATTAGTTTTAATAGAACTTTTTTAATAAATAAAAAAAATAAAATATTAATTTTTTAATATATTTATTTTAGTACTTTTAAAAAACAATTATAATTTAATAATAAAAAGCATATTTAAAAACATTAATTTTAAACTTTCTAGTTTTATTGCTTTATTTGCTTTTTGTTTTTTTAGTTTATTTTTTAGCGCTTTAAACCTTATTTATACTAAAAAAGCTAAAATATAAAAAATTAATTTTAGTAAGTTTGCAAAAAATAAAGCTTTATTTAATAATTAGGTTTATAAACTAGCAGAAAAACTAAATAAAAATATTACTATATTCCGAACTAAAAATAGCTAATTTTAATATATTATAAACTAATTAAAAAAATATACTAAAAAATTAATAAAAATATGTTTTTATTTAATTAAAAAATTATTTAATAATATTATTAAAATAATTTAAGTTTTATTAATAATTTATTATAATTTTAATTAAATAATTATTATTTATAAAATATTTTAAGTTTATATATATAAAATTAATAAAAATATTAATAAATTTATTTTTATATTTAATAATTTAGTTTAAAAATATTAATTATAAAACTATTTTTATATAAACTTAAAAAAAAATTCATATAAAGTTTTTATAAATTATTTATTAATAAAATTATTAAATTAATATATAATACTAAGCAAGCTTATAAAAACTATTAATAAATTAAGTTTATTAGTTTAATTAAGCAAAAATCTAATTTAAATAATTAAACTTTTAATAAACTTACTTACTAATTTTTAGCTAATTTTAAAAATTTTAAAATATTTATTTTAAAATAGCTAAAATAAGCATTAATTATAAAAAAAAAAAGCTTATTAAAATAATAAAACTTATTTTATTTATAGTAAAAAAAAATATATATTAATTAACTGCTTTAATTAAAAGCTTAAAGTTTTAAGTATTTAATTAATAAAAAAAAACTATAATAAAAATAATTCTAGTAGTTTATTTAATTTAAAAAATAAATAAAACTAATAAAAGTTTTTATATTAGTTTTTTTATTTATTTTAGTTAAAATATATAACTAAAACAAATTAATTATTTTTAAAATATTTATTTAATTATAAATTAATAGTATTAAAATAAAAACTTTAGTTTTATATAATATTAAAGCTTATATTTTTTAATAATTAGCTATAAATTTATATAACAAGTTAAGCAATAATTAAAAATAGAAATAGTTTGTTTAACTAAACTTTAAAAGCTTTATAACTATTAAAACAAAATAGTTAATAAAGTTTGCAAATATTTAATATATATTATAAAAATTAATAATTAATAATTTAAAAACTAAACGTTTTAAATTATTAATTTTATTTATAATATTATTATTAGTATTAAATAGTTAATAAAACAAAATATTTTAATAAAAACCTAAAAATAATAATTAATCTAGCTAAATAATTTATTTTTATTAGTTTAATTTTTGCTAATAATTATAGTTAAACTTTTTAGTTATAAATAATAAAATATAAACCTAAAAATATAAAAAAATACTAATTAATATAATTAAATGTTAAAAAAATATTATTAAATATTAAAATAATTTTTTAAAAACAAAACAATTAACCTAGGGATAACTAAAATTAAAAAAACATAAAAAAAACTTAAAACTTTTAAACTTAAAACAAAAAAAGTTTATATAATAATTTAAAAAAAAAAAAAAACTAAACTACTATTAAAAAAATTATATAAAACTTTTAAAATTATTTTTACTAAAATAAATAAAAATAATTAGCTAAAAAAACTTTAAAAAAACTTATTATAATTAAGTTTATAATAACTAAAAATAATTATACCGAATTATTTAAAAAAAACTTAAAAGTAATTAATATTTTATAAAAAAAATAGATTTAAATTAACTAAGTAGTACTATAAAAAACTTTCAATAATAAACTAATTTTATTTCTAAAAAAAAAAAACCCCAAGCATATAAAGTTAGTACAAAGCTTTTTATTTTTTTAGTTATTATACCTAAAAGGATTTTTTTTAAAAAAAAAATCTAAAACTTTATTATTATTATAACTAAGATTTAATATAATACTAGAACTTAATAATAAAAAACGTACTTTTAAACCTTATTAATATTAAATATTTATATAGTTTATTTTATTTAAAAAAAAGTTTATAAATAAATTACTAGCTATAAACTTTATTAAATAAAATATAAACTTAAATATTATTTTTATTTTATTTATATTTAAACTTAAATTAATTAAATATAAATTTATAATTAATTATTAATAAAAAAATATATATTTAAAAAATTAAATTATATTAGTTTTAAATATTAATAATATTATATTTAATTATTATAATATTACTTATTTTATAAAACTAAATATTATTAAAGCTTTTTATTAATTATTATTAATTATAAAATTATATTATTTAATTTTTTTTTAAACTTATAAAAAAATATTTTAATAAAAGGTTTTATTATTTAATTTAAAAATAAAGCCTGCTTAGTAGCAAGTTTTTATTAATATATAAATCTAAGAACTTCTAAACAAATTTATAAATATTTACGCAAATAATATTTTAATTTATTTTAAAACTAAAAAATAATACTAAATCTATTATAAATAAATAATCTATTACTTATATTAAACCAAATATTAAAAAAATATTAAAAAGTTTTATTTTAATATATTTATTATTAATTATTTAAAAATAATTATAAAAACTAAAGTTAAAATTAGAATTAATTTTATAAAAATTTAAACAACTTTAAATTAGAACTTTAATAATTTAAAAAATATTAAATTAATCTAGTTATTTTTTGAGTTTTATAATTATATTTATTTATTTATTTATTATACTAGTAAAATTACTATTTTTTTAAATTAATTACTAAAAAAAAATAAGCTATTTATAATAAGACTAAAACAAAAATAAACTTTCGAACATATAAAACTACTAATATATAAAGCACTTATTTTAGCTTTTTTTAAGCCCGGCTAACTAATATAAATAAAAACAAATATTTTACGTAATATAATAAAAAAAATTATTTAGTAATAATAAAAAAATATAACTTAAAAACTTATAAAATATTTTTTTAAAACAATAATATTAATTAAGCAAGCTTACCTAATTTAAAACTGTAAATTTTTAATAGTAGTATAAATTTTAGAATATTATTGCTTAGAGTTTTTTAGAATTAAGTTCTTTATAATAACTAATTATTAAGCTTTACTATATTTTTTAAATAAATAGATTTTATTAATATAACAAGTATATTAGACCAACTTTTTATTAAATTTTAATATTACTTTTTAATATTAATTAAAACAAAAAAATATAGTAGCTAATATTTTATTAAAAAAATAGCTAAGCTTTTTATAATTAAAACTAAAAAAACTAAAAAAAAAATAATAATATTATTCTTGTTTAATAAAATATTAAGTTTTATATTAATTATAGACCTACTATTTAATACTTCCTAAAAAGCCAACCTAATAGACCTAATTAAACAAAAAAACTAGCTGTAAAATTTAAAAAATAAAAACAAAAAACTATATATATCCGAAATTACTTTAAATAGAACTATTTTTTTTATATAGTTTTAATTTAAAAAGTTTATATATTTTTAATTATTATATACTAAAGTTAATATAAAATAATTAAAATATTAAAACAAAAATATTAATAGTTTTATTTAAAATATAATTATAAATAATATATATGTAATTATTACAACTATAAAAAAAATAAGATATTATAAAACAAAACTTTTAGTTTTTTTTATTTATTGTTTATATTAGCTATAATATAGCAATACGTAATAATAAATAGTAAAAATATACTACTTAACTAATAGGGTTATAATTATATATAGGTATTTATAAACAAGTTTAGCTGTTTAATTATAACTTTACTTAATAAAAAAATAAATATTATAAAGTTACTAGCTATACAATATTATAAAAGTTTATATAGATTTTTTAATATATTAAATATATAAATATTAAATAATATAGGACTATTTATTTTTAAATTTATAGCAATAATTAATAGTTTTATAAGTACTAAGTACTGCTTTAGTAATACTTATTACCTTTAAACTTAAAAAGTAATAAAATTAATTAATTAAAAACTAGACTAATAACTCTATTTTTATATTAATAAATATTAAAACAATTAAAATATTTATTTTTTTGCTTTAGTTTTTATATATAATTTTTTATAGTATTTATTAATTAATATATTACTACTAAAAATAATAATAAAAATTAAAACATAAAACTTTTTAATAATAAATAATAAACGTTCGAACTAGTTTATTAAACTTAAAATATTTAAAAAATAATATATAATATAACAACCTTTATATAAAAACAATATAAGCTATAAACTAATAAAAAAAAATGTTTAATAGATTTTAAAATAAAAAATAAAGTTTTTTTAAAAAAAAAAAGCTTTGTAATGCAAGTACTAACTATTAAATTGGACTCTTAATTAGTTAGATTTTTTAAAATCTTAAAAAAACAAAAATTTAGCTATATTTTTAATTTATTTAATTTTTATAAAATAAAAAACCTATTTTATATTAATTAATTATAAAAAGTAAGTAATAACTTTTTATTTTAATAAATCTAATTATTACTTTTAGCTAAAAATATTAATAATAAAGCAGAATTTAAAATTAAACAAATAAAACAATTAAAAGTATATAAAAAAAATAAAAAACTATAATACTAAATTGCTTAAAAAAGCTATAATCTTAATAATACTTAGTATATAGCTTCAAATTTTAAAAACGTACTAATTAAGCTTAATTAATTTTATAAAACTTATAAAAAAGTTTTTAAACTTTTAATAAAATTATAAAAATAAATATATATAATAATAACTAATAAATTTATAAATAATTATAAAAATAATAGTAAAATAGTATAATATAAAAAAACTATATAAATTTAATATTATTAGTAGCTTCGAATTAAAACTATGTTTAAACTTTTAGTTTTAAAAAGAGGTAGTATAATAGTTAATATAATCTTAGCAAGACCTGCAAGAACTCTAGACCTATATAGTAATAAAATAGAAAGTCTATGTACGGACTAACCTATAACTCTGCAGTTATATACATAAAGTCTATATTTATCTACTTTATAAACTTTAACTTTTTTTTTTTTTTTTTTCTTTTTTAGCTTAGAGTCTTTATTTATAGTATTAATAAACTAGCTATGGAAGCTTTACTTGACTAATCGTAACAAATATTAAAACAACTTTTTAAAAATAAAATAATTATTTTAAAAATAACTAAAACTAAAAAAACGCAAAAAAAACTTAGAACTTTTAAACTTAAAACAAAAAAAGTTTATATAATAATTCCTAAAAAAAAAAAAACTAACCTGCTGTTAAAAAAATTATATAAAAATTTTAAAATTATTTTTATTAAAATAAGTAAAAACAACTAGCTAAAAAAACTTTAAAAGAGCTTATTATAATTAAATTTATAATAATTAAAAATAACTATATTAAATTATTTAAAAAAAATTTAAAAATAATTAAGGTTTTATAAAAAAAATAAACTTAAATTAATTAAGTAATACTATAAAAGAATTTTAATAATAAACTAATCCTATTTTTTTAAAAAAAACCCCCTAAATATATAAAGTTAATATAAAGCTTTTTATTTTTTTAGTTATTATATTTAAAAAGATTTTTTTTAAAAAAAAAATCTAAAATTTTATTATTATTATAACTAAGATTTAATATAATATTAAAACTTAATAATAAAAATATATATTTTTAAGCTTTATTAATATTAAATATTTATATAGTTTATTTTATTTAAAAAAAATTTATAAATAAACTATTAGTTATAAACTTTATTAAATATAATATAAATTTAAATATTATTTTTATTTTATTTATATTTAAAAAATTAAATTATACTAGTTTTAAATATTAGTAATATTATATTTAATTATTATAATATTATTAATTATAAAATTATATTATTATTATTTTTTTTAAATTTATAAAAAAATATTTTAACAAAAAGTTTTATTATTTAGTTTAAAAATAAAACCTGCTTAATAATAAGCTTTTATTAATATATAAATTTAAAAATTTTTAAATAAATTTGCAAATATTTATATAAATAAAATTTTAATTTATTTTAAAACTAAAAAATAATTTATTACTTATATTAAACTAAATATTAAAAAAATATTAAAAAGTTTTGTTTTAATATATTTATTATTAATTATTTAAAAATAGTTATAAAAACTAAAGTAAAAATTAAAATTAATTTTATAAAAATCTAAACAATTTTAAATTAAAACTTTAATAATTTTAAAAATATTAAATTAATCTAGTTATTTTTTAAGCTTTATAATTATAATTATATATTTATTTATTATATTAATAAAATTGCTGCCCTTTTAAACTAACTATTAAAAAAAAATAAGCTATTTATAATAAGACTAAAATAAAAACAAATTTTTAAATATATAAAACTATTAATATATAAAATACTTATTTTAGCTTTTTTTAAACCTAATTAATTAATATAAATAAAAATAAATAATTTATATAATATAATAAAAAAAGTTATTTAGTAATAATAAAAAAATATAACTTAAAAACTTATAAAGTATTTTTTTAAAATAATAATACTAATTAAGCAAACTTACTTAATTTAAAACTATAAACTTCTAGTAGTAATATAAACTTTAAAATATTATTACTTAAAACGTTTTAGAATTAAGTTTTTTATAATAACTAATTATTAAGCTTTATTATATTTTTTAAATAAATAGATTTTATTAATATAATAAATATATTAAACTAATTTTTTATTAAACTTTAATTTTATTTTTTAATACTAATTAAAACAAAAAAATATAATAACTAATATTCTATTAAAAAAAATAGCTAAGCTCTTTATAATTAAAACTAAAAAAACTAAAAAAAAATTAATAGTATTAATTCTGCTTAATAAAATACTAAATCTTATATTAACTATAAACTTTTTATTTAATACTTTCTAAAAAGCTAACCTAATAAATTTAATCAAACAAAAAAACTAGCTATAAGATCTAGAAAATAAAATAAAAAGCTATATATATTTAAAATTATTTTATATAGTTTTAATTTAAAAAACTTATATATTTTTAATTACTATATATTAAAGTTAGCATAAAATAATTAAAATATTAAAACAAAAATATTACTAGTTTTACTTAAAATATAATTATAAACAATATATATATAATTATTATAATTATAAAAAAAATAAAATATTATAAAACAAAACTTCTGGCTTTTTTTACTTATCGTTTATACTAGCTATAATATAGCAACATATAATAATAAATAATAAAAACATATTACTTAACTAATAAAGTTATAACTATATATAAATATTTATAAATAAGTTTAATTATTTAATTGCAACTTTATTTAGCAAAAAAATAAATACTATAAAATTACTAGCTATATAATATTATAAAAATCTATATAGATTTTTTAATATACTGGACATATAAATATTAAATAATATAAAATTATTTATTTTTAAGTTTATAGTAATAATTAATAATTTTATAAGCACTAAGCATTACTTTAATAATACTTATTATTTTTAGGTTTAAAAAATAATAATAAAAATAAAAATATAAAACTTTTTAATAGTAAATATTAATAAAACTATTATAAATTTTAATATTAAGTAATAAATATTTAAACTAGTTTACTAAACTTAAAACGTTTAAAAAATAATATATAATATAGCAATTTTTATATAAAAATAATATAAGTTATAAACTAATAAAAAAAAAGCTTAATAAATTTTAAAATAAAAAATAAAATCTTTTTAAAAAAAAAAAGTTTTATAATATAAGTACTAATTATTAGATTGGACTTTTAATTAATTAAACTTTTTAAAATCTTAAAAAACAAAAATTTAGTTATATTTTTAATTTGTCTAACTTTTATAAAATAAAAAACTTATTTTATACTAACTAATTATAAAAAATAAATAATAATTTTTTATTTTAATAAATTTAATTATTATTTTTAGTTAAAAATATTAATAGTAAAGCAAAATTTAAAATTAAATAAATTAAATAATTAAAAATATAAAAAAAAAAAAAAAAGCTATAATATTAAGTTGCTTAAAAAAGCTATAATTTTAATTATATTTAGTATATAATTTAAAATTTTTAAAATATACTAATTAAGTTTAACTAATTTTATAAAATTTATAAAAAAACTTCTAAACTTTTTATAAAATTATAAAAATAAATATATATAGCAGTAGTTAACAAATTTATAAATAATTATAAAAATAATAATAAAGCAATATAATATAAAAAAACTATATAAACCTAATATTATTAATAACTTCGAATTAAAACTATATTTAAACTTTTAGTTTTAAAAAAAAATATAATAATTAGTACAGTTTTAGCAAAACCTATAAAAATTCTAAACCTATATAGCAATAAAATAGGAAGTCTATATATAAACTAACTTATAACTTAGCAGCTATACATATAGAGTCTATATCTACCTACCTTATAAACTCTAACTTTCTTTTTTTTTTCTTTTTTTTTTAGCTTAAAGTCTTTATTTATAGTATTAATAAACTAGCTATAAAAGCTTTATTTAACTAATCATAACAATAATTAGCTAAAAAAACTTTAAAAAAACTTATTATAATTAAATTTATAATAACTAAAAATAATTATATTAAACTATTTAAAAGAAATTTTAAAATAATTAATATTTTATAAAAAAAATAAATTTAAATTAATTAAATAATATTATAAAAAATTTTTAATAATAAACTAATCTTATTTTTAAAAAAAAAAAACTTTAAATATATAAAGTTAATATAAAACTTTTTGTTTTTTTTAGCTATTATATTTAAAAAAGTTCTTTTTAAAAAAAAAATCTAAAATTTTATTATTATTATAATTAAAATTTAATATAATATTAAAACTTAATAATAAAAAATATATTTTTAAACTTTATTAATATTAAATATTTATATAATTTATTTTATTTAAAAAAAAGTTTATAAATAAACTATTAATTATAAATTTTATTAAATAAAATATAAATTTAAATATTATTTTTATTTTATTTATATTTAAACTTAAATTAATTAAATATAAATTAATTAAATATAAATTTATAATTAATTATTAATCAAAAAATATATATTTAAAACATTAAATTATATTAGCTTTAAATATTAATAATATTATATTTAATTATTATAATATTATTTATTTTATAAAACTAAATATTATTAAAACTTTTTATTAATTATTACTAATTATAAAATTATATTATTATTTTTTTTATACTTATAAAAAAATGTTTTAATAAAAAGTTTTATTATTTAGTTTAAAAATAAAAATTATTTAGTAGTAAATTTTTATTAATATATAAATTTAAAACTTTTTAAACAAATTTATAAATATTTATATAAATAATATTTTAATTTATTTAAAAAAAAAAATAATACTAAACTTATTATAAAAAAATAATTTATTATTTATATTAAGCTAACTATTAAAAAAATATTAAAATTTTTATTTTAATATATTTATTATTAATTATTTAAAAATAGTTATAAAAGCTAAAATAAAAATCAGAATTAATTTTATTAAAATTTAAGCAATTTTAAATTAAAACTTTAATAATTTTAAAAATATTAAATTAATTTAGTTATTTTTTAAGTTTTATAACTATATTTATATATTTATTTATTATATTAATAAAATTACTATTTTTTTAAATTAATTATTAAAAAAAATAAGCTATTTATAATAGAACTAAAATAAAAATAAACTTTTAAATATATAAAACTACTAGTATATAAAACGTTTATTTTAGTTTTTTTTAAGCCTAGCTAACTAATATAAATAAAAATAAATATTTTATATAATATAAAAAAAAAATTATTTAGTAATTGTTAAATAGGCTGTGTATAATATTATATATAAAAGCAAATAAACGCATGTTAATAAAATGTACTATATTGTACTATATCTAAATTTTGTACCGAAAAAAAAAAAGAAAAAAATACTTTATATAAGATAGAATTTTTTTTAAAAAAAGAATTTTGCTAGCATATAAGCTAAAATAATAAAAAAAAATAAAGTTTTTATAGTTAATAGTTTTTATACGAAAATATCTGTTTATTTATGTAATATACGGGTATACGATATAGTTATAATTAATATTAGTTATTCTAATATTAGCTATTTTTTTTTTTAGTTATAACTGCTTGTTATATAAAAAAAAAAAAAAAAGTAATTATATATTATATAACTAATTAAAATATATATGTAATATTTTATTTAATAAATATATTAATTAGATCAGCGATTTAGCTTTGTATATAATAGCTAAATTATTTAGTTATTTGTTCTAAATATAATTATAAAAAGCAGGATTACAAAGCTAATGTTTTAGCTATATAATTAGCTAAAAATATAAACTAAAGGTTACTTGGTAGCTATCTAGGTCAAAGCTAAACCGGGTGCTTTTAATCCGTGCACTAGCAAAGTTTATAATTAGCTAGCTTGTTTAATTAGTAGGTTTTATACGGGCAATTACTAGTTAAAGCTTTTAGTATAATATATATATAGCTAAATTAACAAATATTTTTTGTACGGAAAAAATATAAAAGTAGGCAAGTATATATTGCTTTATATAAAAAGAACATAAAAATAGTAAATAAATATATATTATTTTGTACGGAAAGAATATAAAAATAAGCAAGTATATATTAGCTTATATGTAGAAGAGCCCGAGTATAAAAGGTATTTAAGTTCTTTATTGTTTTTTATTTCTTATTGTTTTTATAATTTATTGCTTTATATGTTGGTCTGTTTATATATATATATATATATATACTTATATAATGGACGCTATCTAGCTATTCAGCAATAGTAGTTGTATGCCTATTGTTATTAGATAGGAGCCCGGATATAATATTATATTACTACTAATAAATAATCCAAACAATTGTTGCTTTTTTGTTGTGTTATACATTAATATAAATATTTGTTTTTGTTTTGTACGGTATATTTATATGTATTACTAATATGTTAGTTTTTTATATATAAGCTAATAAAGCTTGGGTTGTTGCTTTGCTTTTAGTTAATATTTAGATTTAGGTATTGTTAATTAAGCTATTTATATTTGTAATTGCGCAAATTTTTTGTTATAAGGGTTACTTTTGTGCGGTCCTTATCTAGTTACGTAGTATTACTATTATTGCTTATATATAGAATGCTTGTACGGCTTGCAGTGGTTTTTTGTTCTATAGCTATTGCTAGATTGTTGGATTTTAGAATAACGCTTGCGCTATATATATATAGCAATTATATAATGCTTGATATAGTTACTATATATAAAAGAAAAAAAGTTTTGTAGGAGGGGGGGTTTTTAGTTATATAATAAAGAAATAAATATTTAGAAAGGAATAAAGTAGGGTTTATATTATTTTTATTTAGAGTTAATATATTATATATTATTTTTATTATTTTTATTTAGAGTTAATATATTATATATTATTTTTATTATTTTGATTTTTTTTTTTTTATAAATACTATACTTATATAATAACTTTTTATATTTATTTAACAAATATTTCAATTTGTATAGTTAGTTTATTTATTAAAACAAAGGTTTTTAATGCTTGGTTTAACGTTTGTTTTGTAAACATATTAGCTAGGTTATCTTTTTTATTAATTTATTATACTTTAGAAATTTTTTTTTTTTTATACAATTTATAAAAAGATATAATATTAATTATTAATTGCTTTTTTTATATTATATCTAGTTTTATTAAGCAATTATATAACAATTTTAAGTCTAAATATAGAACAGCTAAAATTAAAAGCAATTTTAGTAAAGCTATAATTTTCTAAAGTATTATATAGAAAGTAATAGTACTATTAAATCTATTAATTATGTTGTATAACTTATTTATAAGTATATTTTTAATTATTTATTTATATTTATTTAAGTTTTAGTATATAATATTACTTTTAATTTTAAAGCTTAAAATTTTTTTTATATAGCGCTTTATGCCTAATATAATAATAAATTTAAACTAGAAAGTTATATTTATATTATTTGCAAACAATCTATTTATAAAAATAAATAGTTTTATATAGCATAAGTTAAGTAGTACAAATATTAAGCTATAGTTATAATTATTTATTTGCTATTAAATCTTTTTGTTTAAATTTTTAATATTATATAATATAAGATCTATTATTTAGGCAGCAATACATAAGTTATATACTATTTCTAGCTTGCAAATATTACTAATATATGTGTTTTTTTTTGCTTATTATAAAATATATTGCTAAACAAAATTAGTTATATAAAAGTTAACTAGGTTTAGTTAGTTTGTTTAGTTCTTTTAGGTTAAAATAATTTTTTTTTTAAACAATAATATAATTTGTTTATTATTAAATTCTATAAAGTAGTCTTACCGAAATGCTTTTTTTGGCTTTATGTAAAACTTAGCTTATTAAAATTTATATTTTTTTTTTCCAAAAAGCTTAAAGTTATAAAACTAAACGTATTATTTGTTTGCAAGCTAGTAATACTAAAGTTATATAATAGATTTTCTATAAACAAAAAATATAGGTTATATATAAAAATAGTTATTTTTAGTTTTTTGTAGTAGTACTAGTAATATATTTTGAACTAGTATAGCTTTAATTTTATAAATCTATATAATAGTTGTACGATTTAAAGAATTGTTCTATTAGAATATTTTAATTTTAGTTTAAATAATAATTATATAATAATTTTTCTGGCTAGCTTATCTTTCGATTATATGTACGCCTATATAATATTTTAAAGCTTGCCTAAAGTATTAAAATTATAGATTAAAAAAAGGCCTAGTACAAAAAATAATTGCTAGCTTATCTATTGGATTATAAGCAACTAAATAAAAACTATTTCTTTATTTTTATTATTATAGCTTTATATAATAAATTAGAACTTTTTATATAGCTTAGTTATTTTTTTTTTGATTTTTATATAAACTAGGACTTAAAAATCTAAGTATTGTTATGCTTAGCTAGGTTATATTTTATAAACTAAAATATGCCTTATACAATAAGGTTATTAATCTCTGTAGTGTCCAATTTTTTAAATAGTCCGCCGGGTATATTAATTATGCTATTTTTGTATAATTTAACAGCTAAAGCATAGCTCTATTCCTTTTTAAGGGTTAGGAATAGCTGGCTAATTTATTATATAAAAGTTATAAAAAATTATACAGCTTTTTAAAAATATTTTTTATTTTTTTTATATATCAAGCTTTTAAAAAAATTATATATTTTTTGCCTTTTTGTTTTAATTATCTAAAAATATTTTTTTAGTTATATAGTAGTAAAGCTTAACTTAGGTCTATTTAAACCGTATTAAGCTATTTATTAAATTAATAATTATATCTAATTTTTTAATAGATTTTATTTTATATAGTCTGTTTTAGCTTCTTTTTTTTGCTATATTAAAACTTTATTTTAAAAAAAAAAAACAATAATATATTATATAAAACTAATCTATTATACTAGTTAGTTATACGGTTAATTTTTAACCTTTGTTTTTTTTTTATACAATATTTTTATAGCTTTTCTTATAGCTTTTGCTTTTTATATAATATTAAGCAAAAAAAATAAGTTTTAGTTAACTCTAAAGTATGTTTTAAAAACTAGAAGGGTTAATATAAAGCTATTTAGCTTAGCAGTATTATTTAAAGCTTTAATTGCTATTTATAAGATTGATTTATTTTTTATATAATAATTAATTTTAGCTTTTAATATATTATATATATAATAAAATAAGCTATATGCTTTTTTAATTTTGCTTATTATTTAATATGCTTTAATAAGTATTGCATAATATTAAAAATTTATAATTCTAGCTTAGTTCTAAAATTTTTTAAATAAAAAGTTTATATTTAAGTTATATATAATATTATTAAAAATTTTTTAGTATATATTAATCTAATATTTATATAGCACTTTTTAAACGTTTTATATAAATATTAATTTAAAAAATATTACTACTTAAAACAATATAGTAGTATTAATTATATAAAAAACCTATTTATTATTTATTTATATAATATTAATTATTATTTTATAATTAAAATTATAATTGTTTTTAATTAAAAACTTAAAATATTAAAGTATTTATTTATATAACTAGTAATAATAGCAAAACTTCTAGATCTTTTCTAAAATTAAATAGTTAATATTATACTTTATATAACTAAGCATCTTATATAGTCTTTTTATATAAAAATATTTAAATTAGTAATAAAGCTATTATAGTTCTATTTTTATAAAAAATATGCTAGCTTTATATAGTTTAATATTAAAAAATAAGTATTTTTATTTATATATAATAAAGATAATCTTATTGTTTTTTATATAATAATATTTTTATATTATTAAAGTATATTTGTAAGCAATTAGTATCCTTTAAAAAAAACAAAAATAGTATTAAGTTATTTAGAATATAATATATTGTTGTACTAAAAGTATTTTTATTTGTATAGTATTTATAGCTAAAATTATACTATTACTGCTAAACTTAATATATATAGTTCCTAATATCTAGTTAATTTTATATAAAGGTATAATCTAATATAGGCTTTTAATTATATTTTTTTTACTATTAAATAGTTCGAAGCGCTTATATTTTATAGTTCGCTTTAGTATTCTATATAATACTAGTTATTTAAAGTAAACTAATTAAATAGAATATCTGTTTTATAGTTCTAAATATTGTTTTTAGTTATATAATATATAAATTATTATTTATTAAAAATTAGGTAACTAGCTTTTAAATTTTTTGTTTATATTTTATTGTTTTTGTTTAATTCTAGGTGCTTTTTATACTCTATTAAGTAATATTAAAAACTTTTTAAGTATAGGTTTAATATTATATATGATTTTATACGAGTTAAAATATTAGCTTTTTATATAAGCTTATTTTTAAAAAGTATATTTATTAACTAATATTTTTTTTTTAGTATATAAAATATTTTTTATTTATATAGTTGTTTTTAAAATTCTAGTTTTTAAGTAGTTTTATTGTATGTTTAGCTTGCTTAATGATTTAAAAAATCTAAGTTAGTAGTTTTTATATAATAACCTTAGTTATACCTCCTATTAATAAAATAGGCATTATTATTTTTTTATATGAAATATTTCGGTATATTATCTATTATTACTTGAATATATACTTAGAAGTCAAAAAAAAAACCTTTATATGTTAGCTTTTAAAGTATAAGTACTATAGCTAGTTTAGGTATTTTTTAATATATTTATATAATAGTTATACTTAGTTAGATTTTTTTTAGTAGCTTATATTAAATATTTGCTATGTTTTTATAAGTTTATTAATTATAAGTTCTAATTTTGTATAGTACTAATTCTAGATTTTTTTTATTTATTTATATAAAGTAATTAAAGTCTAGTTAGCCTAGTACTAGTTATAGTTTTATATTATTAAGTAACTATTTATTACAATAGATCTTGTACTATATTTTTCTGGTCTAATATAGTATATATAATATTTTTTTGTAAAGTTTTTTAAAATGTTCAGGAATATAGCGTAGTATTATTTTTTATTATTTCGAGCCGTTAATAAGTATTTATAAATAAGTATGCCTTATTATAAATAAGTTGTATGGACGGCTTATATAGTTTTTTTTATTTTTTTTTTTTTTAAAAAAGCAGTATTTTTTAAATAATAAATAGTTTTTTATTATTTTCCTTTATAGGGGTAATCTAAAAAAAGGCTATTCAATATAAGTTTTAGTGTTATATAAAGGTATATTTGTAGTACAGGGGTCTAAAGGGGTTATAAACTATAGGATACTTGTATACTAGTTAGAATTCGGTTTATAGCTTACTTTTAATAATAATTATATTTATTTCTAGTATATGTTTGGGCTTTATAGTTAGTTGTTATATATTTAAAGTTTTAGTCCTTTAAGGTTAGAATTATATATTTTGAATAAATATTGGTTTAAGCTGTATAAGTTTCCGGTTTTTTAATTTTTGGTTTTTGGTTTGTTTGTATAATAGGTTAAAGATTAAAATAGGCTAAAGAGTTTTTTAGAAGGTAGTTTAAAGTTTTAACTAGGTATAAAAAAGACTAATAGTTGTTATATAATATATTTAGGTTATTTGAGTTAGAAATCCTAAAAATTTAATAATTTTAAATTTGCTTTATATAATTATAGTAAGTTGTTTGTAAGCTGTGTTTTTTTTAACTATTTATTATAAATTTTGTATTATGTTTTAGTAAATTGTATAAAAATATCTACTGTTTATTTTTTGAAGTTTTTTTAAACGCTTTTTAGAATAGCTATCCGGACTTTTTTATATTTTAATATTTAACAAATTAGTAAGCAAACTATATATTTATTATAACTTTATTTATATAAGATTTATTAAAGTTTTTGTTTTAGAAATTAAAGTTAATTAGTTTTATAGTTTTTTTGTACTATACTAATATTTTCGGCAAATTTTTTATATGTGAAGTTAAGCGTAACTTGGTAGATTTTATTAAATGCTTATGCTTTTTGCGCTATAGTAAGGTAAAAAAAAAAAAAAAAATTAAAAAGTTTGTTTTTGGCTATTATATAATAATATGGGTTAGAAGTAGCATAATTGCGTATTATTTTTTTTTTTTTTATATAATATCTTGTTAGTCCAAAGAAAAAGTTATATTATATAAAAAAAAATATCTTTTTATTTTTTATATAACAAGCAAATATCCTATTGGTCCAAAAAAAAATTATAGTTTGTTATTTTCGAACAATATATATTAACTAATTAAA